>OY294044.1:47438405-47601437 GCA_958510825.1 Brachypterus glaber
TATTCTATAACTAGTATGGAATAGACTAAATTCCGCGCAAGCAGAAAGTTTGTCATACGAGCCGGGCAGGCGAGTATGACGGTCCGGCGAGCTCCGGAATGACTATTTCATACGTGTTGTAGACTATACTTTTTCTTCGACTGCAAATATGAAACACTGTATGGCTTTAAACTGCGGACAAGGTTAAAAACAATGTTTTTTGTGACTCGACATTGTAAATCCAACAAAACACATATTTTTAAATAAAGTAATTAATGTTAAATAATAATTTTATCAAATCTGTACTTAAAAAAGATTTTTATTTAATTTTAGCACATATTTACAAATTATAGTGCAAAAATTGAAGGTTATGTCAGATTGTTGTGACAGATATCAGGTTTAAATATTTAACAATAGATGGAGCAGTTTTAACTTTTTTGGACTAAATTGATAAAAAACTGGTCAAAGATTAAAAAAAACTAATAAAACTTTATGTAATTTTAACGCAAAACTTTAAATTGCGTTAAATTATTCAATATTTCATGGTAAAATATATATATTTTTGCTAATTTTGCTACAGTTTTCTTTACTTTATAAACAAGAGATGACACTACATGTGCTCATTCTAACACTTGATACGGAATATTCATACCGTATCTAGAGCTAGAATGGATTCATTCTTTGTTTGAAAAGTGTGTGAATTTGCTTACATTCTAAAGTCGTAGAAAAACTATGAGCTATAAAGACTGGACTATTCGATTACTTAAATCCTTAGCTAATTTGTTTTATTTGAAATTGACAATATGCAAGGATTAAAGCTGAACTTTTAATTGAATTCTAATGAATCAGGTAACATTTTAATTTTAATTAATAACAATATATATAATATATACAGTGAGGTCTAAACGTCACCCCCCACTTTTAACTTTTGAACGAGTTGAGATATCGACTTAAAATTTATAACTCTTAAATAAGACAACTTAAACTATCTTTAAGCATATATTTGATATTTTCAGCTCTTAAAATGTGGGCAGGGGGGCATGGGGGCACATTTTTTTAAATGGAAAGGGGGGTTGTATAATACATCAATTTTAAAGCTCATAAAATTCTCCATTTAACTCCATATTTTTAAATAAAAAAAAAATTGGGTTTAAAATGGGGTTGAAAATGGGTATTAATGTCAAAATTCCTCTAAAAAAAAACAAATAATTTTTTAAAAATGCCTAATTTCATCATAAAAAAATGTTAATTATACTTTTAAACTAATTTTAGTTGACATAAAAAATTTATAAAAAAAACTTAAAAAGCACAAAAAATTGAAAAATCAAAACCTTAAAAAACATTTTTAAAAAATTTAAAACTATTATTTTAAATAAAGAATTTTATAAGCTTTAAAATGATGTATCACACGACCCCCCTTTCTATTTAAAAAAATGTCCCCCCATGCCCCCCTGCCCACATTTTAAGAGCTGAAAATATCAAATATATGCTAAAAGATAGTTTAAGTTGCCTTATTTAAGAGTTCTAAATTTGAAGTCGATATCTCAACTCGTTCAAAAGTTAAGGGGGGGGTGACTTTTGGACCGCACTGTATATATTTAAATTTATCGATTGAAAAAAGGAATATGGAAAAATCCTCGAAAAAATCACATTAAATAATACTTTTCTTGTGCACAATAAAATCACAAATATGTTTGAACTTTTTGCTCCTCCAGATCTTTAAAACTCACATCCTTAAACCCAATTAAATAAAACTTTATAATAAAAAGCGTAATGTTAGAGTTACTAATGATGTTCTTTTTAAACTCGTTTATTCAAATTCGATCAATAGGTTTTGTTTGTAACTGATGCTTCAACAGGATTTTAAGAGAAATTGTTAATAAAATTTTAAAGAATCTAGAAATAATAAAAATTGATCTATAATTTTATATTTACTGTTATTTCTTCGACAATTACTAAGTCCCAGTCTTCTAAAGCTCAAGAAATTATGTTCTATTAAGACT
Source organism: Brachypterus glaber (assembly GCA_958510825.1). NCBI lineage: Eukaryota > Metazoa > Arthropoda > Insecta > Coleoptera > Kateretidae > Brachypterus > Brachypterus glaber. The sequence goes on from OY294044.1 coordinate 47,440,388, forward strand.
AGACCATTCAATTCTACTTCATTTCCAGCTAATTGGTTTTATTTCAAATTGACACAATTTTCAAGGATTTTAATAGAAATTCTGTATTAAAACTTCAATGAATATCGTAACAATTTAAATTTGATTAAGTCTACACTTGTAGTAATTTCTTAGACAAATGATGGAGTTCATTTTTGTAAATTAATAAGAGAGGATTGATTTGTTATTTCTAAAAAACCGTAAGAAATTATATAGAACATAATATGTTCTGCCTAATTCCCAATTTAAAATTTATACAAATTTAAAATTTATACCAATTTAAAAAGAAATTAATAGAATTAGAATTTATTAATAGAATTTTAGAGGCAGGTCAAATCTTTTAAGAACTTAAAAGTTCTTAAATAAAAGAAAACACAAAGTCTAAGGATTTTAATTATTTTGATAAAATAATAATAAATTAGCTAATATTTTATTTTTATTAATTATATTATATTTATTTAATGAAAAGTTATATAAGAAAAATTACACCAAATGATACTGGTATTGCGCACATGTGAATGTGTCCTCCAGATCTTTAAAGGTTATGTCCTTAAACCGAATTAAATAAAACTTTATAACAAATAGAGTAATGTTAGAGTAAATACCGATGTTCTTTTTAGAATCGTTTAGTCAAATTTGTTCAATAGGTTTTGTTTTTAACTGAAGCTTTAAAATGATTTTAAGAGAAATTATTAATAATAACATTTCAAAAAATCTAGAAATAACAAAAATCTGATCTGCAATTTTATATTAACTGTTCTTTCTTCGACAATTACTAAGTCACAGTCCTCTAAAGCTCAAGAAATTATGTTCTATTAAGACTAGACCATTCAATTCTACTTCATTTCCAGCTAATTGGTTTTATTTTAAATTGACACAATTTTCAAGGATTTTAATAGAAATTCTGTATTAAAACTTCAATGAATCTCGTAAAAATAAAAATTTGATTAATTCTACACTTGTAGTAATTTTTTAGACAAATGATGGAGTTCATTTTTGTAAATTAATAAGAGAGGATTGATTTGTAATTTCTAAAAAACCGTAAGAAATTATATAGAACATAATATGTTCTGCCTAATTATCAATTTAAAATTTATACAAATTTAAAAAGAAAATAATAGAATCAGAATTTATTAATGGAATTTTAGAGGCATGTCAAATCTTTTAAGAACTTAAAAGTTCTTAAATAAAGAAAACATATTGTTAAGTCTAAGAAACTATGTTCAATAAAGACTGGACCATTCAATTACTTTAAATTCTTAGCTAATTTATTTTATTTGAAATTAGCATTTTCAAGGGTTTTAATTATTTTAATAAAATTATAATAAATTAGCTAATATTTTATTTTTATTAATTATATTATATTTAAATTTATTTAATGAAAAATTATAAAAGAAAAATTACACCAAATAATACTGTTATTGCTCAAATGTAACTGTGTCCTCCAGATCTTTAAAGGTTATGTCCTTAAAGCGAATTAAATAAAACTTTATAACAAATAGAGTAATGTTAGAGTAAATAACGATGTTCTTTTTAGAATCGTTTAGTCAAATTTGTTCAATAGGTTTTGTTTTTAACTGATGCTATAAAATGATTTTAAGAGAAATTATTAATAATAACATTTCAAACAATCTAGAAATAACAAAAATCTGATCTGCAATTTTATATTAATTGTTATTTCTTCAATAATTACTAAGTCCCACTCCTTTCAAGTTCAAAAAATTATGTTCTGTTAAGACTAGACCATTCAATTCTACTTCATTTCCAGCTAATTGGTTTTATTTCAAATTGACACAATTTTCAAGGATTTTAATAGAAATTCTGCATTAAAACTTCAATGAATATCTTAACAATAAAAATTTGATTAATTCTACACTTGTAGTAATTTCTTAGACAAATGATGGAGTTCATTTTTGTAAATTAATAAGAGAAGATTGATTGGTAATTTCTAAAAAACCGAAAGAAATTATATAGAACATAATATGTTCTGCCTAATTCCCAATTTAAAATTTATACAAATTTAAAAAGAAATTAATAGAATTAGAATTTATTAATAGAATTTTAGAGGCAGGTCAAATCTTTTAAGAACTTAAAAGTTCTTAAATAAAAGAAAACACAAAGTCTAAGAAACTATGATCAATAATTGGACCATTCATTTACTTTAAATTCTTAGCTAATTTATTTTATTTGAAATTACCATTTTCAAGGATTTTAATTATTTTGATAAAATAATAATAAATTAGCTAATATTTTATTTTTATTAATTATATTATATTTAAATTTATTTAATGAAAAATTATAAAAGAAAAATTACACCAAATAATACTGGTATTGCGCACATGTGAATGTGTCCTCCAGATCTTTAAAGGTTATGTCCTTAAAGCGAATTAAATAAAACTTTATAACAAATAGAGTAAGGTTAGAGTAAATACCGATGTTCTTTTTAGAATCATTTAGTCAAATTTGTTCAATAGGTTTTGTTTTTACCTGATGCTTTAAAATAATTTTAAGAGAAATTATAAATATGAACATTACAAACAATAAAAATAACAAAATCTGATCTGCAATTTTATATTAACTGTTATTTCTTCAATAATTACTAAGTCCCAGTCTTTTAAAGCTCAATAAATTATGCTTAAGACTAGACCATTCAATTCTACTGCATTTCCAGCTAATTGGTTTTATTTCAAATTGACACAATTTTCAAGGATTTTAATGGAAATTTTGTATTAAACTTCAATGAATCTCGTAAAAAAATTGATTAATTATTTTATACTTGCAGTAATTTTTTAAACAAATGATTAGGTTCATTTTTGTAAATTAATAAGAAAGAATTGATTTGTAATTTATAAAAAACTGTAAGAAACTATATAATTTGAAAAGAAATTAATAGAATTAGAATTTATCAACTGAATTTTGGAGTCAGGACAAATCTTTTAATAACTTAAAAGTTCATAAATAAAAGACAAAATATTGTTAAGTGTAAGAAACTATATCCAATAAAGACTGGACCATTCAATTACTTTAAATTCTTAGCTAATTTGTTTTATTTCAAATTATCATAACATTTGCAAGAATTTTAATTATTTTTTTAATAACATTATTATGTATTAGGTAATATTTTAATTTTTATTAATTATATTATAGTTTAATTTATTTATCGAAAAATATACCAAATAATAATAATAAAGTCAAAAATGTGACTGCATCTCCCAGATCTTTAACCTTTTCGGGACGGGAAACGACCGGAGTTGCATAGATGTTTCTTTCCAGACGGAAAACGAATCGAGTTGCAAGACGTTTAATATTCCTCTGATTTAAATAACAGCCCTTGATACACTACGAAAAAGTTCCATTCAGCACTAATTAGTGCTAATACCATAATCTCCATTATAAAGCACAGATTGGACAAAGTAAATGTGCTGCCAGTCTTTTCCCGTCCCGAAAAGGTTAAAGGTAATTTCTTAAACCTAATTAAATAAAACTTTATTATAAAAAGCATTTATTCGTAATGTTAGAGTAACTAACGATGTTCTTTTGAAAATCGTTCATTCAAATTTGTTCAATAGGTTTTGTTCGTAATTGATACTTCGATAGGATTTTTATAGAAATTCTTAATAAAAATTGAATCAATTTGGAAACAATAACATTCTGATTTAAAATTTTATATTATAGATGTTTTTTCATAATTGAAAAGATTACTTTTCATCCTACGTATAAATTTTATGTTTATAAACTAATAAATAACTTTTAAAATAATATAATGGGTGACACACATCTCTATTCATCACATCTCTACTTACGCACATTATAACAACTTCGAAAATCTAAAATGCTTGGGGTGGATTTTTTTCTTTTTTATATAAAAAAAAAACGTATAAAGTTACCTACAACATAGACAAAATAAACAAATAGATTGATTTTTGACCGTCTGCGCATACTTCTGCGTCCCGACTAAATGCGTCCTCCATTTTGATTCCAATTGTCCAACATAAAAAAAATATATTTTATGTTGGTAACACTGTGTTCCGTTAGATAGGTATATTTTCTTTGTTAGAGACGTGTCTTTTTATTTCACTTCAGTAGTCAGTAAAAGTTTCTTTTTGTCGTTGTTTTGTTGCAACAGTTTGTTATATATGTAAAAACTAAATCAATATGTTATACTACACAGATATTTATTTATTTTTACCAGTTTTTTTAATGTAACATAAGAAAACATTAAAAAGTAAGGTTATGTCGTTTATTTATTTACATTTTACCCACTAATTTAAATTTCCCGGCTGATTTCTGACGTAACTTCCGATCAAAATGGAGGACTCGTAAATTTGTATATAACCTTGAGATGACAGCTCATCTATGTTTTTTGTCTATGCACAACAATCAGATAATTTGTTATACCTGTCAAGTAGTAATTTTTCAGATACGATGTTTCGGAACTTACAAGGCGATATGCCTATTTACATTTCTAATAAATTTCAAATTTTATAAATAATTACTAAGTTTTATAAATATATACAAATAATTTTTAAATTTCATTAAACAACAAAATAGTTGTATTTTTTACCAAGCTATAACGGTAAAAATAAAAAATATTTATTGTAATTAATTACAGAAATATTTGGAAATATTTACTATGGTGTAAAAAATACATGAAATAGTAAAGTATGGCAAAAAAAATTACAAAATTTTGCGAATATTTACGACACAAACAAGGTTAACCCTGTTATCGTAAATTTTCAATAGTAATATCATAAGTGCATGTTGAATTATCGATAATTTTTTTACTGTATTAAAAAAATATTTTGCTTGCATTTTTCGTCAAAATTCCTTGACCTGCGGTCTCGGAATTTTGTAACAAATTTGCCGCGCTTTTTAAAACCACGATGTTCACTTGTTCGCGAATGTTGGCAAGTCTAAACTTTGCTTGAGGGATATTTTATGCTTGAGATTATTCCAATAAAATAGTTATCATATATTTTAGTATTTAAATAAAAATCATTGCTGTTTTTGTTTAAAAAGTTTAGTTTTCAACTGAAAATAAATAAAATAACGGGTATTTCCACGCGTAAAAAAACAATTTGCGATGTGTTTATAATAAAATTTGGCAACGCTGTACTGGCACCAGCGCAGTCATTTGAGGTCTATATCCGTCATTTAAAAGAAATAAATATTTACTTCTTTACTGTAAATATATTTTTAATATATAAGTGTTTAAATTAGTTTTGAGTGGCCTGTTTTTAATACCAAGATTCAAATAAACAAATTAAAATTTATAGATATCAGTGATTTAAAGCTTTTAAGATGGAAAGTGCATAAAATATAATACAGAGCGGTCCAAAAGTCACCCCCCCTCTTAACTTTTGAACCAGTTGAGATATCGACTTCAATTGTATATTATCTGAAATTAATTAGGGTTTATACCTAGGATGTTTTGCTAATAAAATAAGCATTTATATTGCTTATCAATAAAAATAAATCAACTAAAGGTAAGATTCACAAACTAAAAACACATTTTGCAAAAATATAACATTTATTAAGATGTAACTGTCAGTTTCTTGTTTCCATAGTAACCAAGTGATAAATGCACATGTGCAAAAATTGTCAGATTTATTTTGATCTGATTGGTCAAGAAAAATGCTAGGTTTTGATTGGCCTATATGTTGTTTGTGAAATAGTCAATACTATTTCTATTGCCTTAAAAAAATACCCTGTAAACAGCATCGATTCGTAATTTCTAAAATCCGATGTTTTTAAGATACGTATATCCAATTTTGTTTCGTTTTCAGCCGATAGGTTTTATTTGAAATTGTAACATTATTGTAGGATTTAATAGAAATTTTTGAAGGACGCTTTACCCTAATATTATGAAATTTGCCCATTTTTATGGGCAGTTAAATTTCAATTTATATTCATCAAATCTTTCTATTTTGTTCATTTGCTTTTATTGGATAATTGATCTTTTATACTATTATATTTGATTTAAATATTAATTTGATTAGAAAAGAATAGTGGTACATTGTATGCATACAAAATACAGGGTGTTTTAAAAATAGAGGCCATCTATGTTACTCGTATAATAAATATTATTACCTAAAAAATTATACAGGGTGATCAATAACTGGCATGCCAAAATTTAAGAGGTGATTCTGCATCCAAAAATATCAAAAAAAAGTTCCTATAACGGTTGGTCCGAAAATGAGCCCTAAGGAAGCTACGGCCCCTTAAAATTGTAATAAAAATAAGGTTTTTTATTAATAACTCTGGTACCCTTTAAGCTAGAGCGACGAGTTTTTGTATGTATACTAGTATTTATAAGGGCAATAAGTTTATGTTAAATGATTTTTTTAAATTTATCCAGAGGCCTCCCTAGACGGAAAAATGTATTGGGCTTAACACATTTTTGCCCTAAACTTTTTTATGTGCACATTTTTTAAAAATGTGGATTGTAAAAATGTGGATTCCTTGAGTATATATACATAAAAAATGTCATATAGTGTAACACTGTAGGAGCAACCGTTTTCAAAAAAATGCAATTAAGAGAAAGTAACATTTTGTGCCACCAAAAACGTTACTTTTTAAAAGGCTATTGCTCCTTTAATATTAAATTTAGGTTTTTTGCTGAAGAATACTTTTTTGATCAGTTTTAAATGGAGAATCACCCTGTAGCATTAAACTTTTATTGATGCTTTTTTTTGTTCCCCATTCAATATGTTATCTTTGAAGGCCGTAGCTGACTTAGGGCTCATTTCCGAACCAACCTTTAAATAAAAACATTCTTCATATTTTTGGATGTGGAATCACTTCTTAAAGTTTGGCATGGCAGTTACTGATCACCCTGTATGTTAATTACTCACCCCTTAAATATTTTGTCTCCGGTAAATGTATTTTCAATATTTTTATAATGATTTGTTTAAACAACACCGGCCGGCAAAAAAAAACAAATCAATTACTCTTGGCCAGACTATATTTTTCTTTCGTATTTTTGGGCTTTAATAAAAAAGACTACATAATAAAAAAAAAACTGCAATAAAGAATTTTTGACTTTAATATCCAGTTTTCTTTACTGCAGTTTTCAGCGTCCAAAAATAGGTATGGAAGTGTCTTTGGGTACAACTCTCAAAACTAATTTTATTTTGTGGGCCTGTTTAATCGAATAATGTTCAAATAACGCATTTAACTTATTAAACTTTTTTTTTATTTTGAGATCAAGTTTCTAATAGAAACTTTCTACTATAATAGTTCAACTTTAAATGTCATCAGTTTCAATTCAATCAACAAATCAACGTCAACTATTTTTTACCAAGTATTATACTTTTCGCACTTTTGTAAAAAAATTAAAGTTTTCGTACAGATTTAATCTACAAAAAGTGGCACATTTAGATAAAATCAAATCAAAAATAGTTATTTATATACCAAGGGACTAAACTGGCTGTTTTAGTCCCGCTGCATTGGTGTTTCCTGAGCGAGCGCAGCGAGCGAGGGAAACAGAAATGCAAGGGACTAAAACAGCCAAGTTTAGTCCTGAGGTATATACACTATTTTTTGCAGGACCAAACATAATTTAGGTAGGTAGATAAAATTAAAATTAAAAACCACGCGTCTAAAATCGGTTGTTTTATTTTCGTAATTTAATCAAGATGCCTGTAAATTGCGAAAAGTCAGTTTCATGGCTATCGCGATTTCAATTGTTTTTTATTATGGTTGACACAAACGTCAAAAAAATAGACGAAGCTGATAAATTTTAAGTTATGTATTAATTGTTATAACAATGTTATTTTTAAAGGTTTTCTTTGTTAAAATCAAATAAATTGGTTTGAATTGCTAATTTATTACAAAACACCACTAAATCTAATTTTTGAACCAGCAAAGCACATAGTAAGTATAATATTTTAATATTATCAAGGTAGCCGTGAATTTTATTCCCTAGGGAGAAAAACGTCAAGTTTAGTCCCGAAAATGAAAACGTAAAATTAGGTTTTAGTCTTGGTCGTCCAAAAAGAATATTTGACAATTAATATCCAGTATTCTTTACTGCAGTCTTCAGCGCCCAAAAATAAGTATGGAAGTGTCTTCAGGCACAACTCTCAAAACTAATTTTATTTTGTGGGCCTGTTTAATCGAATAATGTTCAAATAATGCATTTAACTTATTATTATTTTTTTATTTTGAGATCAAGTTTCTAATAAAAACTTTCTACTATAATAGTTCAACTTTAAATGTCATCAGTTTCTATTCAATCAACAAATCAACGTCAACTAGTTTTTACCAAGTATTATACTTTTCGCACTTGTGTAAAAAAATTAAAGTTTTCGTACAGATTTAATCTACAAAAAGTGTCACATTTAGATAAAATCAAATAAAAAATAGTTATTTATATACCAAGGGACTAAACTCTATTATTCAATCGAATAATGTTCAAATAACGCATTTAACTTATTAAACTTTTTTTTTATTTTGAGATCAAGTTTCTAATAAAAACTTTCTACTATAATAGTTCAACTTTAAATGTCATCAGTTTTAATTCAATCAACAAATCAACGTCAACTAGTTTTTACCAAGTATTTTACTTTTCGCACTTGTGTAAAAAAATTAAAGTTTTCGCACAAAAAGTGGCACACTTAGATAACATCAAATTAAAAAAATATATTTTGTTACTTAAAACTAATGCTTTGTCAATGTAAATTTTTAAACTGACAGCACGTCAGAACAAAGAAACGAGAAGTTTAAGGCAAAAAGTTTTTTTGCATACATTTGTCACATCAAAATATAAAATATGACATATTAGAACTGAAACAAATGAAATTCTTATAAATTATTAAAGTATGAATACTTTATCGTTTTGTCTATTTCAAAACGTCTTATCTTAGAAATGTCAACTTTACAGGAAATAGTATATTATTTACCAAGTGAGAGAAGTTTAACATTTTTGACCTGCGTCAAATGATGATGATGAGCGCGCCAGCGCGAAGCCCGCAAGACGCGGTCTAAAATGTTAAATCTTCACTCACGTGGAAAATATAGTATTTTTTTTACTACGAGTACAATTAATTAGCTATTTATTTATTTTACTTAAATTTAATGACAAGCTACTTTCTTTAGTTATTTTTCTTCAAGTTCTTCCCTCTTCAATACAACTGCCTACTGATTTTAATTAAACGGAAAACCTCTACCCCACATCTTTGATATAAACTCACCTCATACAGAACACTCAGAAACTTTAACACATAATAATTTAACAGTAAAAAAGATAAATAAATATACCAATAACATCACCTGCTCATATAAATATGTATTGCAGAAATTGTACAAAGTAGTTTACAAAATTACTAATTACTTTTGTAAAATTTTGTTAATTTATCATGCAATAAATAAATTTGGTGCCTAAAGACACTTGTAAATAACAATGTGATTTAATAATTATGTGAAACGTCAGATGCCAAAACAGCTGAATAAAAATTCATTATTAACCATGGTGCAATTTCATTATTTTTAGAACCTCTGACGTCATAGGTGGAGAAATAATATTTCTACCAATGAAAAGAACAGTAATAAAGATGTGCTTTTAGGCTGGTGGTGAAAAAAATAAATTATTATTATATAGGGTAGGTATTTATAAAGTAACAATTTATTACTTGACAATGAAAAAAGCCGAGGAAAGAGCTCGACATGTTTTTTTGTGGGCCTGTGTAATCATCAGTATTCCAAACTCAGTTATGACTCATCAACGTTGAAAATAAACACAGAAACATAGGCTTACGGAATAATTTTGCCGAATTATAAGGGAAATTTTTACAAATCGAAACATTTGACGACTAATTTGTTACCCACAACAATATTAACTATACATATTAACTATACATACGTATATATATCGGTGTTTTTCAAAGAAAAAAACGACATTCGATTTTTATCTTTTTAGACTACTAAAGTTTTTAATTTTTATTTGTCAATAACTTTTTTCCCACCTTACTCATTTAAATGGAATCATTAAAAAAAATTCAAGATAAAAAGAAATAAAAATGTAAATATTTAAAACCTCGCCTCAACGCTAGAGTCGAGAGTCGACGCGGCGCCTATGCGAGTAATGGAAATTCGCCGACTATTGGTAATACAAAATCTTTAAAAAAGAAAATAATTTCTTATTTCTGTAAAGGGTTCGTTCAAGTATTACATTACGGTGGTAAGGGGTGGTCGAAAATACTTGACTTTAATATGGTCAGTATTATTCACGTACGAAAAATATCTATTTTGAGAATACAAAATACAAAAAAGTAATACCTTACCCCTCGATGGTTTTTTTACCCCTCTTTTCTCTAATCTAAAATCGTGCTTATTGTTTGCTTTTTAATTTATAAAATATAATTTATTTGTGGATTAATACGTTATAATTAAGAGGTATGTGTATTAAATATAAGTTATATTCTCTACCTAAATATCAATTCGTGATACTAGGTTAGTTATCGGTGCTTTTTTTTCAAATTTTCCTCATATTAATTTTTGGAAAATGCAACTCCTGCTAAAGCAGTCGTTGCATTTTCGCCATTGGGATTAATATTCGTAAAATTTATGTAAAAAACCACCGATACCTAACCTAGTATCACTTATAATATTACCCCTGAAAATACTTTTCCAGTATGACTGCGAAGATCTTATAACAAGTATTTATAACAAAGATTTTCCGAGAGATTTTCCTTATTTATGTGGGTTGTCTATTGTCCCAAAATATCTAAAATAACTTTGCCTATAATAACATAAATGTGGAAAACTATAAATAAAATCAGAAAATTTATGCTATTATTAGGTTAAAAATAGAATTCAATTCGAAATTTTGGGTGACAGCATCTAAACTAGGTATAGAATACCCAGTTCAAATTTTCTATCAGATAGACCTAACCAAAATGGACCTTCTTTTATTATATTGGGTCTTTAAATGAAAGTTAAAATTTAAGGAATGTAGGGGCAAGTGGGGGTAAGGGCCCCACCACTTTCTTTGTTTTTAATTACAGGGTGTCCCTGAAATGCTTGGCAAAACTTTACATACGGGATGTATGGAATAAAACTGTGAAATAAGTTCCTAGTTCCTAGCGAAATGTGGTTATTAAAAAAGTTACTTGCGAATTTTAAAATTGATATAATAAGCAAAAAAAAAAACATTAACATTTCCACCGCTTAACTCAATCAAGATATCCACGCATTTTTGTTTCTTAGCAACTAAGTGTCAGTCATCAAATCTAATAAATAACCATTTCGGGACACTATAGGAATTTTTTTCACAGTTTTGTTCTATACATTCCGTATGTGAACTTGGTAAAGCATTTTAGGGACACCCTGTATACACGGTGTATTTAAAATAGAGTCCGAAATTTTAAGGGGTGATTCTAAATCAGAAAACATAACAAACAGTTTTAATAAGCATATGTCTAAAAATGCGTCGTAAGGGAGCTACGCCCCTTTAAAAGTGGCTAAAAAATTCGGTTATTTAAAGTAACGATAACTGATGATCGCAAAAAAAGCGTGATATAGCAGATATATGATATTTTGGTAGGGATTTTCTCATTGATTGTGAAATTTCTGTAGTAGAGCAGTGCAATTTATTTATAGTTTTAAATAGTTTGCCGTCTATAAGGCACTAAACTTAATTTTTCATTTATAATATTTTTTTTTTTCAATGTTATTATTTCGTACTTACAGACACGGCGTATTTTTTACGCTTCTAAACTTTAAATAAACACGTGAAAAATACCAACATACTAACTTCTCCGCTCGAATTTGGGGCTTAAACTGAATGTCCGAAAGGTACTGAGACGCGGAAAGCCGTATGTAGTCGCTGTTGGAAGAAATCACAAATTGCATACTATCGAGGCGTAAAATCTACGCCGTATCTGTGGTAGAGGGTTTAATTAAAAAACTACATTCTGCAGGACTTTTTAGGTAATTTATAAAGATCAACTGCATGTCTCGAAGAAAACAAAAATATGATTAAAAAACAGCACAACTTAATTTTATCTCCGGCCCCTTTAGGTAGGTTTCACCGTCTCAGCTGGAAAATTGATTGTTGTAGCCTGTCAATTACATTTCTTTAGATTGAATCATCCAGAAAATGACTTCAAAATCAATAGAAAAAGAGTCCACGTAAGCCAGCGCTCGTATGATATTTTGCTGTTGTACACGGTTCACCTGGGGGATTTTAAATAAAAATTTCGTGGACCCCTATATTTTTTGGACTAAAACATACCTGATGACATAAGAAAATTTGAAAGAAAATCTTAAAAGATACACTTTTTTAGAAAGATAAAAAAACGTTTTTTTGAGTAATAGGGTGTGTCAAAAAATTCCGATTTGCGAAATCGAAAACGCTCAGGCTAAAAGGTTGCTTCTTAGTAAAAAACTGTGGCCACTTAAAAATGAGCCAAATCAATTAATGTTTAGAGGTAGCTCAAAGCACTCAAACTTTGAAAAATATCGGTACCTGTTTTTCGGATAAAAAGTGATTGTATATTAATTAATTAAATTTTGGAGGGTTTCTTTGGTAATATTTAGAAACAATACTAATTGTAAGAAAACTAAAAAAATACATTTCCCCTCCCCTTAAGTTAGAACATAAAAAATCGCCAATTATTTGAAGAATTTGCGAAAATTTATTGAAAATGGGCATATTTAAAAGGACATAACTTCCTTAGAAATGATTTTTTGACAAAGGTGCATATAAACTTTTTCTATGTTTTTAATGTTATATAACCAATCATTAAAATATTTGTTTTTTGCTTTATATTTTTAATTTTTTTTATTTTTGGTTTTCATGCCTAAAAATTTACTTTTAAATGCATTTATCTTTAAAACGGTTAAACCTGCGATGTTAAACCACAGAAACTTTTTTGTGTATTTTTACATAAAAAAGTATTCCAACCAAAAAATCAAAAAAAAAGTACACCGAAAAAAGTTTTAGGCAAAAAACAGAAAATCCACCCGGTTTCTAATCGAAATTATTTTTTTTTACTCCACTTGAGGAAAAAAATTATGTTTTCTGTATAGTAGGTTAACATGTATATATGCTTATATACTAATATATAATTGGCGATTTTTTCATGTTCTAACTTAAGGGTAGGGGGGATATAATTGTTTTAGTTCTTACATTTAGTATTGTTTCTAAATATTACCAAAGAAACCCTCCAAAATTTCCTCAATTTTTATCGGTATCAGTTTTTATCCGAAAAACAGGTAGCGATTTTTTTTTAAGTGAGTTCTTTGAGCTACCTTTAAACATTTATCGATTTGGCTCATTTTTGAGTGGCCACTGTTTTTTACTAAGGAGCAACTTTTAAGCCAGAGAGCATTTTTGATTTTGAAAATCGCAATTTTTTGCCACATCCTTATTACTCAACAAAACGTTTTTTTATCTGTCTAAAAAAGTGTATCTTTTGCGATTTTCTTTCAAATGGGAATTGATTTCTTATGTCATCAGTTATGTTTTATTCCAAAAAATGTAGGGGTCCACGAAATTTTTATTTAAAATCGCCCAGGTGAACCGTGTGTACATGAGAAAAATAATAAAAAAAAATACTACTTTTTACTGTATAATTGGTTCAAATCGAGGTTCAAATATAGAATTTTATACCTACACTAAAAAAAGTTTCTTTCTTAAGATAAGGCTGTTCAAATGGAATTACTCATTTTTCCCCTTTAAGATAATTCAAAAACCTTTTTTGTAGTGGTGTACTTTTCGGGTTGTTCTGCTTTTTGAGGCAAAAAATTGACGATTTTTTGGAATGTTTTTTTTCAGAAAACTTGTATTATTATGTATGTACAAAACTTTTTACATACTAGTAGGCAACTCTTAAAGTTTGCAAAAAAGTAATTCTTTATTTTTTTTCTTTTATAAATAAATGTGCAGCACGCGCTGAAGTTGAAACCGCAAAAATAGCATGGCAAACGGTTCCAGCGATCTGAAACACGAAAAACAAAAACAGTCTTGTTAAAAACATAATTTTTTAGCCACTTTCAAAGCGGCTTAGCTCCCTTACGAGTCGTAAGTTAAGGCGGATTTTTAGACATATGTTTATAGAAACTTTTTTTCATATTTTTCAATGTAGAATCACCCCTTAAAATTAATAACCCTATTTCTGAATAACCCTGTATATGTAGGTATAACTTTTTAAAGAAGGCGAATTTCGTATAGAAGTATAAAAACGCAAGAACAAAAATAGATTTTTTGAAACAAAAAATCAGAACAACCCCTTAATAATTAATTCTAATTTTGAGGTTATATCTGTCGTCAGTTACAATTGTAACTGTCAACACATAACCTCAAAATTCAAATTAAAAGTTGACAATTCTTCACTGACAAGTATCAAGCATTAATATCAACGCATGTATACCAACTTTAAACAAAAGATATGAATCGTTCCACTGATGCGTATAAAATTATGTAGTTAGACAGGTTGTCAACGAAAGTACTGTCAGTGGATTTTAGACTCAATTTGATAAGCAATTACACTTTCTGTTTAACTGAGGGGTTTTAAAGAATAAAAATTATACCTATTTGATCGTATTTGATGAATCCACCAAAGATTTTAAATACTTAGATTGGTTTAGATCAAGATACCTGGGCACCTATTCTTGACTTTCGGGGAGTAGAACGACTGATGGAACAAAGATTAGAATATGACGCATACTGTTGAAACCAACAGAGTACGGTCACAATCTCAGACTCGTTCTATCAGTAGTTCTACTCCCCGAAAGTCAAGAATAGGTGCCCTGGAGGCTTTAGTTCCTTCAGTCATCTTGGTTTTGATCTATCAAATGGTGCTAATTATTGACTAATATATATTTTTTTAATTAATATATATTTTTAAATTATTGTGTATTAAATAAATAAATAAATAAGTAGTAATAGTTACAAAAAGAAAATTATTTTCTCATTTTGAGGATCTCTTTTTATTTGTTTAGGTAGGGTTATTTATTGTGCTTTTTAGCGATTCAACCTATTGGTCCCTATCGATTTTACTTCCGTGGGACCATTATTCTTTAAAAACAGGCGTGTACAATATACTAAAGGGTATGTGAGAAACAAGCTTTACGTAAGATACGTAATGCTTAGCATTCCTTTTGATACTATTTACACTGGATGGTATATTGCATTTTTCCAAATACCTACTTAAACCCACTCGACTTAAACGAAATAAATTAAAAATTTAAAAAGTAATCGCGTAAAGAGAGAGAAAGAATGTGTAAACTCAAAGTCTAATGTCGTAAAATGACTGACAGGGGGTACAGTGTTGCCGATTGGAAACATATACTTTGGATATTTTATTGAAAATTTTAAGAAACATTAGTTCTGTATGAGTTTTATATGAACTAGTAGTTAATTTTAATAGATTTAAATATACTATATTATTAAACATAATTATAGTATACACAATAAAGTTTTTTACATTTTTAATTTAATTATAATGATTTGAATTCATGATAAGGTGGAAACTACGCAACATAGCTACTAGGTAGCCTGAAAGTCGACTAGCGACATCTACATTTTACACCACAAAGCTGTATCGCGTTTCTCTTAGTAAATAAACAAACAAAAAGATGACACCTTCATAAACATTGGTCTGAAATTACTTCTTGAGGTAAAAGTTCTTTGGTTTGACCAAAAACTGGCGTCTTATCGACGTCTGATATGCGTCGTATGTATGACGTCAAAAATATGACCTCAAACTGACGTTGATAGGACGTCGGAGACGTCATCTGGTTTCCTGGGATATAGCATATTTCTAGAAACTCTCCCCTTTTAAATAAAAGAGCTTGTTTTTACTTCCTTGAATTTTATGCCCAAATAAATATTTTCTAATCATATTTAACCTTTAAATGGGTCCAACATATCGTCCATGATACTGCAATACCGCTTAACGTCCAATTGCAAAACCGCGTAACGTCTAACTGCAATACCGCGTAACTAATGAAAGTAGCAAAATCAAGATTTTGCACAAGCGTGATCTACACAATAAATGGCGTATATTGAGTTAATATTTGTGAGAAATAACCATTTTAAAAAGCCTTTTAAGCTTTTTAAATTTATTATTTCTCATTTAAAAATTCATCAAGTAGATCAGATATTTATTTGAAAACCGCGTTGACAACAATTTGACGTATGAATTTTTAATTGTATTTTTAATAACGCATATACAATGGATTTATGCTTAGAAATAATAGAAAGTGAGGCGGATCCTGAGATGAAAATGCATGTAGATCCAGAGGACTGCAAAAAAATTTGAAAAAGGAAGAAAAAAGCCGATTCAACACAGTGGAAAAGGGAATTAAACAAAAAGCAGAGAATTATGGGCCAGGAATACACCGGGTTTAGAAAACAGAATGAAAAAATTGTCCAGAATGTATCAAAAGAAGAAAGGAAGTTAGGACCTGCATGTATATCAGAATATTGTAAAAATACGAACGTATTCAACTGTAATATGTTTACAGAAAAGAACAGAGAAGATTTATTTAAAGATTTTTGGAAAATGACGTGGGGGTAGAAGAATGTGTTTTTATTATCAATGATAGACGTAGAAGGACTCATTAAGAAGAAGAAATTAAATGGAAATGTTTCGAGAAGATCCGAATCAAGAAAATACTACCTGAAAATTAACGATCAAAAGAAAAGGGTTTGCAAAAGTATGTTCCTTAACACACTCGGAATAAAAAGAATGGACTATTCGGTATTGTATAGAAAAAAGAGCTCTAAATAAACCAAAAGAAGAAAATAATGAAAACATAAAATTAAGTAATACTATTGGTATATCATTGTTATAATATTTTAGTTTAATAAATATTTTATTAGCCAGCTTAAAGTATAATATTTTTACTTTAAAAAGCGTTACTTTTCTGTTAATCATTAATATAATAAGTTTTTCCTTCTCCTGTAAAATTTTGTTTCTAAACCTTACGCGGTTTTGCAGTTAGACGTTACGCGGTTTTGCAGTTGGACGTTAAGCGGTATTGCAGTATCATGGACGATATCGGCATGTTTATTTATTTCGCTTTTTAACTTGTCAACTTATTGGTCCCTCTCCAGTTTGCGTCTCTGTGACTATAATATTTCAAAATTCACGGATAAAATAAACTGAAGACTTTAACTACACGTAGATACGTGTACGTAACATACAGTGCGGTCCAAAAATCACCCCCCCCCGTTTTAACTTTTGAACGAGTTGAGATATCGACTTCAAATTTATAAATCTTAAATAAGACAACTTAAACTATCTTTTAGCATATATTTGATATTTTCAGCTCTTAAAATGTTGGCAGGGGGGCATGGGGGGACATTTTTTAAATAGAAAGGGGGGTCGTGTGATACATCATTTTAAAGCTTATAAAATTCTCTATTTAAACTAACATTTTTAAATTTTTTAAAAATGTTTTTTAAGGTTTTGATTTTTCAATTTTTTGTGCTAAAACATTCAATTTTTTAAGTTTTTTTTATAAATTTTTATTTATGTCAACTAAAATTAGTTTAAAAGTATAATTAACATTTTTTATGATGAAATTAGGCATTTTTAAAAAATTATTTGTTTTTTTTTTAGAGGAATTTTCACATTAATACCCATTTTCAACCCTATTTTAAACCCATTTTTTTTTAATTTAAAAATATGGAGTTAAGGAGAATTTTATAAGCTTTAAAATGATGTATTACACGACCCCCCTTTCCATTTAAAAAAATGTGCCCCCATGCCCCCCTGCCCACATTTTAAGAGCTGAAAGTATTAAATATATGCTAAAAGATAGTTTAAGTTGTCTTATTTAAAAGTTCAAAATTTGAAGTCGATATCTCAACTGGTTCAAAAGTTAAGGGGGGGGGGTGACTTTTGGACCGCTCTGTATGTACAGTGCGTGTCTAAAGTCGCCCTCTTTTAATTTTTGAACGCCTTTAAACCGTGTAAAAGTTAAATCTTAATAAGATATTAACTTAAACACTTTTTGACCATATAAATTTTATTTTTTTAACCATTTTTTTAAAGCGATGAATTTTTTTTTTTTTTTGGTAAAAAATGCGATTTTTTTTTTTTTATTTTTTATTTATTTCATTTAAAAGTAGTGTAAAAGTATAGTTTACGTTTGTTTATTATTAAATTAACCATTTAAAAAAATTGTTTTTTAGGCCCTTCTTAATTTGTTATAAAAATTAAACTTAAAGTAAATTGCTACATTTTCATTTTGATAAGTATTAGTTAACAATCGATCTTGAGCAATATAATAAGAATAATAAAAAATCTAAATAACTTTTAGTCTAGACTACATAATATTTAGTAATATTACCTACTTAAAATTTCATAAAAGAGCTAATAATATTTATTATTAGATCTTTTATGAAATATTGAATATTATTTCCCAAATAGCACCGATGATCTAAGAATATTCTCTAATTATTTCATTGGGAATATTCTTAGAACCAATTTTTAGATATGCTATGATTATGCTTATAACTTGTGCTTAAAATTTATTATATACATTGTGCATGGTATATTCTTAGAATTTTCACATTATTCTTCTAATGTATATTCTAAGAAATTTCTGTTATGAATGTTCTTAGAAACTATGCTAAGCATGTGCATGGTATATTCTTAAAATATTCTCAAATCATTCTTCTAATACATATTATAAAAATATTTTGTTAGAAAGTGTATTTGAATTTTCTGCTGTTCATTAATGCGTTGTTGATATGTTGGAGTTGTAATTCTACAGTAGCCGCTATTTAATAGGCTTGTTCGAGATTCGAGTTCAGAACTGTTCAGAACTGGTTCTGACCAATGGAGGTTTAATCCTTATTACCATGTGACTTTAAATAACCAATAAACAGTAGTCCAGAACTGATTCTAGCGTATCCCGAACAAAGCTAATGTTGGTACAAAACTTATATACTGGGTGTCCCACCAGGTTCTTGTCAAGCTATATCTCTGTTATTTGAAAAGATACATTTTTTTGCAAAAAACAGAGTTAAATGGGAGCCATTAAAGCTTTTATTCACGTATCCAAAACCACCCCTTGCTTACACACCCCTTGAAACCACCCCAACTACTGTTTTTCAAATATCGCTTAAATTGGAATGGCCAAACTATGACTATTATTCGTAAAAAATTAAATAATGATTAAATTCGAGATTAAATTACTTCTTATTTGCAGAAATGCACAAAAATGTGCAAGTTTTTTAACCGTGTTTTTTTTTTTGGAAAAAATAAACTGTAATAAAATTGTTTTTATAATAAATCATGGTTTGTTATAATATGTTATTATTTGTTATATGTTATTATATAAAAAAAATATTAAAAACTAATACAGCCTATTATATATTGGATAAATTGTAAATGGTATCCGAAGTTAGGCGACTTTCTTATAAGCTGCACAAGATAAAGATGTCACTAATAGATTAAGACATTGTTTTGTACACATATCACTATTTAATTCTGGACATTGCAATGTCAATATCAATGCATTGACTAGATTTGGCAAAAAATAGCTTAGATAGTTTTGCAAGTTCTAAGGAGATGCTGGACATATTCCGCCAGATTTTTATTAGAATGATCATAGAAGCTTTTTCATAGTTAAAACGGTATTCATTAAATGTCTTAAATTATCTTAAGAACGTTCTACGTAAACCAGCGCACATTCTTAGAATCATACAATATTTGTAATATATATTTTAAGAATATTCTAAGAACTGTTGTGTGCTATATGGGTTATAAAATACCAAAACCAAAAGTAATATGATCTAGGTATTTAACAAAAATTATAATTTTAAAAAAGAGTTCTTTTTTATTTGTTAGCTATGCATAAAGTATAATAGAGGTACATAGGTTCATTATGAATAGTTATATCTTCGTTTTCACTGAACCTTTAACTTCTTTTGTTACATTTTAAATTATGCTAAATTTGAATTAATAAACATTTTTTAGGTCATAGGACATATTTAGTTTAATTTTGGACTAGCCGTGAAGATATAGTATACTGCCCTGCTAAGACAAGTTGTCCTTTGTTATGAAAATATTAATACTTCTGAAACCGTTCTATAAATATTATAAATATTAAAATTGATTTTACAATCGAAATTTAGATTTAGTGAATCCAGATAACCGGTTAACAATACATTTTGAGGTTATGTTATAGAACAAATTTTTATTTATATGAAATGATTATAATACCTGGTCAAAAAGAACATCTAGTTCAAGACCAAAAGTGATCAAAAGGTTATATTTCTTTATAAACATGACAGTAAAGGTAAAGCATCCTAATTAAAAAAAAGCTTAAAAATAACAAGTTTTAGTTAGCGGGCCAAAAAAACTTTTTGGCCCTAGGGCCACAAAGTCCAACTTTTTGCATGCAAAACATGAACAAAAAGTGACGTTCTTAGAATCAATAGAATAAAAACATAGTATACTGTCCACACTGTAAAAACTGAATGTAAAATAATGTAAAAATACATGAGCTTAGTACGCTAGTACGCTAAGTAAATTTACCATAATGCATAATTCATGAATTTGTGTAACAATGTGTAAAAAGATTTAATTTTGTGTAAAAGAATGTAATATTACCATTATGGACTATGTAATTTTTAACGTACCGGTTTGTGGCAACATATTACCATTTACGGACTATGTAATTTATTTTTACCGTGCATGATAGCTCTCAGAGAATTCAAGTCTCCAGTCTATTTCATTCGCCAGTTTTTTTAAGAATAATGGTCCCAAAGAAGCAAAATCGATCGACACCAATAGACCAACTCGTTAAAAGCACAATAAATAACCATAAATTATAAGCAATATGGCGGAAGTTAATTTAAGGATGCAATTATAACATTAGGCATGTTTAGTTGAACAATTTAAAAGAAGATAAAAATATAACTAAAGGTATGTTTATAAAAGGGGGATATTTCTATACATATTCTACCTAGCTATTAATGAAAAGAATTATCCCTATTTACGTTTTGAAAAAATAATATTGGATTATTATTATATGATTTGGCTCTCACGTAATTCAAATATTCGCTAGAACATATGGTCTCAGAAAAGAAAAATCAATAAGGAGTATACAGAAAAAAGGATTCGTTGAACGAAGGACACGTGTCCTTTCGATATGTTCAAAGCCATATTCTCTTGTTTCAAGGCTACATATACTGAAAATTTGTTACCGTAGTATTATCCCTCTATGGTCTATTTTGCATATTTGAAACCCCAAGCAACATTTTTTATTAGTTGCAAGCTGTTAAAGTAAAACATATCGTTGTTCTGTTATGTTTTACTGTAACAACTTGTAATTAATAACAAATGTTGTCTGGGGTTCCAAATAGGCAAAAACGTTTAGTATTTACTACGGTAACGAATTTCCAGTGTCGAATTTATTCAAACCAAAGTAAATGTTCTTGAATAAAGAGCAGTGGTTTTTGAATGAAGATCCGCGCTCTTCATTAAAGGTCTTTAATTAATCCCTGAATATGTCTCTAGCAGTAAGAGACTAAACGTCGAAAAGTGAATCCATTAAAACGGTCTAAACCCGAAAGTAAAAGTTCTTTATAGCTTTAAATCAAGTAAAAAATAATAAGACTACTAATAAATGCGAATAAATTATTTAGAGCTAAAATATTAAAGTTTTTTTTTAAGTAGTTATTGTCCACCAGCCAAAAACTGATTTTAGCCAAATAAACATATGTTTTTTAGTATAATATTTAATTGTGTAATTGTTTGTGTATTTTTTAAAATCGTTTAGGGTAATTTAAAATTTAGATAAAACACAACACTTTTGGAATAATAACCTTAGTAATTATATTTAAACAGCATATGGCCAATAACTAGTCGGTGGCCAACAACTCCTCCTTTTACCCTGTTTCATTAAAAAAAATATTTTATTAAAAATAACTACCCAGAACCAGAGTGGCAGCGTGGTCTTTGTAAGGGACGGATGTGACCGCTTTGGCGGATTAATCTTATTTTTATGTTATGTAATATGAAAGTGTTCGTTTAATAGTAAAGTTTTAAGAAAGTCGTGATTATTAATATGTGATGTTAAATTTAAATTTAATTTATTTCGTTGAATATGACTTTTTATGAATTTTAAAGATAATTTTTTATAAGTGCGCGCCTGCGCAAACATCACTACAAAGTAAGACGTTTTTGTGTAGGCCGTAAATAATAGTAGATCGAGCTGGCAAACAGAACCACAATGGAGGTCTCTACAACTAGAATTATGAAACAAAAGACGTCTACCCTATCTCTATCTCATTTGTGCTACACTTTCCAGCCAACCAAATAAATACTGTATTTGTTTTTCACACAACAAATACAGTATTTGGCTGGCCGGAAGGTGTAGCAGTGAGCGGCATGAACGAACATAGCTAATGTGAATCTGTAGAATAAGATAATTCTACTAAAACTTAGATGGCGCCAGTACTTTCTTTACACTTTTCGCCCGGCCAAGTAAATATTGTATTTGTTCAACAAAGAACAAATACAGAATTTGTTTGGTTGGGTGGAAGTGGGAGTGTATGTATGTCTTCTATCCTTTTTGGGTAGAACTTTTGTCCCTGTTTAATCTAACGGGAGAAATCTCCATTGCAGCGTGGTCTTTGTAAGGGGCGTATTTGACAGCCTTGGCGGATTTACACCAGCATTCGCTTTGCTATCATTTTATTTTATGTAATATGACAGTGTTCGTTTAATAGTAAAGTTTTAAGGAAGTCGTGATTATTAATATGTGATGTTAAATTTAAATTTAATTTATTTCGTTGTACACGGGAAGATAACTTTTTATGAATTTTAAAGATAATTTTTTATAAGTGGGCGGCTGCGCAAACATCACTACAAAGTAAGACGTTTTTGTGTAGGCCGTAAATAATAGTAGATCGATCTGGCAATGCCATTATTGGAATTGGAACTACACAGAACTAAACTGTAAAGTACATAATGATATTAGGAACTATTTACAAAGGAAATAAGTTGGCTTTAAGAAGCTTTAAGAATTTCATAGAAAGTTTTATTTTAAATATCGACGGCATCGTCCACGAGATTTTATTTTTAAACTATTATGAAGAAGTGTTTAAAAATATACTGGTGCCTACAAAATAATACTTTACCCTGGTGGTCTAAGTTCATTAAACAAGAAACATTTTTTTTTTGAAAACAAAAAAAAAATTAAAAAAATTGTTTTTCAAAAAGACTTAAAAAAAATATTTTCTTTTAAACGAAAAAAAAAATGTTTTTGAAAAAACAGTTTTCACCGCATTTTATCCCCATACCCGACTTTTACCAAAAATAACCCTGAACTTTGGATAATCAACCCATGACCCAAATTTGAAGTCGTTCTCGTGGTCACAAATTTTCCTGAGACATACAGACAGACCTACAGACAGAATTTTTTTATGGAAATCATCGAAGGAACAATAAATATTTTTCAATTTCAAACAGAAATTGGCTTTAGCTATTTTGTAGACAAAGTTGTCGATATTTTAAAATCAAACAAAAAACGGTAATATTTTATGTAAATATCTTAATCCTACTAAAGCCTTTAATAAATTAGTAGTCATTTTTAAAATAAAAGGAATGTATACATCAATATTATTATTTCTCGTTCTTTTATTATAAATATAAAAATTATCTCGTTTGGACTATGTATACATATATGTATTCGTTTTTAAAATATTAAGTTTTTCTTTGTTTTTCTGAATATAGTTTTTTATAATTAAGTATTTATTTAGCTGTTTTTGTTTTCTACTCACGTTTAGCTTTTTTTACTTGTTACTGTGTAAAATTTTAAATATAAAATAAAATTTTAAATATACCTAAAAAAATAAATAGTAAAATCAACTAGTAAAATTTATATTATCTACTAAACGAATAATTATAAAGAACCTTTCACTTTCGGGTAAAGACCGTGTTGATGGATTTTCACTTTTTCGTCTTTTACTGTTAGGGACATCTTCAGGAATTAATCTGAAACTGTTTTTATGGAACTGTACAGCTCTACAGCCGTGTAATCACCTGTTGCCCCTACTTTTGGTTTTTAAGTAAATGAACCAACGAACTAATATTCTCTCTAGAATAGGCATTTTAAAAACGAGAGTTAATTTTTTTTGCCCTCCTTTTTAAATTATAATTAAATAGGGAAGATGACCACAGGGTTAGACGGAATTTATATAGTGTTACTCATATATTGGCTTAAACAAATCTCTTTTATATTGTAGAGTCCTGAAGAAGTCTTAATAAAAGACAAAACGTCGACATACATTAACTGGTGTTTTTGTTTTTTTTTTACCAAGATTCAACTGTTCGGCCCACCCTAATATGTATACACTTCTAAGTGTAAACATATACTAAAGGTAGAATTTATTTAGAAATCTTCCCCTATTTTATAAACAGAACAACTTATTTTTACCTCCTTGCGGTTCATTTCAAATCTCTCAAATAAACATTTCCTAATGCCGACATGTTAAGATCACCTGGCGTAGCTAAGCTCAGCTTAAAATAAAGAGCTGTCAATCATATAAACATCTTGAAGTGTTTTGTAACATGATAGCTATTATACAGTGTTTCAAATTCATCTGACGAACTTCCACTGTCAATTTGGAGCCTCTAGGCTCAAAACAAGCTGTCTCTTCTCTGCCCTGCTAAGACAAGTTGTATCTGCAAATTAGATGTTTTGAGATATGGCCAGTTTTATTGTTTTTGTTTGCACTTTTTGAAAATATGTTGAAATAAATATGGCGTTGGGTTCTGCTTTATTAAATCAAAAATACGTAATATCCGTTGAAAAAAAAATATATTTTTTTGTCAAAAAAATAAATTTTCGTACTAAATGCATTTGTTCTATCTGAGAAAGTTAGGACAAAATGATCTAAAAAGTCCAATCAAATTACTAAGATCTGTAAAGTTAGTCCTAGTCCTGACTCATTTGTCTAGTTAAGACTAGTTAGGACAATTTTATTTAGAAAAAATTGATAATTTTCCACGTAGGACAAACATCTTAGGCCAATTTTTAGGATTTGGGTTTTAGATAGGACATTTCTTTATAGTAGGCACATGGGGCTAGTGTAAAGCAATACAATGGTGTGCTTATCTCAAAAAGTGAATTTTTGCAGTTAGGACAACTTGTCTTAGCAGGGCAGTACTGGTTTCTACGGGAGTTAAGACCCGAAACTTCTTGTCGAGATTATCGAGAGTTTTGTATTTGCCATTTCTCGACGATTAACTTCTCGTTAACTAAGGAAAAATAGTTTCTACACATGTAGGTCGAAAAATGGCTTTCACAGCTATTATGGCCCTTTAAAAATGATGCATTTTTAGGAGACAATAGCGGCCTTTTGGAAGTACCTGTATATGAGGTTTTTTTCTAAGTTTTTATAATATATTCGCCCTGCATTATTGATATTTTGGTTTTCAACATTTTCCATCATCGAAACGTAAAATTTCACTTTCAAATTAATTTTTCTCGAAAAATCCTACAGTATTACAACATGAGTAACTTTTTTTATGTATTTTGAAAAATCATGTTCCAATAATAAAATTACAAAAAAGTTTGGGACAAAAAACTGATAAGGCCCCACGTTTCGCATATCCTTGGTTTAAATAAGTATATGAAAATAACATACAAAGATTAGTTCACATGCAAAACCTCGTTGCTATATCTCAAAAGACTGAATTTGGACTTTTTAAATAAAAACCGAATTTTTGAGCCACTTTCAAAGCGGCTTAGCTCCCTTACGACGCATTCTTAGATATATGTTTAAAGGAGCTTTTTGTCATATTTTATGATGTAGAATAACCCCTTAAAATTAATGACCATATTTAAAATTCACCGTGTATATGGGAAATAACAAAAAGGCTTTGTGCAGTTTTTGTTACCTTTCCAAACATTAAACAAAAATAAGTAATATTTTTTGAATCTAGAGGCTTCACTTCATTTCGATTTTATGACAACCAAGTATGTAAACATTATTTTTTATCTTGTGACTTGATACGCCATTAAAGAGCTACATAAAAGCAATAAAATATTTTTTATAATGTAACACGTTAACGTTTAGAAAACATAACCTTCATTAATTCCGGCGCTTTTAAGGTGAGAAATATTTATTAACACAGGCCGGATTAAGATATTAATTTAAAAACTTATTATAACTTTTAAAGTAAATAAAAATTTGAAACTATTAGGTCACTAAGAATATGAAAAAAAAATCGTTTCTTTTTATATTATTTAGAACTAATTGCATGAACATTTTTTTATTCTATTGCATAATAAATCTTTTCGAAAAGTTTGATTTTTTGTGGTCAATTGCTATTAAAAATAAACTTAATACGTTAAGCGCCATTTGTATTCTGACAGATACAGGCGGATCTTTGCAATGGCGATTTCTTCCGTTAGATTAGACAGGGACAAAAGTTCTACTCAAAAAGGATAGAAGACATACATACACTCCCACTTCCGCCCAACCAAACAAATTCTGTATTTGTTCTTTGTTGAACAAATACAATATTTACTTGGCCGGGCGAAAGGTGTAACTATTTATTTTTATTAAAGAAATTACTGGCGCCATCTAAATTTTAGTAGAATTATCTTATTCTACAGATTCACATTAGCTATGTTCATTCGTGCCGCTCACTGCTACACTTTCCGGCCAACCAAATAAATACTGTATTTGTTGTATGAAAAACAAATACAGTATTTATTTGGTTGGCTGGAAAGTGTAGCACAAATGAGATAGAGATAGGGTACACGTCTTTTGTTTCATAATTCTAGTTGTAGAGAGCTCTATTGGGCCACATGTATCCAATAAGATTACTTGCCTAAACTTTATAAACACTTTACTTGGTGGCCCAAAACGACAGAAAAATTTTTGCATGGTGGCGCTTAACGTGTTAAACTTAAACGTCAATTTTTTTGTTAACAATATAAATGTATTTTTATTCGATTGATTCTAAAAGCGACACTTTTTGTTCATGTTTTACGGGCGAAAAGATGAACTTTGTGGCCCTAGGACCCAAAAGTTTTTTTCGCCCGCTAACTAAAACTTGTTATTTTTAAGCTTTTTAAAAGAAGATGCTTTACCTTTACTGTAACATTTATAAAGAAATATGACCTTTTGGTCAGTTTTGGTCTTGAACTAACCGTTCTTTTTGACCAGATACAGTTATAATAATCGTTTCATACAAAATAAAAAAAATTCCATAACATAACCTTAAAATATGTCAACTGTATTCACCCACTAAAATAAATTAAAAACACAACATTATAATTGTAAAATCACTTTCAGTATTTATAATAATCATAGAACGGTTTCACAAGTATTATTTTCATAACTGACACATGTTAACAGAAATTAATCACCAAGCTATAACTTTTTTAATTTGAAAATGAACCGTAAGCAAAAGAAACGATTCAATTGTTTTTGTAGCGATTTGATTGGACAGCAATTTGTCATGGATAACTAGATTAGTAATAAGACAGTAAAAAGAAATATTGTTTGCACTTTAAAATTAAGTACATTTCAATAATTTATTATAATTAGTAACAATCGAATAAAAAATATTGTATAATACACGGGCAAAAAGTTAAATTCGATTTCATACTGAGGTGGAAAAAGTATTCCCAAGGGAAGATTAGCTGACCAAGGGGCGTTAGAAATCAATAAAATAAACTTTGCTTTTTGTTAATTAACAATGTTTTTATTTAAAAACTAGTAGAAATGCCTACGTTACTTCGTTATTTTAGCGATAGAGGGCATGCAGCACCTGTTTTTGTATTTGAGTGCTTTGTTTTCTTTTGTGACAGCTGACTTTTATTGAGACACGATTAGGTTAATAAACTATTTATTTATTATTTTCCGTTCATTAGTTTCGAAGTTATGATCTTTCATATTCTTACTATTTTTGCAATAATAATAATTTTTTCAATTTGCAACTAATTTTGTCATATATAAAATTCAAATACAAAACTTTTTTTCCTCTTCAATATTTGTCTGAAATGAACAGTTCCAGAGATATATGAACGAAAAGGAGAAAAAAAATGAAAATTTCCTCGATTTTGCAACATTTTGTTAAATAAAAAGTGAAGCCCACGGTTTATTTTATGCGCATAGTGAAATTATCATTTCTAGTGATATTCTGGACCCATTCATCCAAAAATAAAGAATCATATCCGATTCACCCATCCTAAAACAGATACCGCCTGGTCTAAGATAGGTTCATAAAAATATAACGAAAAACGTCTAATAAAATGGTAAATATTTAAAAAAAGAAAAGATCAGGACAGCTTTGCTTTTCCACACATGTATGATATTATTTTGCACGCGTATGAAAAATTACAGTTTCTTAATCTTTAATTCGTGTGAAATTTGCTGTTTTCATAGGTGGTCGCGACCGGTCGTAAGCAATAGTATATTACATAACTAGTGTGGAAAGTGACATATTTCACGCGAGTGGAAAGGTTTACGAACGAGCCGCTAGGCGAGTGAGGAAACCCCACGAGTGTATGAAATACACTTTCCAACGAGTTATGTACACTAGTTTTCCTACGATCCCAAAAAAATAAGAAGTTTCTTATTTTAAAATTTGCTAACTTTTATTAATTTTTAAGAAAAACAAAGCACAAAATAATTATAAAGAGCATACAAATTTATATATGTAGGTATGTCAAACAGGAAGTATGATTTTCATTTAGCTTTAGTTTTCTTGGTTTTATATTTAATACAATACATAGCTGTTTAGTGGGTTGCTAATTCCTAAATAAATGCAAACTTGAGTTTACTTATTAACCCTTAACAGCGCAAGCATAGACCGCATTTCAAAAAAAATATAACATTATTTTTTTTGTTAAATTTATGCCCTACTTAACATGTTTTTGGGGATATTTTTTTTCGTTTATATGTTTTTTACTTGTTATGGACATGTGTACTAAAGTTCACATTACGCGCTAAACCGAAGTCAATACGTGTGCCTTACACAATGTTACTTTAACGGAAAACAACATTAGGCCAAAAAATACAGGCAGGGATTAGGAACATTTAATATAAAACAAAAATAAAAGTATTTTCATACAAATTAAAACTAAAGCAAAAATACTGTAACAGATAGCATAACTAAATTAAAACTTAACTAATATCAATACCAAAGGACTAGCAGAAACATATTTTTAAAAAATATCACAAAAAAATGTAAAAATTAAGCATTAGTTAAACAATTAAGAGAAAAATAATTTTTTGGATTCATATTTATGGTTTGGTATGAAAATCCAAAAAACAATTTCTCTCTTTTACAAAGCATAATCTTACATCGCATTTCATACAAGTTACATGCGTTTGCTGTCCTTTACAGTTCCGGCAGTACAGAAAACTTTTAAAGGAATAAAAGAAAAAAAATTAAATCTGATTCAGTTAAAAAAAAATGCCAAAATATATGAGTACAACACTGGAAAAATTATTTTTATATGCCATTATATGAGCAATGTAAACCGACAGTTACATGTAGAATGCAAAATTCGCGCGCGATGCGAACATAAGTACACACGATATTTTTAATTTAACATGGGCGCAATGTGAATTCTAATACACTAGATTTTAAACATGTCTTTTTATTTTTTTTTAGAAAAATATAAACAAAAATATTATAGGCAGTTAGGGCATAGTTTAAGCTATATGATTTCATATATTTTTTTTAGAAATTCTATAACATAAAAAAAAAATAAATAAAAGTCTTACCTGGAGCACGCCCTTTTGACACAAACCAACAACATTCACCTTACAACTGATAAAAATTAACTAAAAAATATGGTGGGATGATGTTTTTTAGGTAATGTAAGCACAGATTTCACATATGTGAAATCTTTGAATGTAAGGTAACTAATACAAAATTAAGTAATTTTTATAAGATCTTGACTGTCTAGACTAGACAGTAATGGTCAAAATAGTAACGTTATAAGTATAGTTTCTATTTTTGACATGAAAAACAGAAATATTTGGATTAAAACACTTAAAAGATATAAAAGGCTGTGGTGAAAGGTGGAAAATGGTTTATTTAAAAAACAAGGTGAATAAAATTCGTAGAATCCACGAGGTAAATATCTAAATAAAATTAGGCAAACCTCCATACATAAATATCACACAAGTGTGATATAAAAATATCAAACTAGTGCGATATGAGGCGTTTTCTAAAGAACAAAAGAGTGTGCTAAATGTCATTTTCATAGAGGATCGTAGAAAAACTACTATTTTGCAACTTTTTAACCTTTTCGCTCCGGGGATTTTTCCTTTAAAATTGACCTCGCATTTTAGCTGAATGTCATGACTTAAATGAATGAACTTCTTATGACAAGTCGCCACTTGGAGTGCTGGTCCATATATGGACCACTCCCGGAGAGAAAGTTAAGGCTAATGTAAAAAATTATAAGTGAAGGTTTAAGAGGGCTTTTTAATGTTTTTTGATGTGCTGATTACAATAAAAATAGTGAACAAAATGTCAGATTCATATTCGACCTTGAACTTTGAAGGTCAAATAATGAAAATACGTATTTGAGCTTGAAAATTGGTATACCTATGTTATATGAACAGCTAAATACGATAAAAATAGTAAAAAAAGTTCTTGTCACCTCTTTGACCTTGAACTTTCAAGGTCAAAGCATGAAATTGGGTATTAGCGCTTCAAAGTTGATGAGATAGACTTATTTACTAATATTCTTATTTACTATAGCAGATACAATCTAGGTACACCAATTTTCAAGTTTTTAAGCGCAAATGCGCATTTTCATACTTAGACCTTCAAAGTTCAAGGTCAACGAAGTCACTAGAATTTTTTTCCTAATTTTATCGTATTCAGCGTCTCATAAAACGTAGGTATAGCAATTTTCAATCACAAATACGCATTTTCATTGTTTGACCTTCAAAGTTAATTTTGAAGGTCAAAGAAGTAACCAGGATTTTTTTCAATACTTTTCCTAAATTTAGTGCATTAAGTTGACCTTATGAACATCTATTACGTTCGTTTTTCTTGTTGGTCCATACATGGACCAGTTCCGGAGCGAAAAGGTTAAACATTTAACACTTTTGGTGGCATTTGTAACTTGACAAATATTAATTAACATATATTAACATTTTACTATTTTTATTAACGAGCAGTGTGTTATTTTTAGTAAATAGCCATGTTAAATTTTATTTTATTTTCGTGTAATGCTTCATCTACATAAGATTATAATAGCTTTCTGTCTGGCAACCCACCAACAGCCTACTATATTTATTATTATTATTGTATTAACTTCTGCATTCATAGATTATAATAATAGGAATATCCTTTCCTTTTTCTACAATATATTCAAAAAGTAATCCGATTTTCTTAAGTAGGTATTCGTCTGTTTCTTGATCAAGCATTACATTCTGATGATGATAAATTACCGAATAAAACTTTATTAGTTATACTGTTAGAAAAGGGTAAATTTATTCAAATTTGATTTAAAGAAATATGTGTATTAATTTTATGATGCAGAAACGTAAATTATACTTTTAAACTAATTTTAAATGATATAAATAAAAAATAAAAATAAAAAATAATAAAAAACATAAAAAATTGCATTTTTTAGCAAAAAAACACCAACAACTTTAATTGAAAAATCAGTATCTACCTTTATTATAAAATTTAATATGTTTTAAAACGATGTATCACACGACCCCCTCTCTATTTAAAAAAAATCCTCCCAGTGCCCCCTCACCATACTTTAAAAGCTAAAAGTATCAAATATAGCCAAGTAATAGTTTAAGTATCTTAATTAAGTGTTCCAAATATGAAGTCGATATCTCTAATCATTCAAAATTTAAGAGGGTGGTGACTTTTGGACCGCACTGAATGTTTTAATATCTACGTATTTTAGTATCACACGCATGCGCGCAATATTGAAAATATTTAAAAATATTTACCCCTTATCCCCTCAGGGGTGGAGTTTTTATTATCAGATTCAATTTCGGTACCCTGAAATTTTTTTCCCCAATGTTCACCAAAAACAATCCAGAGCGAGAACTTTTGGTAACATACCTGTATGCCAGATTTCAAGTCCCTAGCTTAAAACGTTCTTAAGTTATCGTACCCACAAGATTTCCCGGACAGACCGACCGACCGAGCGATAATTTTTTTTAACACATTGAGTGCCACCCATAATTAGAAAGCCCACAACTGCAGATCCGAGCCAAAGCGAAACTACATAGAATATGCCACTGAACTGTCAAAATCAAATTATTTTTGAAAATTTTCATTTTAAAAAAATATGGTATTTGTTGCTTAATAAACACCAACAACTTTAATTGAAAAATCAGTATCTACCTTTATTATAAAATTTAATATGTTTTAAAACGATGTATCACACGACCCCCTCTCTATTTAAAAAAAATCCTCCCAGTGCCCCCTCACCATACTTTAAAAGCTAAAAGTATCAAATATAGCCAAGTAATAGTTTAAGTATCTTAATTAAGTGTTCCAAATATGAAGTCGATATCTCTAATCATTCAAAATTTAAGAGGGTGGTGACTTTTGGACCGCACTGAATGTTTTAATATCTACGTATTTTAGTATCACACGCATGCGCGCAATATTGAAAATATTTAAAAATATTTACCCCTTATCCCCTCAGGGGTGGAGTTTTTATTATCAGATTCAATTTCGGTACCCTGAAATTTTTTTCCCCAATGTTCACCAAAAACAATCCAGAGCGAGAACTTTTGGTAACATACCTGTATGCCAGATTTCAAGTCCCTAGCTTAAAACGTTCTTAAGTTATCGTACCCACAAGATTTCCCGGACAGACCGACCGACCGAGCGATAATTTTTTTTAACACATTGAGTGCCACCCATAATTAGAAAGCCCACAACTGCAGATCCGAGCCAAAGCGAAACTACATAGAATATGCCACTGAACTGTCAAAATCAAGTTATTTTTGAAAATTTTCATTTTAAAAAAATATGGTATTTGTTGCTTAATAAACTTCTGGAATGTATTCACACGTTGTGAAGAAAGTGCATGGAATGAACGGTATAAAACATAGAACGTAGGAACATATTTTTTTAAATATTGGAATGGAATGAAATAGTATGTAGTACTAAATTTTTTTGTAATTTAACCAGTCTATTATGGTATAAAACACCTTCGAGGTCCCAGCATGACTATAAACAAATAAATAAATAAATAAACATAAAGTCGCTTTACATGCGTCGACACTGTGTCGACGCAGGCGTCAGTATGATGCACCGTACGTCTACACGTAGTCGACGGTGTCGCTGAACGTGTTAATTGTTTGGTTTCGTAAGTTATTCATCAAAAAATTAAAATATAAGAGCCGTCATATTCTTCTGTGGTTAAAGTATGTGCGGTAACTGAATCGGTAACAATATACAAGGTAAAAGTATGCGCGGTTTTTATTTACGTTTAATTTTTCGTGTGAAATGTTTTCGCGATATAATCTTGTTTTCGTTTTATATTTTACAGCGGCAATGTATTTTTCGCGCTAAATGTTTTTGCGATAAAAGTTTCGCTGTAGATTTTTCGCTGTAAATTTTTTAACGAAATCTCCGCCGTCGCGTTGGGTTTGGATAAAGGGGACAAAGGGACAATACTAATATTTTTTGAGTTAACTCCCTTGTTATTAATGGAGATTTCTCCATTTAGATTAGACAGGGACAAAAGTTCTACCCAAAAAGGATAGAAGTAATATCACCAACATAAAGAAAAAAAAATCTACTAGGTTTTATGTTGGCTGCACTGTCAGTAACGCCATTTTCGTTAGCCACTGTCATTGTGTGAGCTGCGTTTGATATTGTTTTGATTTCAGTTTTTTGTGTGTTTTACTAAATATTGTGTTTTTATTGACTATTATAGTACTTTTACGAATTTTGATATTTAAATATTGTTTACCAAAGGTAAGTTCTTTCTTTATACCTTAGATTTAAAGCCTAGGCGAAATTCGTTTGGACTTTTGCAACCCTTGTAAAAACATCTTGGCATTTGGTAGCTATAACAGAAATAACGCTCGTCATAAAATTAATTTCTTGAAATGTAGAAACTGGTAACGATATTAAAATATATAATAATAATATATAGTTAATAATAAATATGATAAACGTGAAATAAATTCATATTTACCTTTTCATATTTGAGGTTATGTTTTGTAAATAAATAAACAGATTAAGCAACCAACCTAAGAACAATTAATAGGATTTATATTTCATTCTTTATTTTACTATTAAATCATCAGTGTTATTTCTTAGCAAAAAATATTCATTTCTTTAGGTTTATTTACAAATTGAAAAAAATGCAATATTTTTTTAATTTATCTAAGTTGGTAGTGGTGTGCCGTGCACAAATGAGATAGAGATAGGGTAGACGTTGTAAGGAAATAGTTCATATTTTTTATAAAAATATGATATTGTGCGCGCTCACAGAGGGCAGCGCGATTAAACCGAGGTACCGGGCTTTCAGTCCGTACTACTCAACGTACACGTTAAGTTTCAGTAACCTTGCTATAACCTTTGGTGGTAAATAAATTCATTATAAGTGAACTATTGTGCCTGGTATACAGGTAAGTCTACCCCTTCAGGTTAAACTTGGTAAACGACTGACCCCTATCATTTTTACAGATTACTGTTTCTAAATAAATTACGATTTGTCCTAAATTTACTGGCTTTTCTTCGCTGCACCCACACACCCTTATCTCGTAAAATTATCGTATTGTTACAACTTGGCTTCCCAACAAGGGGTAGTGAATTTAAAGTACAGTGAAAATGGGCTTGGATCGGACTCCAGAAAAAAACAGTGCAAAAAAATCCCCGCCATTTACTAGAAGGAGAGCACAACAACAAATCGAGGGTTTAAACCAAACAAACCCAGCTGTAGAAACAACAGTTACGGGGATAGAGCCCTTCCAGGACGACACCGGTACTACTGCGTCACCTAGATCAACAACTAGTATACAGGGTGCCTGGGGAGGATTAACAGCAGCAGCTTTCGGAATACCCCCAATCCCAAACGAAACAACAAACCTCACTTGGCCGGAAAACACAGGGGCTGTTCCCAGACGTCCCAGAACCGTGGCAGCAACCATTGGGGCACCACCACCACCGTACACACAGGCAGGTAGTGCGGAAGCATACCAAACAGGTACGAACGTTCAATGTCAGCCCCCTGGGGCCGTTCCGGTAATGGTACCACAGATAAATCTACCAAATTTAATCACAGAGATTGTCACTCAATTAATGCAAACTAATATTAATTTACCTAATAATTATAATAATAATGGTCAACAAAATAGGCAAAATGTGCCAAATAATGTCAATGTAAGACAAAATTTTAATTTTGAGGTCATTAATCATTTACCAATTTTTAATAATGAAGGCAGTATACACCCCATTGAGTTTTTAATTCAAATAGAAAATATCGTAGATAACTATGACATAGAATTTAACAAATTATGTTTTTTATTACAAAAAAAGTTCAGTGGTTCGGCCAAATTTTGGGCCGATGCTTTTTTAACTAAATTCGTACATTTTGAAGATTTCAGAAACGAATTTATAACCCATTTCTGGGATCAAACAAAACAACTTAAAGTAAAATTACGAATTGAGGCAGGGCGGTACGAAAACGGGTCATACGTAGAACATTTTACTAAGCATGTCGCAATGGCGCGACATCTAGAGCCGCCTATCACAGAAATCATGCTAATACAAATGATTTCCTTGCATTTTCCCCCGCATATTTCGTCAATTTTAATCGGGGTAAACACCTTGTCGGAGGCCTTGAACCGACTTCGACAAGCTGATTATCACCACAAAAAAACGTATACAAATGAAAATAAGTACGTAAAATTTGAAAGAACAAAAAATAATGGTTTTTATAATGGGAATAAAAACTCATATGCTAATAAAAATCATAATATTTCGGCAACTGATTTTGTCGAAAATGAGGGAGAGGAGTTTTCGGGAAACGAAGGGCATCTCAATCAGGAAGGCCTGTGATTGAGGGCTATGTGCATAAGGCCTGTATAATAAAAAATAATCCGCTCGAAGATTTGCTAGAAGAGTGCGATTTTGACCATGTCATAAATAATAAAAGATCGCCTATTGTTAATATAAGTATGTACCAATTTAATTTTCCTAGCCTAATTGATACCGGGTCCGAGGTGTCATGTATTTCCGGGGACGTGTACAATCAGCTGTCACCATTTCATAAAATAATACCCATTTTTCCAGTAACCGGGGTAAAAATCACGGGGGCGTTTCGGTGTAAGCAAAGACGCGTGACGCAACAATGTATGCTAAGTTTTTCCATGGGAAATGCGGAGTTCAATTTCGAATTTTTAGTGATTTCGGATTTAATTTACCCAGTTATTGTGGGGTGTGATTTTTTGCGATCGGTGAACGCAAAAATTAATCTTGAAGCGAAATGTATTTTGATCCACTCTAATAATAATGACGTCATCGAGGTTCCCGAGTTAAAAACCATACACGAATTTAGCGCGCCAATGGAAAATTTAAAATTGCGGGTCGTTTCTAAAGCGAACGATGTCATTTTACAACCTAATCAGAATGATACGGATTTTAACCTTGAATTTATTGAAAATATTGAATACCTAAATAAATCAGAAAAAACGGAAGTTATTGAACTCTTCATAAAATATCAACACATGTTTTCAAATATACCGGGTAGGACGAATTTATACGAGCACAAAATTATTTTAAATAATTACACTCCATTTAAACAAAAACAATACCCTATACCATTCGCACAAAGGGAAATCATAGAAAAAGAAATTAAAAAAATGGAATCTTGGGGTATCATAGAAAGGGCGGCAAGTCCGTACGTAAATCCTCTTGTGTGTACCGTCAAAAAAGATGGTTCGGTACGCGTTTGCCTAGACGCTAGGCGCCTTAATAGTGTTATGGAAAAGGAACACGAAAGCCCACAACGCACCGACGAAATTATAAAATCTATATCGGGAAGGCGTTTTAAATCAGTATTGGACTTATCGGCAGGCTACTGGCAAATTAAATTAAGAAAAGAAGACAGAAAATACACGGCTTTTGTTATTAACAATAAACAATATCAGTTCAAAGTTTTGCCCTTTGGGATTTCCACGGCAGTTTCCTCTTTTAGTCGATGCGTTTCTAAAATACTAGGTGCGGAGTGTGAAGAATTTGTTATACCATATCTGGACGATTTACTTATACTTTCTAACACTGTACAAGAGCACATTAAACATTTAAATATAGTATTTGGAATATTGGCGAAGGCGGGTCTAACTTTAAAATTTAAAAAATGCCATTTTTTTAAAGAAACAATTAATTATTTAGGTTACGTCCTTACAAACACAGGGGTAGAGCCTAGTCGGGAGCGTACCGAAACTATCATAAATTTTCCGGTACCAAAAAACGTTAAAGATCTGCAAGCCTTCCTAGGATTATGCAACTATGATCGCGTTTTCTGCGAGAATTTTTCCCAGCTCTCGGAACCGCTCACCCGTTTATTGCGAAAAAATAACAAATTTATTTGGTCCGAGGAACAAAAAACGGCTTTTGAAAAGTTAAAAAATAAGTTGGCCACAGCTACTTTAGCGTATCACCCTGTATTTACTGAAGACATATACGTTCAAACGGACAGTAGTGAGTTTGCCGTTGGGGCTCAAATGTTTCAACGGATTAACGGTCGTAGATGCGTCATAGCGTATGCCAGCCGGTTACTTCTGGACCGCGAAAGGGGTTATAGTTCCTGCGAAAAGGAAGTTTTAGCAGTTCTTTGGGCCCTACAAAAGTGGCGCACTTTTTTATTGGGGCGATGCTTCCACGTACTTGTCGATCACAGGGCAATAATTTATATAAATTCGTGTCGGCTATTATCACCGCGTATCTCTCGCTGGGCCCTGGCCCTACAAGAGTACGATTTTAAAGTACATTATATAAAAGCACAGGATAACGTAATCGCGGATGTACTTTCGCGCTATCCTAACTCAAGATTGCCAACCCCAGACGACAAGTGCTTTAAGCTAATGGCCCTAACAGAAGTGTCGGATACTTTCAAAAATAAATTAACCAATCTACCCACCCTACAACAGGAGGATCCTAAACTAAGCAGGATTAGAAATATGATAGAAACTGATGAAGCAGTCGCGAGACGCTTTACTATTTATAATAATATACTATATTTGCGTAGATCAGAGGGGGAATCATACGTTTTGTGCCTACCAAAAATGTTAATTCAGGAATGTGTCTCGGAGTACCATTTTGTTTTGGGACATTTTGGTGTGTTCAAGACATGGACTGCCCTCAAACATGATTTTTGGTGGCAGAATATGTTTCGTGATGTTAAACGTATCATTAAACACTGTGATCTATGTCAAAAAACTAAAATTTCGATATTGCCGAATCCGCCCTTAGTTTCTATCATACCGAATAATAAAAACGAAATAATTTCCCTCGACATTTATGGTCCATTACCCCGTTCTAGAGGGGGGGTTACATATTTGTGTGTGGTTTTAGATATATTTTCCAAATTTATAACGTTATATCCGCTAAAAAACGCGACTACAGCAGCGATATTAAACCGTCTGACCACTCACTATTTTCCTAAAGTAGGAAAACCCCTAAAAATTCTAACTGACCACGGTAGTCAATTCACGTCAGACGTTTGGACCAACAGCCTCACCGCATTAGATATTAAAGTTATGCGTTGCTCCGTTCGGCATCCCGCAGCTAACCCCGTTGAGCGGACTATGAGAGAATTATCGCGATTGTTTCGAGTCTTTTGTCAGGATAGACATACCAGGTGGGCTTACGAAGTAAATAATTTAGCTAACTTATTGAATTCGGTAACGCACGAATCCACCAACTTTTCGCCGCGAGAGTTACATTTAAATGAACCTCCGTTGTCATTAGTCCGAAATTTATTAGAGTTCCCGGACAATCCACCTAACGTAGATTATAATAATAAAATATTCCTGGCCAAAGAAATGCTGCAGGGTAGGGCCGCTCGACGCGCGCTGTACCACAATACCCGCCATCCTAAAAATTATGAAATCGATGAACTAGTTCTATTAAAATCTAATCCCGTATCGTCAAAATTATTGACTAGGACAAAAAAGTTTTTACTCCTATTTGAGGGACCCTTTAAAATAAAAAAGAAAATTGGTACAAATACTTACATTTTAAAAAATTTAGATTCGGAGGAAGAACGTGGTATGTTTCATTCTAGCCACCTCAAACAGTTTTACCCAGCACTAACTTAAGTTTTAAAAAAGTAATATTTCGTCAACTTAAGTCGGGGGCGGATGTAAGGAAATAGTTCATATTTTTTATAAAAATATGATATTGTGCGCGCTCACAGAGGGCAGCGCGATTAAACCGAGGTACCGGGCTTTCAGTCCGTACTACTCAACGTACACGTTAAGTTTCAGTAACCTTGCTATAACCTTTGGTGGTAAATAAATTCATTATAAGTGAACTATTGTGCCTGGTATACAGGTAAGTCTACCCCTTCAGGTTAAACTTGGTAAACGACTGACCCCTATCATTTTTACAGATTACTGTTTCTAAATAAATTACGATTTGTCCTAAATTTACTGGCTTTTCTTCGCTGCACCCACACACCCTTATCTCGTAAAATTATCGTATTGTTACAACGTCTTCTGTTTCATAATTCTAGTTGTACAGACCTCTATTGTAGGACAAAAGTTCTTGCATATCTGAAAATCATTTAAGACATTTCTAGTTACTTGTATTTTTGTTTTAGTTCTATTTGTTTTTGCGATAAAGCAATTTAAATATATGTTACCACCCGTCTAGAAAAGGTATCTGTTTCAGCTTGTTTGTTTCTTGTAAGTCACATATAAATAGAAATTAACGGTCGGTTTAGTCATATAATATAGTCATAATTAGTTAGGACTTGAGCCAATAAAGAAAAAAAAATAGTTACGATGCATCGAGGTGTCATGTTAAGTAGTCACTTAATAGCTATGAAAGTTTACGACCTATAGATATAAGATACCTACGCTAATGATCATGATGATGTTTTGTTCTAAAACTGTTCAAAATTAACCCCGCCATACCAATATAGTTATTTATGTACCAAGGGTATTAAGTAGATTTTTATGCCCTGAGGGCGATGAGCTTACAAACCCGAGTGCTTTGCTTTTTCACACATGTGCATATGATATTATGTCGCACGCGTATGAAATATAACACTTTCTTACTATCTAAATCGTATGAAATATGTCGTTTTCATAGGTGGTCGTAGGAAAAAACATATACCATTCGTAAATTATTGATTTTTCCTGCGTAGCTACAGCTATTTATTTTTAGAAATTCTGATCTTATACCTATATGCGTTCTGTGTGTTTAATCTCTCTTAAACTTTAATGATGTTTGACTGAACTGGTGATTTAATGTGGCTGGTGTTACTCCTCGACTTAAAGCATTAATAAATTAACATACCTATTTCAAAAAAATATCTCTAAAAAAGGTACCGTTTTTACGCATGTTGGTATCCCATTAAAACTGTCTTTTTGTTCTGTCCATACTCTTATGACTAGATGAAATTAATTTTGCTTTTTTAGCTAACTCCAACTAGAACTTAAGTCTGATTAAGGCATAGTTATCGCTAACGAATCTAAGACGTTCCGTCATTTTTAATGGCCAGAAAAAAAAGATGGCTTCTGACCTGGCCAATAAAAAGGACAGAATGGCTTAGTTTAGTTAGTGATAATTATGCCTGAACCAGCCTTTATAAACTCCGAGCAGAATCTATCTGAGTTGACGTTTGTTTTTTGTTGTATGGTTGGTAGAATAAATTTAATTCCCTAAGGTTGCTATCAAGTTTCAAATTTATTGTCAATACAAACATTATTTTGACGTTTAAATAAAAATCCAAATAATTATTAAAAAGCAATAAGAAATTACAACAAAATCTTTAAAAAGGAAACTAAATTATCAATCTACAAATGTTTTATAAAAATTAAGCAGTATAATACAGTGCTCAATAAGTAGTAAACGATGTGGAAATATTTTTTTGGCGATTTAACATAATACTGTTCATAATTTTATTTAAAAAACATAATTTAAGCTCAGGTAGGATGAAATTTTATTTAAATAGCACATTATAAATAAAAAAACTTACTTTTATTATAACTTTTTAAAAACTTTCTATAATTATTTGTAAGACGTAACAGGGCAGTTATTTTAATCTAAATGTCAAAAATTATCAAAAGCACAATGCGTAAAAAAAATATCACTAAAAGTAATTTTTAATCCACCAGCTTCTTTGATTGATTGATTTGTTACTCAGATAATGCGCCGAGTTTATCCATACAAGTTTACATCTGTGTGTAACTAGACTGTTGTAATTTGAATTTTTAACAGTGTAAATAAATGAACACTAATGTTTTTTTTTTCGCTAAAATGTCAAAAAAGTTTTACACAACAATAGTTTTGACTCATTACTTTTTTGCGTGCATGAACAATTCAATTATTGACCCTACGGTTATGGTCTGTCTAGAAAATGCCGTGCTGTCACTGACAGAATATCAAATTTAATAAATTTAATATAGTAAATGTGTATCTACACCGATAAAACAGTTTTTTCACTACTATCTTTAGAACATACCATTATTTAATATAAATAGTTCTTTTCCCAAAATTAGTTAAGTTACGCTTGTCTCGGGTTAGGGGAAAGTTAAATAAAAAACAGTATTAGATCAGCTTAAAAAAGTTTTTAATATTTCAAGTAAATATAGATTTTTTGATGACTCAGAATTAGCTTTGTTGATTAATATTAAAGATTGATGGTGTTTGTATTATATAGTTTTTTACGTTTTTGTTTTGCTGTTTTTGTGTTTTATAGTTAGATATACTTACCAAATAATAAACAATACTTCTTATTACTATACAGTATGTTTATAATTTATAATATTAGAGTTTTTTGCTCTTTCTCTGATTTTCAATAATTCATGTACAACATTTGTGTTTTGTGTTTATTAGCTTTTAAATTATTATTTAACTTTTTGTTTTTTCCTTTTTTTCTTAATGTTTCTTTGCTTTCTAAAATGTACCATTTATATTCTAGCTCTGAAGAAGGGTAAATATATGCCCGAAACCGGTAAGCTGATCTAATACTGTTTTTTATTTAACTTTCCCCTAACCCGAGACAAGCGTAACTTATACCATTATTTATTATGTTTTTAGACTGTGAAATCAATTTTCTTCACCTATAGCAATAATAATTTTTTCTCTCCTAGTAGGAGTAAATTTTATAAACAATTGATGTGTGTCACTTTAGATGTTTTAGTTCTTTGTGCAATTTTTACTAATGAAACCCAAGAAAATGGCTTTAAATAACTTTTTATTTATTAAATATAATTAATTATAATTATTGTCAATTAATACAATCAATAATTAGCTAAATATTATGAAAACAATAAAAAAAACTAAGTTTTTAAACATCAGTTGAAAGTAACTCTTTGAGCAAATGTCATTGACCAAGGCTACTTGATTTTTATGAAAATTTCAAGAAATATAATTTCTGTTCATAATTTATTTCATTGTTTGAATAAAAATAGTTAAATAGTGTTAGTAGTGAAAAAACTAATATATAAACTACGGTAGAGAAGACTATTATAGCCTCGCACTCTTAAATCCTACAAATGTCACTCTTAAATCCCATAAATATTTATGTTTATATGTAACACCGTGGGGCCAACAGCTTTTGACAAAATTGCAGTTAAAGAGATAATTTCAAGTTTAGAGAATCAAAAATAGGAACAGATATATTCGCCGATAAATATTTTAAGGGATTGCAACCCAGTCGTCTGTCAGTGTTTCGTCTAGTGTATAACTAGCTGGACAGAATTATTTTATTTTTTTTAATTGCATAGAATTGTATATTATGCAATAACAAGGGCAGAGAGAACAAAACATTATTTTCATAAAAAAAAAGATTTTATTTTTTACAATGAAATAATACAAGGTTTTATTAAAAATTTCACCTCCATCCAAAACTGATGTCAATTCTTGCTAAGGGATCGAATACGAGTAGAATAAACCAAAAATTAAAAAAATCGTAGGAAGAAATTTTGAGTAATATCGATAAACGTCTGTTTTTGGATACTTTACAGCTGTTAAATTATTCTCTTGCCTTTTGAAGTACTTAAAATTAATTAAAACCCCTTGTATGTCATACTACTGGAAAGCTATTAAAATGAGCTTTCTTTTGATATATAACATAATAACAAAGAGCAACGCGGGTTGCCTACTCTAGACCTTTTAATAAGTTTTCATAAAAAAATAGTTATATTGCAAAACTTAACAGGTTGTTTTAAAAACAGAAATACTAAATTAAGAGGAGATTCTACACCAAAAAATGTAAAAAAAAGTTCCTATAAAGATTTGTCTGTAGATGTGTCCTAGGGAGTTACGGCCCTCCGAAGTGTCCGTCCGTCCGTAGGGTTTTTATTAATTATCTCTGAAACCCTATAAACTACACCAACGACATTTTGTACATACCCTTATATAATAAAGGCAATCATCCTATGTAATTTTGATTTTATAATTTTAACCAGAGGCGTGCAAAATAGGGGACGCTTTTGCCACAAACTTTTTTTATTGCTTTTTTTGAAATTTTTCCAAAAGTCCAATTAAATATGTTTCCTTACTTTAAAACACATAAGAAAGGTAAAAAAAAATTCTTCCTACGATTTTTTTAATTTTTGGTTTATTCTACTCGTATTCGATCCCTTAACAAGAATTGA
This sequence comes from Brachypterus glaber, assembly GCA_958510825.1. Taxonomy (NCBI): domain Eukaryota; kingdom Metazoa; phylum Arthropoda; class Insecta; order Coleoptera; family Kateretidae; genus Brachypterus; species Brachypterus glaber. Next base: position 47,484,189 of record OY294044.1, read on the forward strand.
CATCAGTTTTGGATGGAGGTGAAATTTTTAATAAAACCGGTTTTGGACCCGCCGTGAAGGATAAGACAATAAAGTAAACGTAAAAGTGCAATATCGAATGAAAATTAACAAAATTAAAACAAAATAATAAATCTTGATATACTATATAAATTATTAGTCCTAAAACATAACAATTAAAACTAAAAATCATCCGATGATGACTCGTCATCATAATCAATTTCCGAAGAATCGGTGACGACTTGTTCTAAAAAAAAAACACATAATTTTAGTTGCGGGCACTTTCGGGCCAAAATGATTACTGGTAATTAAACGTGAATATAGGGCATTACATAGAAAAAAAAGCCTAAAGGCAGGTCTAGATCAAGAGTTGTGGTCTTTGAAAATTAGAGATTAAAGAAATTTTCAAAAAAAAAATCAACAGTATTTTCAGTTACATATTTTAAGAACAACTACCCAACAAAAACTGTATTTTTTTACATAAATATAATAAACATACCTTAAATAAAAGATTCCATCACTACAACACTTTGCACTTTAACTAAAAATTTTGAGAGATGTTATCGAAACTGTGGCAAAATTGCAACTGTTACGAAATTGACCGCAACGCTTTGCTTATCACTTACCTTTAATCCAGGCTACCTAATTAGGGAATAATCCTGTGACCTTTATTTCTTGGATATGGTACCTGGGAGGGGATGTTTACTACCTGGTACCGTTAGTTTGTTAGTTTGTCTTCTAGACGAAACACAGTGCGACTGTACGTTGAATTAATTTAACTGTTACCAAAAAATTACTCTTTTCTATCTTCAGTATACCTACATAATATGTAGTATATATATTAAATAAAAAAACTTGAAAGTTCGTTGGTGGCTTTTCGTGTATTTTACAATTAAAATGATTATATTTAATGGCTAGTTTTGTGTATAAACAGAGAGTTTTGAGTTATGTTGGGAAAAGTTTACCGCAGAATACGACAAGTAGAAAAGGGCAAAAAAATGTTCCGAATATGCGATGTCCTACAAAGTTGAATTAAAACCAAGTGGGCTTAAAGGACCTCGAACATTTCTTCAGCAATGAATTATCATGGGAATAATTGTGTTTTTTCCGGTATGTTGTTAAAATGTTAACAGTGATACTATTACTATCTGAGATAACAGATACACACGGAACCTATCACTGAGAGAGAGAGAATGAGAGGGAAATATTTTAAAAGATAAATTTTCCTTTGTCTTATTAAATGGCAATTTGTAATAATTGGTTTACAATAATTGAATTATTCTAGGCTAGATATCTACAAATGGCTTTTCCATGTTGTGAGATAATTTAAAGAAGTTAACTTGAATGGACTGAAACTGCCCTTTTGCACATTTTTTTACAATAAGTAACTTAGTTTTGATCAGCGAACCAAGGACATCATATTAAAAATGTGAAACGGGTACCTTTTCTAGACGGGTGGAAAAATGAGGAAGTTTCTAAAATAATTCACTTTTCCTGTATTTTTGGACCATATCCTTTTTTTTTCTTTTTAGCTTTATCGGATTGTTTTTCTGGCCGCACCGTTATCAGAAATTTATTAAAAGAAAAATTAATTGAAATTAACTTTACCTATGACTGAAATTTTACTAGTGTCAAAATGTAACATATAATTAAAATTGTAAAAATATATCAAAATTTATTAAAATACCTATATCTCAGAAAATAATAGTCCTACGTTAAAAATTATCAAATATTTTTTTGTAGGGAAATACATTATTATAATTTATGCAAAAAAATTTTCCTACTATAAATAATAAGTGAGATATCGATAAAAATTATAGTTTTTGTCCATTTTTCACCCCCTGCGCTACGCTAATGTTAACTATATTATATATAAAAAAGGTCATGAAGCGTTTGGTGAAAGAATTTTTCAAATCGGACATTCCGTTCAAAAGTTATAAGGTTTACATACAGACCGACAGACAGGCAGACAGACAGACATTTTTTTAACACCCTTTTTTTCACATTTTCTTGACGTTTCACGACATTCCCAAGCCGTATATTCAAAACAATTGATTTTTCATTTGTTTCCACGCGTAAAATTACAGCGAAGTCCGCGGCTTCCTTTATGGTAAGATTGTCTTGATAGATTTAACTAAAAACTTACTCTAATGGTTGTAAAGTGCCAGAAAAAGTTACCGTCATTTGCAGTCTTACGAATTTAATATATTTTTAAAAGAAAGCTTTTAAAAAGTGTAACAAATAAAGAAAGGAGAATTATTGTTGTAATATATTGTCGAGAGAATTGTAACATAAAATTCCAATAATAGTTTGAAGTCTTTGATTGTCTCTAACAGAAACACTTAAAGTTGACTTTAAGAATATTATCAAATAATCTTAGAGCTTTTAAACAACTGTTATTATAGTTTTAGAGAAAAAAGTTCGCTACGAAGTTCAGCTTTTATTATAAAGATCATACAAGCTTCTTCTTCTTCTTCTTTTTTTTTGCTTGGGGAACGTTCAAGTATTACGTAACACTCCTAGGGGGGGTGGGGGTCATTTTGGAGTGTTACGCCCATGTTAATGGTATAGTAAAATAGCGTTACAGAAGAGGGGGGTGAGGGTCCAAAATGATGAAAATTTGCGTTACGTATTACTTGAACTATCCCTTGGCGTTGTGAAACGTTTCCGCCAATTTCAAAACTTGACGATTTTAACAGGACATTTTTTAATAATCAAGACCAAAAATAACTTTCGAACACTTTAATATAACTATTTGCAATAATGTGACTGGGTAGCTCAAATACATCCAAAGGCAAAAAAATCGAACCACCTAAAAAATTGTAATTTTTAAAATTCAAATATTTCGAAAACTGCTTTATAGAATTGACTGATTCTATTTTTGTTTTAAAGATTAAACATTCCATACTTTCGTCTTTAATCAAAATGATTTATAAAAGCATTTTTGTATAACTGTGTTTTTTGCCCCATCTTCTAAAAATTGCATGGTACGCAAAAAAATAATTAAATTAAATTAAATCATTTTTTAAAAATGTTTGACAGGTAATAAAGAAATCAGCCGGTTTTTGTAAACCTTTAAGTTAAATGACAATTTATAGTCAATTTTTATTTTTTACATTGTTGACAAATGGACAATTTCATAGCCTACTTGATAAAAACATCATAAGTGGTTTTTGCTAAAAGTGGCAGTACTGTTTACAGTACATGTACATGTACACAGCTATGTTTAATAAAGATTAAAAAAATTGTTTTTGACTTTAAAAACCTAATATCTTACCTCCATGTAATTTAAAATATAGTTTAAAATGTTATTTTTTACCTAAAATATGCATAATTATACGTTTGTCCTCTCTGTAGAACTTCTCACCTTATCTAATCTAAATGTAGCGCTGACCATTAAACTTGACCATCTAACCAACAATTTTATGCAATGGTTTTGGGACACTATAAAAAGAAACTTGATACAAAACGTCAGTTTGTAGGCTTATTACATCATAAGTAATACACATTTTATTTCCATTGTTCTACTCGTATTTCGGGAACCTCTAGAGATTAAACTGTCCGGTGGACATTAAAAGTCCAACACATGTGCCCGACCCCTACGACTGGACCCCTACGATACGCACGGTGGTCTTGAATCAAACTCTAGTGCGACTTCAAAATAAACTTTTTGTTTTAAAAACAAACACATACTACCAAATTAAAAAAAAATATGATTGAAAATAAAAATTCATTTGTTTTGACAAAAAGGGACGAGATATTAAAAACAGATTTTATTAAAAAAAATTACATGAAATTATCACTGTAGTATAGAACCAATAAATGTAAATATTTAACATTTTACATAAAATTAATCAATTCAATTAATCAACATTTGCGTTACGTAATACGTTCTCTTAATACGGCTGTAAAAACTGTCTGGTTGTAAAAAATCATGTCAATAAGTTAAACCGTTCCAAAGTTATGAAGTGATAAATATTCTAAAAATTACTTATAAGAACCTTAGCTACCTTAGGATGCGATTTAGCACAAACGTTCATAGAAACATGTAAACTCCGCTATAATTTTTTTAATATTTGGCATTTTTTTTAACGAATGAAAATCGTCTTTTTTGTTAACGAACGAACCTGGTTTGTAATCCTCAGATTTTTTTCATTTCATCGGTTCGGTATTGGTTTGTTGTTGTGTGTCTAAAAAACTGTTGTTTAAAGCTGTTTTATTCTGTATTTTATGTATTCAATAATGCATTAAAGTAAAAATATCTGAAACGCAAAAGCGTTTGAAAACTTTTATATTTTAGACGAACAGAATAGTGGAAATGGACTACACACTTTTTGTCACACTTCCTTTGCCTTTCCTCACCTCTAGCAACTCCAGAACACTTCTGTGTATGTATTATTAAACACGTTTGCGCATAAATATGTTTCACCAATCTTTACTGCACATGATATATTTGTATATCTTTGCCAGAACACTTTTGCGTATTCGTATGTATTATTAAACACTTTTGCGCATAGATATATTTACCAATCCCTACCGCGCATGAAATATTTGTATATCTTTGGCAAAACACTTTTGCGTATTCGTATGTATTATTAAACACTTTTGCGCATATATATGTTCCACCAATCTTTACTGCGCATGATATATTTGTATATGTTTGCCAGAACACTTTAAGGCATTCGTATATATTAATAAACTCTTCTGCGCATACTTACGTTTGTCTAAGAAGTACTGCGCATCGTAACTGGTAACCGACAATTTTTTTTGCTTGAAATGGACATAAATCATTATTAAAACTTGCAAAATACAAGGCTTTGCCTATAAACTAATAAAAAGACTTCACAGTGGCGTGTATTTTGTTATTTTGCTAATATCTCCAGAAGTATTGGTGCTACGAAAAAAATGGTTTTTACCTTATTTATGGTAAATTTTATTTACCTTTTTATACATGCCAAAATTATAATTGAACGATAAAAAATTTAAAAAAAATACCAAAAATTAACTTTTTTTGGCTACTTTGACCCCCTTCTCCCCTACCCACATACCCCAATTTCAATCCCCGCCGAAATTTTCACTACGCAAATATACCCTCCAAATTTAAAATAGCTACGATTTGTCTTTCCCGAGTTATCGTGTTCACAGACCGACAGACAGACAGACCGACAAACAGACAGACATTTTTTAACATGGTCTCAAAAGTCTTAAAAACTTCGAAAATGTCGAGAAATGTAAAAAAATCGGAAAAAAAAATTGAAAAAAAAAGTGTATTTCAATACTTTTAATTTTAGAATTCTAAAATATAAGAGTACAAATTCTTAAAAATTCAAGTATGTTTATTAAACATTTTTTATTAAACATTTTTTAAGGTCTAAAATCTGAAAAAATACAAAACCAATACGGGGCCGACGATTTGTATCTGTCTTAAACCTCAAATGTGATTTAAGACCACCGTGTATGACCGGCCCCCTACGATACGTGCGGTTAAATTATACAATATCTAATGTCATTTCAATGAAAAGGGTCGTATTATTTCGTTTATTTCTTAATTAAGTGCACAATTTGGACTTGACAATCTATGGTGCCATGAATTATGGGTTTTAGTTTGTTGACCTGACTGCAGGTGGTTGTGAGGTGCTTTATTGACACTTGCTACTGTTTATGATATACTTCCTGATACTCTTCTCGCATGGTTTATCAGAAAGTAAAGTTTGCGTCCAGAATCTTTGCCATTAGTAAAACAAAGATTTTTATTTAGAAAAAAAAGTTTTATTTTTAGGGGAAAAAAGTTGTATTTTTAGGCTAGAAAAAGTTGCCCTGCGCGCAGCAGTGATGACTCATGCTTCTCTCTCCTCGCCTCTCGACAGCTACTGTCAATTTAACATCAACTTTTACTCTTAAAAACACTGTTTTTTTTTTCAAACTCAATTACAGTATAAAGTTCAAGTACTAAAATAACTGTGATAACGATTCAACCCTTAATATTTATAAATAAACAAATTACGAATTAAAAGAAAAATATCTTACGAATTAAAAAAAAAACATCTCGGCTCCTATTTGAGCTAGAGCAATGTATTTTTATTTTTAATTCGTGTAAAAATATCAGCTATTAGTATATTGAAGTGACATACCGATATCTTTATTTGTTGCAAAGATATTAGCAAAAAACATAACCCTAAAATGTCCCACTTTTTCAGACGCCATTTTGAAGGTGAAAATAATAAAAATTCGATTTGCTCTATACAGACTAATAAAATAAAAGTCTCAACGAAAAAATGAGCCCCGGATGAGCCTTTTAAGACGACGGCAACGGGGTTTGGACTTTTTTTTTAATAAACATAATCCCCTTTTTTAATAAATAAATTAATTTTCTCGAAAACTAATTAATATTATTTAACGAAATTTTAGTGGTAACTTAAGGGTCATAAAAGGCTTAAAGATTGAACTGTTCAGGAACTTTCCTCGAAGAATAAAAAATAGTTGAAAATTTTGAAAATTTGATCGGTTTTTTGCAATTATTTAAACCAATTTTTAACCGACTGTAACTTACCAAGTCACAAATTAACCGTTTTCAGTATTCTAAAGGTGTAAAAAATTTGAAACACCCATGAGCAATAGTCTCTGAACTATCTCAAAAAAAAAAAATCCCAATTAAACCACATTAAACTGTTGTTTAAACAATGTTCCATCCTTTCAAAATTGGATCCCTTGAAATCCCAAATGTGTTATCAATAAATATATCGATTTTTCCACATTATGGCTACCTGAATAAATAAATTTTCGACGATTTTTGTCTAATTTTACTGGACTATTAAGGATAAAATAGAGTTTAACGGCGGACATATTTAAAAAATCACAAAAATTTTACGACACAACATTACTGGCATGAAGACTCCATGTACTATAGAAATCTATTATTTGTCATAATTTTACATAATATATTCTAAATGATACCGTCAATCGAGGTGTAGGTGACTTCCGGTACTTTTTCGCAAAACGTTCTGAATCAAAGCACGTGTGCACAAGTTGTAGAGTTCAGTTCCACCTACACCGCCCAAAGTCACATTGGTTGACGGTCCTCTGCTCGTTAAAATTTTAGCAAAATTTGATATTTTTTGAATTTTATGTGCAAGCATTATGTCGCACCCGTTACGAAACAGTGTCATAACACAAAAATTTGAAAAATGAGTTCAGTGTATTATTACTACTCTTATTAATATCTACCGATCTGTTTAAATAACAATTTTATAAGCATTATCACACGACGTGTCTTTTGATTTAAAAAAATCCCTCTATACCCTCCTGCCCATATTTTAAAGTTAAAAATATAAAATATATGCAGAAAGATAGTCAGGTCATTTTAATAATGCGATCCGTATCAAGTAGTGCCCTATATCGGCTGGAGTGTGGACTCGACCAGTGGCATACTAATATTTATAAAGTCACTTGTAAATCACAGAAAAAATAAATGAAATGATAAAACACGACGCCTATAATATGTACACATTTTAAGTTACGATGCGCCATTCGCTGATATTCTTGTTGAATTCCTTTATAATAGCGCAATTTTCTATGGACGTACGGTGTATCTTACTTCAACCAACGTTTTAGCGCTCGCTTCGTGATACGCCGTAGTAATAAAAGAGATAGATAATATTAAGTTTGTCCGTGATAATTCCTACCATTCGCATTCTTAAAATGTCACGACTATAGTAAAAGTTGTCTTATTTACGAGGATCAAATTGAAGTTGACACCTTAACCGTTCTGGACCGCTTTGTATACATATACCACTCAGTTTGGTTATTTACATAATATTGTGTAGAAATATTTTTGTTTTTTTTTTGACTTTTTTGTTTCGAACATTTTTTAAGGCTTATATTTAACTGAAGCTGGGAATTACCCATATTAATTATTATATGCAAGATATTATATTTTGTAGTTCAACAGTAAGTAATCTCCAGAAATGTCACATTTGAGTCAGCTTGTTACTTGCAGCTGTTCTTCGTTGCTTATTATATGTACTCTTCACAACTAAACATGCAAATAGGACAGAATCATACGATTTAAATTTTTAAAATGGATAAAAAAGTATCCAGGGCGTCACACTGAGATAAATTTTTACATTCACGTGCATGGGTAATTTACTTGCAGCTGCTGCTGATGTGAATTTACACTCGAAGCGTTAATATAAATGCGGTGTGTATTATATTTTTACATCCAGTTTGTAAAGTTTACACCAACGCGTAAATATACTTTTTACCTAAAACCCTTCAATTTATTAAAAAAAAAATATAGAATAACCATTTTGTTATTTTTCTATTTATGAATAGTGTTTTATGGAAAAACTACGCAACAGAAAAATAAAACGTATATTCGTAATCAGCGCTACAAAAAGTACCAATATAAAATAGAAACATAAAACATACACAAGTCTTAACAACTCAAAATTTGCAGGCCAGTGTTACCGCCTAAATAAGTAAAATATTATAAAATGTATGTTTTAAGGATATTGTATTAATCACACTTTTTAAATATTTACTTTTAATCAACAATTATTTCTTTGAAAAATCTAGCACGCACAAAATTATACGTACGCTCTTACAAACGTAAACAATTATAATGATCGACAGCCACCAGACTCGATAAAGCAGGAATTCTGGCTTCTCTAGTCACGTGACTAGCTTAACGCCCGCGACTGGCTGGCTTGTACGTCTGAAGTGTGATTTTTACACTTCGGGTGTATTGTTGCTAAAGCTATGTTTATAAAAATACACTTTCTTGATCTCCGAGTGTATTGTTGCAGAAGGTATGGATGTAAAAATATACACTCTAGGTCAAAATCACCTCACCTGTGTAGTGTCACATTAATGTTGATGTACATTTATATAAAGGTGTAAAATTTACACATTTATAGAGTGTATTTTTTACACCTTTTTAATGTAACTTCTTTCAACTGCAGTTTTTGTCCAAAAAAATCAAGGGTAGCAACTTACACGATTAAAAAAAATAAAAAAGTTTTTAATTAAATTATTCATTTGTATTTAAACTAGCAAATGGCTCTATAAAAAAACTCTCATGAAAAACGTTTCCAATACACATGTGTGTTTTGATATGTTTATCAAAACTCAAGAAATCCCATTAATTTTCATATGTTAATTCCAAAAACCGCATGAAATCTTATTAAAAATTATGAAGTCTTATGAAGTCCATTGAAATCTTAGTAAGTCCCATCTAACTTGATAAATAAGTCCATTTCATACTTCATCAGGAATTATCAAATTCAGAAAACAATGTATTCTCATGAGATAACGTATGGTTTTCATCAGCGGGTCTGGGTTTCCAGATATCATGGGATTTCAAAGTATTTTCGCCGGAATTTAAAATACACTGCCCAGTAAAAGAGCTTTCCCATTTTACACCTCCGCACGTAAAATGGAGTTTTTATTATTAGATTTACTTTTAGCAACCTTAAAAATATACCAATTGTCACGAAAACTACCCCCGGGCTCTTAGGGGGGCAGTTAGAACAACCCTAAAAACCTCAATACACCAATTTTCACAAAAACTACACCCCAACCCTCATGGGGTGAAATTAGAAAAATTTTATTAAAAGATTCAGTTTTAGCGATCTCAAAATCTCAATATATAAATTTTTAAGAAAACTACCCCCCGCCCCTTTGGGGGTGGAGTTAGAATTTTTGTATAATCAGATTCACTTTCAGCAATCTCAAAAACCCAAATATACCAATTTTCACAAAAACTACCCCACACCCCTCAGGGGTGGATTTAGATTTTTTTTTATTATCAGATTCACTTTCAGCAACCTCGTAAACCCCAATATACCAGTTTTCACGAAAATTTTCAAGAAAACTACCCCCCACCCCTCAGGGGGTGAAATTAGAAAAAAATTATTATCAGATTCATATTCGCCAACTCCAAAAACCCCTTTTTACCAATTTTGACGAAAATATTAAAAATATTTAAAAATATTTACTCCCTCACCCCCTCAGGGGTGAAGTTAGAAAACATTATTATCAGATTCAATTTCAGCATCCTCAAAAACCCCTATATAGCAATTTTTGAAATTTTTCTAAAAAAATGTATTTTTCCCCATTTTCCCCCTTGCCGCACCCCAATGTTCACCAAAAACAATCCCGAACTAGAACTTTTGGTAACATACCCGTATGTAAAATTTCAAGTCTGTAACTTAAAGTTATCGTGCCCACAAGATTTCCCGGACAGATCGATCGACCGACCGACCGAATTTTTTTTTTGTTGAAATTTGAATTTATATCGACATTAAACGTCATAAACGCAAAAATGCGCAAAAAAAATGTTTGAAAATTTTTACACGAATACAATGCTTTTGGGAAAGCAAAATTACACCATAATTTGTACTAAGCAGGTGAAGGGTATACACGGAAAGAAATTAGTGGGCTCTGCGCTATACATTATAAGATATTTGGTAACAGTGGCAAATTATAGTGATTTAAGCTATAGATTATAAGGAACACAATAACTAATAATGTTAAAAATAAATTGAAAACGATTATATATATATATATTACAGACACGATTATATTTATTACAGGCACTATTATAAATTTACAGAAATTTTATTATATTATAAAAATTATTAGCACGGACAATAATTAAATCTATTTAAGCTATAAATGCCATACTATTTGTTATATTTTATTATTCACTAAACAATTAAAGTATTTCATATAAATTTTTACACTGACTGCCATAATTGTAAGAGAAAGCCTTGTATTTATATAATAAGCGATTATAATTTGCTTGGTATGTGTGTTATAGCGCTCCTAGCTATAATTTTTTTTTCCGTGTATTATAGAATACAAAGCAATAATTATTTTCACGGCTTGTTAGTAAATTTGAGTCAGTCGGGAGTAACCTCCAGCCTAATGATATTGATGTTCAGCATTATTCGTAGTAAATGAAGATTCAACATCGCAAAATTATTTGAGAACCTTGATTAAAAATTATTTGAATTACACAGTTCCACAAAAGATAAACATAATAAACATCAGGATTGTGATGGATCGATTCCTATAGATTTTGTGCTGCTGAATCCAAATCTGGGCAATTTCTCCATCACGTCAGGTTCTTCTTAACCAACGAACTAGAATAGGCATTTCATTCGTTAAAACTGAAAAAAACGTCGGCAACAGTAACATTCGTCTGTCTTACTCGCACAGCTTTGTTCTAACAGAGACAACAATAACAGTTACTGGTAGTTCAGGCCTGAATATACCTACTATTTGTTTACAAACAAACCGAGATGTTGGCGATACTTTATTTTAACGGTATGCGTATTCTAGAAAGAAGAGTTATTAGTTCGTTGTTCTTAATATTGCCTTAAAGAAAAAATAAAGTAAAGTCACCTGGAGGGTAAGGGTTAAAAGAAAAAACTAGCTCAAAATGCCAAAATTGATTATTTTTCTTAAATTTGGCACTATTTTTTTCAAAAACCAGACCTGATAGCTGAATTCTGCTACCAAATTCGGATTTTTAGGTTTCCGCGCTAGCTTTTAGGATAGTTTATTACGTTTGAATTAAATGGAGATCTCTACAACTAGAATTATGAAACAAAAGACGTCTACCCTATCTCTATCTCATTTGTGCTACACTTTCCAGCCAACCAAATAAATACTGTATTTGTTTTTCATACAAGAAATACAGTATTTATTTGGTTGGCCGGAAAGTGTAGCAGTGAGCTGCACGAACGAACATAGCTATAATTCTACTAAAATTTAGATGGCGCCAGTAATTTCTTTAATATAGTTACACTTTTCGCCCGGCCAAGTAAATATTGTATTTGTTCAACAAAGAACAAATACAGAATTTGTTTGGTTGGGTGGAAGTGGGAGTGTATGTATGTATTCTATCCTTTTTGGGTAGAACTTTTGTCCCTGTCTAATCTAACGGGAGAAATCTCCATTTAGGATAAATACATGGGTACAGGTTTTTATTAAAATGGGGGGCTAAGATATTAAATCTGACAGCAGAGTTTCTCTATGAATTTTTCAAGAAAATTAAGCAAAATGGACGTAATATAGGTACGTACCCTAAAGGATTTTACATTCAGATTTGAATTTTTCGGCCCTAATTTCATACACAATCTACATTTATTCCCAAATTCTCAAGCGTAAACCTCCCTAAAATTCATTGTACAATATCGAAATTTCCATAGAAATTCTTTAGAATTCATTGGAAATACCGCATTTATTTGATAAATTTTTGATTGAGGTTTACTCAGTGCCAAATTTATTATAAAACCCAAAAAGCTAGAACGAAAACATCAAATATTTCGTGCGTATTTTTTTAACTTAAAAGATAATTGATTTTAAGAGATAAATATTTGATGCTTCAATCCAAATCTTTCTTTAAATAGATTCCAAATCTGACAGCAGCCATTTAAGAGGTTTTTGAGCTGTTTTGCTACTAAACTTCTGTGTTCATATTGAATCCGAATCTGACATATCTGACAGCTCGGATTCAGCGACCCTAAATCCACAGGAAACGATATATTGCAACCCTGTCGGTTCTAGAATTTATTTATTTTTTGTGGAATTGTATTATTTTTTTTGTGGAACTGTGTTATTTTTGCTTTTGTCTGAACAAAATTGCGAAACAAGATTTCTTGAAATAAAGCTTTGACTTTTAATTAAGAATTTATTTGTAACTTTAATTTGCTCGTTTTTCTGTAAACATGAAAATCGAATTTTTGGATCAAACAAAGATTGTTTGTTATTAAACAACCTCATAAATAATTTTAAGCAAAACAAAAGGATTTATTTGTTTGAATAAAAATTATACTCAACGCCCTATCCCAAATTGTTTTGACAATACTTACAAATCGGAAGTCTTTTGCTAGTTTTATCGAGAGTTTTATAGACTTTCTTATACAGGGTGTATTTGAAATAGGGTCTGAAATTTTAACGGGTGAACATATGTCTAAAAATGCGTTGTAAGGGAGCTACGCCCCTTTGAAAGTGGCTAAAAAATTCGGTTTTTATTTAGTAACTCAGGAGATATAGCAACGAGGTTTTGCACGTAAACTAATCTTAATAAGGCTCATCTTCGTATGTTATTTTCATGTACTTATTTTAACCAGCGGCGTGCGAAACGGCCCCCCGCCTTATCAGTATTTTGTCCCAAACATTTTTCTGTGATTTTTTTTTGTATTTTTATTTTTTGTATATAATTCCTCAGATCAAAATACACGAAAAAGGTACTCTTGTTGTAACACTAGGACTAACCGTTTTCGAGAAAAGTTAATTTGAAGGTGAAATTCCACGGTTCGAGGACGAAAAATTAAATACTAAAATGTTGAAAACCAAAATTTTAATGATGCAGGGTTATTCAATTTCAAAAACTAAAAAAAAACTTTCTATACACGTATGTCGAAAAATCGCTTTTAAAGCTACCGGCCCTTTAAAAATGGTGCATTTTTAGGAGACCATAGCTCGCTTAGGATTGATTTTTGGAAGTACCTGTATATGAGTTTTTTTGATGTAAATTTACCCTGCATCATTGAATTTCGGTTTTCAACATTTTAGTATTCAATTTTTCGTCCTCGTACCATGAAATTTCACCTTTAAATTAATTTTTATTGAAAACGGTTAGTCCTACAGTATTACAACAAGAGTATCATTTTTATGTATTTTGATCTGAGGAATCATATACCAAAAATAAAATCACAAAAAAGTTACACAGAAAAAAGTTTGGGACATAAAACTGATAAGGCCCCCCGTTTTGCACGCCTCTGGTTAAAATAAGTACATGAAAATAACATATGAAGATGGGCCTTATTAAAATTAGTTTACGTGCCAAATCTCATTGCTATATCTCAAAGGGTTCCTGAGTTATTAAATAAAAACCGATTATTTAGCCACTTTCAAAGGGGCGTAGCTCCCTTAGAACGCATTTTTAGACATGTTTATGAGAACTTTTTGTCATATTTCCTGATGTAGAATCACCCCTTAAAATTTCGGACCCTATTTTAAATACACCGTGTATAATCTGCCAGAGATACAAGAGATATTTTTTTAACAGCGATAATTTTTTTCTGGCGCGTGTCAAACTCTTCGTTCAATCGGGACGTTGCATAATTTTAGACTCGTTTAAACTAATGTATTTTTATCGAGTCCACGTGGATTGATTCCAGCCAGTTAACGTTTTACCCTATGCAATCGTATTTCACCCACAAAGTAGCAATATATATTTACTGGACCGGCTTTATTTATTTGATTTGTGTTCTGTGTGCATCGAGCTATATAGGATAAATACGTATTTAATATAATAAAATTTAATTCAGTCCCTGCCTCACATTAATCTGTTTCAAATGTAAACATTCTACTATAAATGTGACGGCGACTATAAAACTTAAAAAAAACAATATACAAAATTCCTAAAGAAATGAGTAGATTTGTAATTTTAATTTGCATGAAAATTGTTTTTTTGATCAAATAAACAACCCAATAAATAATTTTAAACAAAACAATTTATTTGTTTGAATTTAGCGAATAAATTATTTAAATATAAATTAAAAAATAAGCTTTTTGACATAAAGCAAATTGATTTTAGCATTATAACTTTTTCTATATATAAATCAAATAAATAAATTTTAATAACCTAGCGTATAACTTTAATCATTTATTTATACATATAGAAATAAAAAATTAATTTTTAATACCTATAACAATAGGGTGGACCTTATATTTTTTATTATCTTAACATTTTATAAAATTTTATACTCGCGTACGTATTTTTCTTTTGATTTGGTTGGTATAGTATTAAAAATATACACTGTTGCTTCTTCCAGAATGTCCTCAGGGACAAAAACACTAGGTTCATCTTCAAAGTCCAATGTTAATTTGAAAACGACGCGACGCCGCAAAATAAATCTTGACTTTTTGTCTTCTTGACTGTCAAACCTGCAATTATTTTTTTTCGTACCTTGGTACTGTTTTAGCGGCCGTAATGAAATAAGACATTGTGTACATAGAAACATAGAAATACATGATTAAAAATCGCATTTTCTTTTGATTAAAAATGTATTGGATAAAATTTTGTATGTCACACGTGGGTAAACAGATATTGTCCACTCAAGAATATTGACCCACTCGGCCTACGGCCGTCGCACAAAGGTAAAAAATTCCAAAAAAACGGAAAATATCATGAAGCATCGAAAGTTGAATATTTATAAACCTTATAGTGTCCTCTAAATGATGTATATACATTTTTTAAAAATTTTTGCAGTCTTGCTTAAAAAATTAAATTTAAGTGTACATTGAATATATAACAATATCTTACACTTAATTTTTTTAGGGCTGTATTTTTTAAATTTTAAAATATAGTACAAATATGGGGTATTAAATCATAGAAAAGTATTATCGTCATGTCCGGACCCGTCATGACGCGTCCGGACGCGTCAAGTAAAAAAATTTAAATTTTTAGAAAAAATTCAGATTTGATTTATTTTGTATATTCTTAGGTTTAAAGCAATGAATTAACCTAAACAATAGAAAACTACTAAAATATTTAATTTTTTTCAATTTTTTTAAATGGCGTTTTTTTTTTAGTTAAAAAAAAAAAACTTTTTCGGTCAATTATGTAATTTTTTATACTGAATTTGAATCTGAATAAAAAACACCCTCATTAAATTTAAAAAATTTAAGTTACCTAAGGGTGTGGATGAAAAAAAAATCTGCTTTGATAAAAAGTCCCCCTTGGTATTGAAGCTGAATACCAAATTTCAAAAAAATATCTTGTACCTAATGTTTCTGAGATATCGACTTTTAACCGTTTAAATGTCCCACCCGGTATGCAGTGTGTCACTTAAATTTAATTTTTTAAGCAAGACATTTTCAAAAAAATGTATAGAATATCATTTAGAGGACACTATAAGGTTTAGAAATATTCAACTTTCGACGCTTCATGATTTTTTTTTTTTTCGCTTTTTTGGTATTTTTTACCTGTGTGCGCGATTCTATTTTTATTCTTGTTTAACGTAAAAAATAAAATGTTTATAACATGTATATTGTAAAATGTACAATGTAAATCATTTGTTTACATAACAACTTTTTTTTCTGTTAGAAAGAATTATAACCATAAAAGCGTAGAATTGGACCCATAACCAAATTATAGATCTAATCATCACGAAACACTTTTTTGCGTATTATACTGAAAACAATGGCGATTAAACTTCCTGCCACCTGCTAGAGGGAAGTAAAAAGAATTTTCGGTCTCGGCTTCACCTATGTAGCAGTAAATTTACCTTTTTTTATCCCTTGGATCACGCAAGTCCCATTACCACTGCACAAGACTGCCTAAGGTTATTTGGAGGGTCTAACTACACACAAAAAAATGCCTCTGCCAACAAAATAATACTTTCAACTATAGGGATTTTTTTTTCATAAAGCGAAACAAAAAATCGAAAAAAAAATCTAAAAATCTAAAAACTAAAAAAAAAAAAAATTTCCAAAATATTTTTTTTTTGTAAAGAGACAAAAAAAGTATAAACAATAGTTATTTTCTTAACTAGTGTATTAAGTAGCATTTTATCCACGCAAAGAAGATCAGCCCAGGCTACTTAATACACGAGTTGAGAATTTAATTTTATCCATCACCTTTTATTTTAAATAAAAATCTATAATTTTGCGAAAAAATATGTCAAAAATATTAAGATTAAGTTTTCTTAATACTAAAATAATAGGTAGTCATGGCCTAAGTATGCCTATTAAAAATAAACAATTGCTAGTTTTACATTTCCTACAAACGTCAAAATGGACGCGGTGATGACAGAATTTTTAATAAAAACAGTATTTTATTCAAAAACTAAAGAATAATTTGGGCTTTTCTTTAATTTTTATGGTTTAGTTAACGTGCTTCTATTTATAGAATAGTTATAATACTTAATTAATAGGGTATGTAACTAATTTTGGGTGACCCATACAGAAGAAGTTAACGGGGCCAGGTATGGGCCAAGCTTGGCGCAACGCTGTGCAACTTTGGCCCACGCTTGTAGGCCAGGCCTGGCCCAGCCTTGCTAATGTCTGGAATGATAACAGGGGGCCTAGCTTGGTTGTTATCATTGGCCCAACCATCATTGCCAAGACTGGCCCAACTATCATTGCCAAGACTGGCCCAACCATCATTGCCAAGACTGGCCCAACCATCATTGCCAAAACTGGCCCAACCATCATTCTTAACTCTTCGATATGAACTAGACATTGTTTTTTAAAATTTGAATTATCAATTAACTTTATAAAATATAATTTAAAAAAGAGCAGACAAAAACACGATTTACAGTACAAATATATTTATTTATTTATTTATATACTATACGGGAAAACCCCATTACAAAAATAATATCAGCTAGATTAGATATAAACTTAAACTTATATATCTATAGAGCAACAAATAATTAAACGGTAAGGCTGTCGACAGTAGACGTAAACATGTTTAGTATGAAGTTCTTCTCTCTTCTTCTCTTTATTTTTTGGCCTTTGCTTTATATCAATTAGCCAGCTCGCTACTCTTTTGTTAATTTCTGCAAATGGTTTGTCTGGTTGCTACCATACCATCGCTTTCTTTCGGCCTGGTCTGTAAGACTTCTTGTGGGACCTCCCAATTCTGTTTAAATGTGCGTACGAATAAATAAATTTCTTCTATCATAACCTCAAAACCATGTGGATAACCCTA
This sequence comes from Brachypterus glaber, assembly GCA_958510825.1. Lineage (NCBI taxonomy): Eukaryota > Metazoa > Arthropoda > Insecta > Coleoptera > Kateretidae > Brachypterus > Brachypterus glaber. Next base: position 47,501,917 of record OY294044.1, read on the forward strand.
ATCCAGATTCAACAATGTAACTAATTTTGGGTGAGATCAAAAGCTGTACGTAAAAGAGTGGGTGAAATATTTTTTAGTCACTAGTGGAAAAAAAACTCACTTTTGACATTTAAAATAGTGCTCAAAACAAGTGTTTCTGTGAAGGTGTTGGATAAATATAATTTTTTACCCTATTTCACCCCCTTACCCCACCCCGATTTTTACCAAAAACAATCCCATCCTATAACTTTACATAAGCAACCTATGGTCTTAATTTGAAGTCTAGCTTAAAGCATTCTTGAGTTATAGTGGCCACAAATTACACGGATAGACAGACCGACTGACAGAGAGATTTTTTTTATGAAAATCATCTTTTTTGGATATAAAACGTTGATAAACGCGGAAAAGGTAACAAAATAGTTATTTTTTGTATTAAAAGCGCGAAATTACTGATTTCTGCTTGAGCGTGGAATCACATTTTGCGCTCATGATACAAACAACGTTTTCTCTACGATCTAAAATAAATAAATTTTAGGCAGTAAATTTATTACCTTACAAGGTTAGGCAGCACTTACAATTTTTTGCAAATCTGGTGGTTTAGAAGAAAAACTCTCATCAATGTAACTCCCATAATTCCTTCATAACAAAAAATATTTAACACACGAAATTGAGATTTGATAAAAGATAAATAATAATTTAATATTAAAAAAATGGCAGAACACAACATCTCGTAGCATATTGACTTGCCGGTTGCCTACCCTCTAGCTCGCAAAATTCAATTTTGCGCTTGCTGTCATGGTAACGAGCAGAAAAGTAAAAGTAGATTATTTTTCGGTCAGAGAACATTTTTGTTTTTTTTTTGTAGAAATGTTAACTTTTCTATTAGATCGTAGAAAAAAATATTTATCAATAAACAATTTATTATCCTTTTCTTCTGTAGAGGAAAAAGCCTATATTCCCTTTTGGGTATCGGATGTTTTTAGTAGCTGGTAGTTATCTTTACTATACATGTATAGTCTAAGTTCGTGTTGTAGACTTTAGTCTAGTTTAGTCTAGTTAGTTCTAGGTTTAGTTAGTTTCTTTTCTGTGTGTTTAGTTTCCAATTGTTATTCCTCTTTTTCTTTTTCCAATTATACCCCCGATTAATAATCGAGATGCTAATTTAGCCTAGACTACGCCAAACATTATCTATCAGGTTGGAAATGTTTCATTTTCTTATTAGGTTAGAAATATACAATTCCCCAATACTCTCAACTACACCCTTGTCTACAACGTTGGCTAAGTAATTTATCTTTTTCGTTTATTTTTGAATATAAGAAGATAAGATCTTCTTTTTTAGTGTGTACGAATGTGTGGAGGGTCTTAGTAAATGTAATGCAACAATTCCCCCGAGAAACGTGACACAGAAATCAATGAATTCTTTGTTTCCCAGCTTATTGGGCTATATTTGTGTGTTGCTTATATTTGGGGGGTTCCAAATATAGTCGTTTTGTAAATAACGCTCTCATAAAGAGTAAATAGAACATTGTCACTTATTTAATGGGGAATTGTTTTCAAATCACTAAAAACATTAACTACGTCTACACGATAAACAATCGTAGTTTGGACTTTTTTGTTATAAATTAAATCAAGAGCGTTTACACAAAAAAATCAAAATAAGTACCAAATATATCGTCGGCTTACAAGTAAAAGGCACTAAGTTACTTTTTTGCAAAAATGGGATTTTAATAGCACTGTAGTTAATTTTTGATGATCTATGTATAGGTAAACCGAACTAACTTCTAGATGAACTGCAAAGGGAGTTACCCACTATACAAAACGCACCAATTTGATTTTGATTAAAATTTTATCTGGCAATAGGCACTAAGTCACTTAGTGCACTTAGTGCGTTTTACTTGTAGATTATTTCAAATGTTTCTTCACTAAGCGACTTTCTAAAAAGTGTTAATTTATAAAAATATGATTGCTTGAATCATTTATATGATACAATAACTCGTTATTTATTGTACTGACAAACGCATTCAAATTTTAACTGATAGATTATTTTAATTTTGCTCTTAAATCCTTGGTTACTACATAAATAACAAGAATATAAGAAAAAAATTAATGTTCGCGGCAAGTTCGGAAAACAGTCCTTAGAATTGCACCGTGAAGTGTTTTATCATTAATATTCATTATAATTATTGACTTTAGGAGATGCTTCTTTGCGGCACAGCCTATGGCCTCTGAAAACTGTCTTAGTTCTTGCATAGTAGGCAGTTTCATATAATTAATACTAATTATTTTTATTAATTTTGGAAACGTTCTTTAAACAATAAAAAAGTCCAAACCCTTCTTTTAAAAATCTAGTTTTTGAAAATGTATGTAAACATCTGGTTCTCTACTTTATAGTTATACATTACGTTTAATTAATAGAAGGGTTTTAATTTTAAATAGTTGTTTTTTATATTATTTTATTGACTTAGTGCTCTTTACTTGTAAGCCGACGTCGTGGGCCTACAAGTCAAAGGCACTAAGTCCATGTCTTTTTTCAAATTTAGTTGAATTAAACTACTTAAAATTTTCTTTATTTAACTGCAAATGGGACATCATTATGTCCAAACATGTCATTGCAATTTGCGGTAGTTTTTTTCCAAAAAGTCTTGTCACTTTTTTGCCCCAACATTTTTTGTCTGTTGTTTTTTTATGACACTTTCTCAATAAAATATGAATACTTAATTTAAAATACCTAAAAAAGGTACCCCTTATGTAACACCGTAGAGCCAACCGTTTCCGAGAAAATTGCATTTAAAGAGATAATTTCACGTTCCGAGCATAAAAATAGGAACTGAAAATTACAAAAGTTTTAAGATAAAAGACAAAAAACGGCAATTCGACAAAAACCCTGTTCCTCGTTAATAATGAGTCATTAAATTGGCTTCTAATTAAAAATTAACCAAATAATTCCACTGGAATCGCTCTTTTATAAAATCTAGATAGTATAATTACCATTTCAGCTAACGAATTCATAATTTTGCATGGTAAGGGAGGAGGGTAATAAAATAGTTTTATTGCCCACCACCCAATTAGCCTCTTGAGTACGTGCGTTCACTTTATGACTATTTTAAAGTATGCGTGAGACTAATTCTAAATTGTAGGGATAATTTGTGCTATTAAAATGCTAAAGACCGACCATTATATTTTTTAAACGTAAGGTAGTCACAGGTAATAATTTAATCAGAGATAAACATCAATTTTTAAATTTTTATACAAAAGTATTTGGAATTAAAAAGCTATTTACCAACAAAAAATGTAAATATTTTGACAAAAGCCATTTCCTTTTTATTTAAATTTTTCCTACACGAAAAAAAAATTTTAGACACTATATCTTTTTGTAGTGGAAGCTATACTCCTCGCAGTTACAAGTATCTTTTTTTTTGTGAAGTTTTGAGTTAGACTTTTTAAATTGGGATATTTCTTAGTTTTAAGTAGAGCCCCCTATAACTTTTTTGTTTTTAATTGAATTGGTTTCAAAAGTGTGATTCGCTCTTTTAATAAAGGTAATTTTTACTGAAAAAAATACGTTAATAGTACGTTTCCTTCCATTTAGTTCAATTTTTAAAAGTTTAGCTCCTATAACTTTTTTGTGTTTGGGGCGAATTCAACGAACTAATAATTCTTCTCTCTAGAATAGGCATTTTATTTGTAAAAACTGACAAAAACGTAGCCAACATATACATTTGTCTGTATTACTCGCAGAGCTTTGTTCTAACAGAGACGACAATAACAGTTACTGGTAATTGTTATTGTTCAGGCCTGAATATACGTACTATTTGTTTACAAACAAACCGAGATGTTGGCGATACTTTATAGAATAGAATAGAATAGATAGAAATTTATTAGTGCATTAGGATACAAAGTATATAACACAAGTCAAATGCTTACAAACTAAAATAAAATAAATAAATAAAATAAATAAACATATAAATAAGTTAAAACAAATAAATAAGTTAAAATAAAGGACACTATTTTGATAAAGTTTTATCGTTATAAAAATCATCAAGTTTGTAATATGCTTTTTGTTCAAGTAAAACTTTAAGTTTATTCTTAAAAATGTTTGGTCTTTCTATATCTTTTAAATCCGCTGGGAGTTTATTTAAAATTTTGGAACCTATAAAAAAAATTGACCTTTTTTTTTTCGCATTTTAACAAGTTAATGTTTCTTGTATCATATGAACACTTATTTGTGTCTTTATACTGACTAAAGTTCTTTTTGACATACAAAATCGTTTTTAAAATAAATATACAAGGGGTAGTTAATATTTTGTTTTTTATGAAAATTTCCTTACATGAATCTCTAGGTTTTAAGTTAAAGAGCAGTCTGATTATTCTTTTTTGTGCGATTAGAATGCGCTCCATGTTTGGCGAGCTGCCCCATAATAATATGTCGTATTGAATTCTACTATATACGAGGGAATAATATACATTTATTAAATAAATATTTCTGATCCAAGCATGCTTTAAGATTAAGTAGGGCAAAGTACGAACTGTTTAGTTTTTTTATTAGGGCATCTGTGTTTTCGTTCCACGTCAAATGGGAATCCAATATAGACCCCAAGTACTTGGTACTCTTTGCAAAATTTATTAGTTGGTTGTTTAGTTTTAGTATTGGTTTAATTTTTAATTCTCTACGGTTACAGAAGTTAACACACACAGTTTTATCTATATTAATAATTAAACCATTTTTTATACACCATATTTTGAATTCTAGTATGACCTGTTGTAGTAGGGTTTCAAGTTGTTCCGGTGTTTTCGCGGACACGATTATCGTGGTATCATCTGCGAACATAAAGAGTTTTCCCAGGGAGATAAATTTTGGAAGGTCATTTGCGAAAATTAAAAATAAAAGAGGGCCTAATATACTACCTTGAACTACCCCGATATCAATTCCGTGCTCTTCCTATTTTGATCCGTTGCTTTCGACTATAAGCTTTCTATTTATTAAAAAACTTTCAATTAGTTTTAGGGCAGCTCCCCTTATACCAATTTTGTAACATTTTTGCAACAATTGTTTTGTCTCTATTAAATCAAATGCAATGCTTAGATCAAAAAATATCCCAGCAACATAATTTCCCGCATCTATTTCCTTATAAATATAATTTAAACATTCTACACTTGCTGATTCAGTAGATTTATTTTTTCTAAATCCATGCTGAGCGTTTGTAAATATGGTGTATTTTTCTATAAAATTAAGTAGCCTTTTGTATAGGATTTTTTCGAATATTTTTGAGAAAACGCTCAACATAGATATAGGTCGATAATTTTCTAGATTACTTGGGTCACCTCTCTTGTATATTGGACATATTTTTGCCGTTTTTAGTGACTTGGGAAATTCTCCACATTGTATTAATAAATTAAAAATAATCGTCAATGGAATTAATATTGCACCACCAATTTTTTTAATGTAATCACTTGAGATTTGTTCTACACCACTGGATTTTTTAGCTTTGAGTTCTTTGATGGCGGTTTGAACGTCATTTTCTGTGATTACGGACATATAAAAACTCTTTTCGACTGTGTCTTCTACTAAAGATGGGTCTTCGTTCACTTCACGGTATGCGTATTCTAGAGAGAAGAGTTGTTAGTTCGTTGGGCGAATTTGATACGAGTGATTCATTTAATAAAAGTAATTTTTCCTGAAAGTTGATCAGATATTTTCTTTCACTATTTTAGATTTTTTAAATGATATGCCCCACAACTTTCTTATTGTTTGGGGGATTTCTTTTAATTTCAGTAGGCTTCGTGTATTTAAGAAAATTATTTTTTCCTGAAAATTTGAAGTCGATTTAATTATTTGAGTTATCGCACAGTAAAGAAAACGTAGCATAAGGATTGACGGACGGACGGTTCCTTTTTAAAAGTTATTCAGAATTGTATGTAACGCATTTTGGTACATTTTTTTTTTTTAATTAACTAAATGTCTTTTTTTTGGACCTGCTGTCAAGCTGCGAGTATAACAAGTATTGAGTTTCGTTTGTGGTTTATTTTTTGATAAGCGCCCAAATAAATGCAAATCGAACATTACATATTTTCAAGAGAACGTGAGTAGGACCGTATTATTTTTACTTTATTTTTTTTGTTGCTCCTTATTATAACCAAAGCATTTTAAAAGAACTTTGTATAAATGTACAAATATACTTTTGAAGTGCTTTGGTACTATTCGTCATGACTAATCAATAACTAGTCTGTAACCATCCTGAAATTTTCAGGATAGACATTATAAGCCTTTAAGGATAGACAGTATTAGCCTTTAAGGCTTATAATGTCTAATTGTTTTTGAGGTAATGTTACTATCTATTAAGTTACTGATATTACACAATTGTTTCTTGTACTCAAAGTTGCCTACTTCGGTGAACCAAAATTAGTTTTGCAGGAAGATGTCTTTTGGTACATGTGCTTAATATCGTCTGCTTACAAGTAAAAGTCACTAAGTCACTTTTTTGCAAAAATGGGATTTTAATGGCACTGTAATTAATTTTTGATGATCTATGTATAGGTATACCGAACTAACTTGTAGGTGGACTGCCAAGGGAGTTACCCACTATACACAACGCACCAATTTGATTTTGATTAAAATTTTATCTGCCAATAGGCACTAAGGCACTTAGTGCACTTAGTGCGTTTTACTTGAAGATTATTTCAAATGTTTCTGCACTAAGCGACCGTCTAAAAAGAGTTAATTTATAAAAATATGATTGCTTGAATCATTTATATGATACAATATCGCGTTATTTATTGTACTGAAAAACGCATTTAAATTTTGCTATGTTAAAGTTAATGGAATAGAGACAGAACAGAGAAACAGATCTTTACCTGTAAAATAACAATGCTTTTTACGTGTACTTTCGATGTTTAGGTAATAATTTAATTTTCATTTGCATTGTTTTTTTTATTATCAGATAATATTTCAAAACTAAATTTGAAGCCTTCACACTAAGTTCAAAGTCTTGGTGCATTTCTGAGGGGTTTGCACCGTGAAGTGTTTTATTATTAATAATGATTCATTATAATTATTGAGATTAGGAGATGCTTCTTTGCCGGCACAGCCGATGGCCAACTGAAAACTGTCTTAGTTCTGGCAAATTAAGCAGTTTCATATAATTAATACTAATTAATTATTATTATTAATTTTGGAAACGTTCTTTAAACAATCAAAAAGTCCAAACCCTTCTTTTAAAAATCTAGTTTTTGAAAATTTATGTAAACATCTTGTTTTCTACTTTATAGTTATACCTTACGTTTAATTATTAGAAGGGTTTTAATTTTAAATAGTTGTTTTTAATATTATTTTATTGACTTAGTGCTCTTTACTTGTAAGCCGACGTCGTGGGCCTACAAGTAAAAGGCACTAAGTCCATGTCTTTTTTCAAATTTAGTTGAATTAAACTACAGCAATTTTTCTTTATTTAACTGCAAATGAGACATTATTATGTCCAAACATGTCATTGCAATTTGCGGTTGTTTTTTTTTCCAAAAACAATTATTACAAAAATTAAAAAACAACAATGAAAGTTAAATTTGTCAATATCTCAAAACCATGTTTTTGGACTTAGTGCTCTTTATTTGTAAGCCGACGATATAGGGTCATTTTTTCTAAAAAAAAAATAAATACTTAATGAATACCTAAAAATTGGAGTATAGCGTTTAAAAATAATGTTTTCTAAAGACGTTGTAAAATAAACTCTCTATTTTCTTAAATATTAAAATTTGCAGCGAATAAACAAAAAAAAGGAACAACAACAACAACAACAACATCCAGATTTATCAAAGAGATTGCAGTCATTTGTAGAAACATAATAGAATTATCCTTATAAGGGTAATTAAACTATCCAGATTTCATAAAACGATGCCCAAACACCCCTGCAAGTCGTTGTGAAAATAAACACATTTCATGCTCGGCTGAACTTTTATTATAAAATGTGTACTCATGTCAAAAGGACCTTGTTTCTCAATTAAGCGGGATAAAACTGATTTTTCCTAAAGCTTCGGTTTCCTCCAAAAGTCGCAGTCGCTGACGACTGCGACCTGGTACACTGAAAAAATTATTTTGTAAAATTACTATAACTATCGCTGGTTATTTTTTGCCAAACACTATCAAAGTAAATTTATTAGCGTAATATATTTTTACTACTAGTTATGTAGAAATACGTATTAAATTATTTTCTAAAATTACAAAACATTTGTTTAAATTATCACAATAGTATTGATAATATTACAAAAGGATACTTAAAATTCATAAGAGACGAGTAAAATTACCATACTATATTTCCAATCGTTGTTTATATTTGTTGTATTTATAATAGCAGTTTTAATTTCTCTTATAGTATATTTACAAATGTATATTTTTTATTTTCACTAAGATAATTGCATTATTCTGGCTATTTAAATTTACTAATTATTGTGTACCCCTATTCTTTTTAGTGTAGCCGCGACCAGGTCGTCACGACCTTAACTGTTTTCCCCAGTCTCGCCAGTCGCCATTTTGTTAGCTGGCCATTTTATAAACAGTTGTTTTATTATTTGCGAGTTTATGCCTTTCAATCATTATGAATATCTCTAAAAATTCGGTTCTTTTAATGTTTCTGAATTATCAAGCGGAAGAGGGGAATCTCCTCCTCTTATTAACATTACATCATGAAAAAAAAAGGTTAAAAGTTGAGGAGATGTTTCGGCTGAGAGAGGTGGAGGGATTTCAAGCAATTCTAATTGAGTGAAACAGTGAAAGACACTTGACACAGGGCAAAACCACCCGTTTCACTGTCAAATTCGTGGCGAAATAGTCGTGCGTCTGCTACCGGAGCGGTCAAGCGACCGGCGACCAAACGAACGGCGACCGGTAGATAGTAGTAACGACTCGGCAGCAGCTAGGAAAACAGGGACATTTAAAATGCATTGGAGATGGCTCAACGAATCGGTCGCGGCTAGCCGGTCGCAGTCGTTAGCGACTGCGACTTTTGGAGGAAACCGAAGCTTAAAAGATCCATTCGAATAAAAAATTAAGTATACACGGTGTTTTCAATTTTTTGGCATAAAATAAAGGAGACGATTCACAAAACATGAAAAACCAACAAAGAAACACATGTCCGGAAATAAGCCCTAAGGGAGCTACGGCCCTTCGAAGATGGACTTTTTGTGGGGAACAAAAAAGGCAACAATAAAATTTATAAAGGATTAATAGCCTTTTAAAAAGTAAAATGCACTTAATTGTAGTTGCTCTTGCATTGTTACACTATATGACATTTTTGATGTATTTTTACTTTAAAAATCTATATTTTTTACAAAAAAATACCAATAAAAAAGTTTGGGGAAAACTTGTGTTAAGCACATTTAGCCCGTCTAGGCATGCTTCTGAATAAATATAAAAAAAATAGATATAAACTAATTGTCCTTATTAATACTAGCATAGATGCGAAAACTGAAACATTTAGAGCCACGTCAGGTGTACCTCAAGGGTCCAATATGGGTCCGTTATTGTTTTTAATCTTTATTAATGATTTACCTAATTTTATTAAATGCTTTAAACTTCTATTTGCAGATGATTTAAAAATATATTGTTCTATTAAATCTATCTATGACTGTTTTTTTTTGCAATACAATCTTGAACAAGTTTATGCTTGGTTTGAAAAAAATAATCTTAAGTTAAATATATCAAAATGTAAAGTTATAAGCTTTACTAGAAAACTTAATAAAATTGGTTATCATTATAACATTAACGGATCTGTGTTGGAGCGAGTTTACACGATTAAGGATTTAGGTGTAATTTTTGATACGTCTCTGTCTTTTTCTGATCATATTTCTACAATAATTAAGTCAGCTACCAAAATATTGGGTTTCATTATAAGAACTTGTAAAAACTTTAATAACAATGATTGTTTCAAAGTCTTGTTTTGTTCCCTTGTAAGATCTAAACTAGAGTATGGTGCTCTTATATGGTATCCCTATTATAACAATCAAATAGAAAGTATTGAGTCCGTTCAAAGAAGGTTTATCAAATATCTTACGTTTAGAATTGATGGTGTATATCCCCCAAGAGGGGCAGATCTATCGGTATTGATGGCAAGATTTGGTTTTCAATGTTTGAGTATAAAACTCCAGTTTATGTGATGTGCAATAATTTTAATTTAATTTCTTTACATTGTGATATAAATTTTTCAACTTTACAATCTATTGTTAGTTTTATAGAATAGTTTTTTTTTTGTATATTAGAATGTCCTGTAAGGTCTTGTACTGTTGGGCAATAAAGACATATTATTATTATTATATTATTATTAAAAACTCGTAGCTCTAGCTCAAAGGGTTCCATAACTATTGTATTGTACACGGGTTTATATTTTAAAGGGCAGTAGTGGATGGTAACAGAACATTTCTGTTAGTTTTTCACCGGGTGATTTGTGTAAGGGGTGTCCGCTATCAGGAATTTTAGGGGTGAGTTGCTTAATATGCATCTTACGATAAAAATGCATATAACCAATTTTGTTAAGGAGAAAATTTCTAACAATTTTTGTTGGGATCATTTTTTAAATATATTAATAACAATGGAGTTAATTCCAAAATAGCCATGTTGGATGTGATATTGGTTTTTTCAATTTTTCAGCCAAATTATTCATTGGACTATAAAAGTAGTTATAAGCAAACTTGTAGCTCTTGAAATTATCTCTAAGTTTCATATATTATAAATTTTCATAGGTACTTTGTTACGGATACAGAGGGCGCAACTCGACTTTCAGCGTCCACTATAACCGTAACAAAATACTTATAAAAATGCACAATATAAAAAAGTTTTAGAGAATTTCAAGAGCTACAAGTTTGCTCATAATTCCCCGATTAATAATTTGGCTGAGAAATCGAAAACCCCAATTTCACCCCCAACATGGCTCTTTTTGAATATGTATTACTTGATTGTTATTAATATATTAAAAAAATGATTCAAACAAAAATTGTTGGAAATTGTCTCCTTAACAAAATTAGTTATATGCATTTTTATCGTAAGATGCATATTTAGCGAGATAACCGCACTCACCCCTAAAATTAAAGGCACCCCTTACGCAAATCACCCGGTGAAAAACTAAGAGGAGTGTCCTGTTACTATCCACTACTACCCTTTAAAATATCAGCCCGTGTACATTTATTGCAATTTAACATAGGAATTTCTCGTTATTTGACTACACTGAGATAAATTTTTACATCCACGTGCATGGGTAACTTACTTGCAGCTGCTGCTGATGTGAATTTACACTCGAAGCGTTAATATAAATGCGGTGTGTATTATATTTTTACATCCAGTGTGTAAAGTTTACACCAACGCGTAAATATACTTTTTACCTAAAACCCTTCAATTTATTTAAAAAAAAAAAATAGAATAACCATTTTGTTATTTTTCTATTTATGAATAGTGTTATATGGAAAAACTACGCAACAGAAAAATAAAACGTATATTCTTAATCAGCGCCTCAAAAAGTACCAATATAAAATAGAAACAGAAAACATACACAAATCTTAACAACTCAAAATTTGCAGGCCAGTGTTACCGTATAAATAAGTAATCACACTTTTTAAATATTTACTTTTAATCAACACTTACCAATTATTTCTTTGAAAAAACTAGCACACACAAAATTATACGTACGCTCTTACAAACGTAAACAGCCACCAGACTCGATGAAGCAGGAATTCTGGCTTCTCGAGCCACGTGACTAGCTTAATGCCCGCGATTGGCTGGCTTGTACATCAGAAGTGTGATTTTTACACTTCGGGTGTATTGTTGCTAAAGGTATGTATATAAAAATACACTTTCTTGAGCTCCGAGTGTATTGTTGCAGAAGGTATGGATGTAAAAATACACACTCTAGGTCAAAATCACCTTACCTGTGTAATGTCACATCAATGTTGATGTACATTTATATAAAGGTGTAAAATTTACACATTTATAGAGTGTATTTTTTTACACCTTTTCAATGTAATTTCTTTCAGTGTAAACTACACACCAAAAACAACGTTTTTTCCATACATACGTACCTACACAAATTGAGTTGCCTGCCTTTTAATATTGCTCCTGCTTGCGTTACCTACTTTGAATTTGGACGATGATTAATTTACTTAAAGCAAAACCTTCCCCGTTTTTTTTTATCACAGACAGAATATAAATAGGCAATTATTTTTAATTATACGGGAATTGAAGAAAAACTCCTATAAATTATTTAAAAAAGAATATTTTGTTATGTTGAAATCGTTTTTAAAATGTGAATTTAGATTTTAGAACTTGCTAAATTAACTTTTTTTAATTTACATCGAGAAAAGTTTTTCAGGTTTTGATATCATTATCCCTATATGTACCAATAGTATATGGTACAGGGTGATCTAGAATTCCCGCCCTCGTCATTTTTCTCGAAATTGGTACAGGATATTAAAAAAAATCACAAACCGTGTTTTATAGTCTCACATGTACTTCAAGTTAAATACCGAATGACACTTTCATAATAATACTCGTTGACCCTGTGGCGACCTCTATATTTTTTCCCCATGGTAAACGATTTTATATTTATGAAATTAAAAGATAAAATTATAGAATAGTTTACTTTCATATCTTTTTTTTTCTGCGCTCATTTTTTTTCTAGTTATAGGCTGTCAAAATTTACTTAATTAATTGTTCCTAATTTTTTAACCATTGCAGATATTAAAAAAGTTTTGAATGTGTTATTTTTAGCTTTATAAATACTAATTAATTTTAATAGGCAAGACCCATAAAAAGTCGGGGAGACTTCTCTGAAAAAAATGTATTTCTCTACAGGCCTGCTATTAAAAAATTATTTTTTAATCTCCATGGCGCGCCAATGGAATTTTTAAAGAAATCTTATCGTTTTTTCACCTATAATTTATCACAGACACATTTTGAACCTGAAATGATATTTTTTAATGCTCTTTAATCCCAGCAGTCATAATAGCGATTATGACAGGTTTTAATAGCGGGTTGCGTGACTGCAATCTGATTTTTTTTTTTTAAATATATGTACCCTCGTAAAAAGTCGTTATTAAACTGAAATGTGCTTCTCGAAGTTTTTGAATAATACATTGTTGAACAACGAATTATAGCCATACTTACACGTTTTATTTATTATGCTCTTCATGACTCTAGGTTTAAGATTATACGATGGTTTTTAAATTTCCAAAATCGTCAAAATAGGGTGATATACACAAATCAGTCGTTTTTTGACTTTATTTATTATGAAAAATATCAACATTTAAAAAAAAAATTGTGGGATATAGGCAAAAAAGAAAACAACGCAAAAAACTTTGTTGACTAAACCGACAGTTTCGTTTATTCTTTGCAAACATCCTCAGTGTTGACTAAAATAGAAAAATTACGTATTTGAGTCAAATAAATATTTAGTTCATGTAAACAAATATTTTAATTTCAAAATGATTTATTAATGGGAACAAAATAGTTTATTTGACAGAAATAACATTTATTTGACACAACCAAATAATTTAATTGACCATATCCAACCAAATATTTAGTTGACACAAATAATAGTTATTTATGGTACTAGTGGGTAAAGTAAGATATTGCCCATGAGAGAATTAACCTGCGAGGCGTCAGCCAAGCAGGTTAATTTTCGAGAGGCCAATATCGGTTTACCCATGAGTGCCATACAAGGTTTTATCCAATAAATAGCTTAGGAATTCATATTTTTATTAAAAATTTTAATGACATTTACAAGAAAATAATTTAACAAGTGACAGTTGAGTGGGTAAAATAAATAATTATCCACTTAATAAAGTAAAAGCCACGCGGGGGTTATTATTGAGTTTATCTATTTAAAATAAAGCTGGTAATTGTCTTATTATCTGTATGTATTGGATAAACTGTTTTATCAGTGTACCCTACAGAGTGGTATTTAGTTTACACGCTGTGACGTCAGAGTCGCGTTCTCAGATTGAATGGATATTAGCTATAATTCCAGGTAAATTGTGAAACTAAAACTTTACAGTTTTTAATAAAATAAGAAATCCCCAGCGCCGCAGGCGAAAATTTTAACAATTTTGATGGGTGATTTGAATTTTAAAACATTGTTTCAAATTTTATAAAATTGCAAGAAAGCTTTAGCGCTGCAGGCAATTTTTTTACGAATTTTTTCGCTTAAGTTTTACAAGATGGAATTTAAAAAAAGTAAAAAAGCCCTAGCGCCGCATGCGAAAATTTTTACAAACTGATAGTTCATTTTAATTTTAAAACAGTGTTACAATTTTAAAATTCATAAACATGCAAGAGGGCTCTAGCGTCGCAGGAACATTTTTTTATAAATTTGATAGTTCATTTTAATTTTAAAACACTGCAGTGATACAATTTACAAGTTACACAAATATGTTACAATTTAAAGTTTCATAAATATGCTAGAAGGCTCAATCGCCGCCGGCTAAAATTTTCATATTTTATACGTTCAAGTTTAAAAATGACAAATTTAAAAATAGAATAGCCTAGCGCCGAAGGCGAAAATTTTTACGAATTTTAAGGTCTATGGCCCACTTGAAAAAGGCTCTGTATATTTGCTTGTTTTGGCGCCCTTATCTTTCTGGAGGGAGTATAAATAAATAAACAGTTTATTGTAAACTAAAATAAATTGTCGACGCCCCCCTCGAGCCCGGGCCCCGGGGAATCTCCCCCCCCCCTGAATCCGGCCCTGACCAAGGCAGTACATGGAAATGTATTTTTTTGTTGGCAGCGGTATTTTTGGCTTAAAGCTGTTTTATAGTATGCCATACTAAAGTTTACTTTTTTAAGGTAGCAACGCAAGATAAGCATGCGTCGTAAGCGAAATGACTAGGCCCAATTTACATAACCGTAAAACGTTGACGTGCCATTAACGAGAATAAAACAATGGTTTATTTCTCTATATTATTGGAATAAAAGCGATTCTATAAGAAAATTTTGTTTCTACAGGAATACAAAAGTGTTTTTAGCAACAGCTTTATCAATTCTTTTTTTACATCAAAACATCATAAAAACAAAGTAAGTAAACAAAAATTATAAATTTTGGTTGTTTTGACATCAACGAACTTATAACTCTTCTCTCTAAAATACGCATAACGTTAATATAAAGTATCGCCAACATCTCGGTTTGTTTGTAAACAAATAGTAGGTATATTCAGGCCTGAACAATAACAGTTACCAGTAACTGTTATTGTTGCCTCTGTTAGAACAATAACAGTTACCAGTAACTGATATTGTTGTCTCTGTTAGAACAATAACAGTTACCAGTAACTCTTATTGTTGTCTATGTTAGAATAAAGCTGTGCGAGTAAGACAGACAAATGTATATGTTGGCTACGTTTTTGTCAGTTTTTACAAATGAAATGCCTATTCTAGAGAGAAGAGTTATTAGTTCGTTGGTTGACATTCAAAACAAGCCACATGCTTCAGTGTAAATCGGACTATGTGGAGTATTTAGCGGAAAATTTATACCCGGTGTATTTGAAATAGCATCGGAAATTTTAACAGATGATTCTACATCATAAAATATGACAAAAAGTTCCTATAAACATATGTCTAAAAATTCGTCATAAGGGAGCTACGCCCCTTTGAAAGTGGCTAAAAAAATCGGTTTTTATTTAATAACTCAGGAACCCTTTGAGATATATCAACGAGGTTTTGCACGTCAACTAATCCTATCCAGGCCCGTTTGTGTGTGTTATTTTCATGTACTTATTTCAACCAGGGGTGTGCGAAACGGGGGGGGGGGGGGCTTATCAGTTTTTTGTCCCAAACTTTTTTCTGTGCAACTTTTTTGCAATTTTATTTTTGAAATATGATTCCTCAGGTCAAAATACATAAAAAAGGTACTCTTGTTGTAATACTGTAGGATTAACCGTTTTCGAGAAAAGTTAAAATTTCACGGTTCGAGGATGAAAAATTAAATACTAAAATGTTGAAAACCAAAATTTTAATGATGCAGGGCGAATGTACATTAAAAACTAAGAAAAAAACCTCATATACAGGTACTTCCAAAAATCAATCCTAATGGAGCTATGGTCTCCTAAATATGCACCATATTTAAAGGGCTATGGTAGCTTTAAAAGCGTTTTTTCGACCTACATGTATGGAAACTTTTTTTCTTACTTTTTGATGTAGAATAACATTATATCATTAAAATTTTGGTTTTCGACATTTTAGTATTTAATTTTTCGTCCTCGAACCGTGAAATTTCACCTTCAAATGAACTTTTCTCGAAAACGGTTAATCCTACAGTATTACAACAAGAGTACCTTTTTTATGTATTTTGACCTGAGGAATCATATTTCAAAAATAAAATTGCAAAAAAGTTACACAGAAAAAAGTTTGGGACAAAAAACTGATAAGGCCCCCCCGTTTCGCACACCCCTGGTTTAAATAAGTAAGTGAAAATAACTACAAAGATGGGCCTTATCAGGATTAATTCACGTGCAAAACCTCGTTAACATATCTCAAAGGGTCCCTGAGTTATTAAATAAAAACCGATTTTTTTTAGCCAATTTCAAAGGGGCGTAGCTCCCTTATGACGCATTTTTAGACATATGTTTATAGGAACTTTTTGTCATATTTTATCATGTAGAATCACCTGTTAAAATTTCCTACGCTATTTCAAATACACCCTGTATAAATAACTATACCTTAAAAAAATAAACTTTATAAAATGTATAAAAGTTTTTGAATAATACATTGTTGAAATAATGAATTAATGCGATACTTATACGTTTTATTTATTCATAATTTAAACGTAAAACTGTGTGTATTTTACCCATTTTAGTTATTAAATTCTGCTAATTAAGTATTTCAAAGTTAAAATAATGCAATTAAGAATAAGCAATGGAGTTGAGGAAATTCTTCGCTTTTTGTGGAATACTCGATGAATATTAATTTTTCCATAACTAGGTACCTAAATAAGAGAGGGCGTGCTACCCCATATAAACTTGCTTCAATTAAATTAGGCATATCAAAGGAATAATTTAAGAAGGACTATTTCACAAACAATATATATAGGCCAATCAAAAACCTGCATTTTTAGTTTCTTGACCAATCAGATCAAAATGAAACTGATAATTTTTGCACATGTGCAATTATCACTTGGTTACTATGGAAACAAGAAACTGACAGTTACTGACATCTTAATAAATGTTATATTTTTGCAAAATGTGTTTTTAATTTGTGAAGCTTTAGTTGATTTATTTTTATTGATAAGAAATATAAATGCTTATTTTATTACCAAAACATCCTAGGTATAAACCCTAATTAATTTCAAATAACATATTATATTTTATGCACTTTCCATCTTAAAATCACTGATATTTATAAATTTCAATTTATTTAATTGAATCTTGGTATTAAAAACAGGCCACTCAACACTAATTTAAACATTTATTAAAAATATATTTACAGTAAAGAAGTAAATAATTTACTTCTTTTAAATGACGGAAATCAAAACATCAAATGACTGCGCTGGCACCAGTACATCGTTGCCAAACTTTATTAGAAACCGATGGCAAATTGTTTTTTCACGGGCGGAAACACCCGTTATTTTATTTCTTTTCAGTTAAAAACTAAGCTTTTTAAACCAAAACAGCAATGATCTTTATTTAAATGCTAAAATATATGATAAAAACTATTTTATTGGAATAATCTTAAGCATAAAATATCCCTCAAGCAAAGTTTAGACTTGGCAACATTCGGGAACAAGTGAACATCGTGGTTGTAAAAAGCGCGGCAAATTTGAGATTTAAATTTTTAATTATAGTTGTAAAGTAATATTGTTGTTTAAACAACATTAAACATGGTAAAATTATATACTTCCTTATTTTGTTTGTAAAATAGTCTTTCAAAATACCATTTGTGCACGTTGAATTATACATAATTTTTTTACTGTATATAAAAATACATTTTGCTTAAGGAAATTTTTTTAGTGCATTCTTCGTCAAAATGCTTCGACCTGCGGTCTCGGAATTTTGTAACACGAAAAATGCACTCAAACAATTGCCAAGCTAAATATTTTTTTAATACAGTAAATAAATTATGGATAATTTAACATACTACTGAAAATATTTTAGTAATAATGCCCGGAAATTTTCACCACTACAATATTGATTGAAGGTTAAAAATCTATACGGGCGTTGCTAGTAATACCAACTATTACTTGTGCAGTGTGTGTAAAGTAATAGTTTCACTGCACTGCATTCAGAAAATGTCATTGTGATTTAATACTAAATTTTATTAAGTAATGAAAAAATCTTGCTATTAAGAAAACTTTAATAAAAAACTAAATATATGTGAAGGTTATTATTATTATATATCAGACAAAATGGAGGCATATGTTTTTTTTGTCGACCAGTGTAATGAAACAAAAATGGTCACCAGCTCTTCGACTATAAACTTAGCTATTCCTTTATAATTTACAAAGAGCATAGGGTAATTAAAAATAATTAATGCGTTTAAAGTAATTAAATTCGGAAAATGAAAAGATGTCTAGTCTAGAGCAAACACTTAAAATATGAAAAAAACAAACAAAAAACACAAAAAAAAAAAACATCCTCTGCAAACGTAATAAAGCGGACAGATAAACTGTAAAATATTTGTGAATTTTTAAGAATTCGGTTTGCATAATACTGTATAAATTAAAAGGCTCGAAGGAACAAGGGACAAGCAATTCGATACCCCCAAGCAACAAACTCATTGTCATTTTTCACGACAGCTAAATTTCTAAAATATTTTTTTTTTGTTATTTAAGGGTGGGTAAATGATTGAAGTGGAAAAGGAAGCCATACGATACGTCATTTGAAAGCTTATAAAATTCTCTATTTAACTGTATAAGTATTTATTGTTTATTTATTGTTTGTTTCTAATAATATTCAAGTTTAAAAATTTTTTCTTTAGTGTTTTTAGGTAAACTTTTGGTTAAAATGGCCTGTGGAGAAATCTGAGTAGTACCACCATGTATGTCTTTTTTCAAGGCGTTTACCTATGAGTATAACTCAAAATGGGTCTTACTTGACTTACGTCCTTGTTGCTTGGGAGTGTCGATTTATCGTTTTTTAAACCACATTTTGGCTCGAATAAACTAATTGGAATAGTTAAATAAAAGGAGGCTATCGCATTTTGGCTTAATCGGCTGCAACGATAAGATTTTACATGCTTATAGATACATAAAAAATAAATACTTAGCCAAAATTTCAGCCCTTTTTACATCCCTGAACATACTTTAACTAATTATTTTAATTACGAATTTTGGCATATGTCAATGTACGATTTAGCAACATTGCACGAAACTTCAAGTGTCAAATTTCATCTCGTCAAAATAAAAATAACTTTGCACATTAACTATTACAGTGGGGCCAAAGGAAAGGGTCTGTGTTGTGTTCTCTTGACTATAAAATTAAAATATTTTGTTGTGTTTTATTAGTTTTTACGGATTTAGGCTGGGTTTATCAATATACAGCTAAAACTAACTGACACATAATTGCCATGGCAACTCCAATTAATGTTCAGAATTTGTCCTTAACTAAGACTTTAACCATTAGATAAAATTTTAAATGCACATTGATAAACCGGGCCTTAATATGCTGTAATTCAATGTGTATTTAGGCTGGACTTTTGTGAATAGTTTCTTCAGTTTCAGTACGATTATGGAGTTATTTTTTAGGTATTTATACTATAATAACAATGTAAGCAAACCAGCATCTTCAACGATAAGTTATCGTCGATAACCCAAAGCATTAGTTCCATGACAGTGTTACCCAAGACAAGTAATTTAATGTGGCTGAAAACCATGCTAAATTAGTTTATTTCCATGATATGATTTAAAACTAGAATATGAAAAAGTTACACATAGACTTTTTTTAACTTTTAATATTAAATAAAAGTATGTATTTAAAAATAAATATATTTAATTTTTTAATGTACAGTGTTTTTATTATACATTCTACCTAAATGTATTTATGTTGGTTTTTAGATAAACAAAAAATATTGCTTTTTTTCAATATGATAGTCACATTTTTTTTATCGCAAGAATAATGCGATGTTGTCGGGTGTTCGATAATAAATAATTCCTGAGTTTTTAATTTTTGTTTCATTTTTTTCTTTATAACCCAGTTTTTTATCATTTCTTTTCATCATTTTGCACAAAAACATATTTTTCTTATTTAGCCCAAAACTCCTATTTAAAACGATACCCTTCTTTGTATATAGTATTGTCATTTATCATGTACAGATTAGTAGCAAGAAACCGAAAATTGATTTTTTTGAGATATGAGGTTTCGGAATTTATAAGTCGATTTGTCTTAGGGTTCGTCCATAAAATACGTCACACTTTTTTACGTGATTTTAGACTCCCCCTCCCCCATTATATGGGTACCATGTCACACATTGTCATAAAGTCTTGACCCCCCCCCCATGTGACGTCACACTATAATTTTACTAAAAAAATTGTTTGTTCTTGCGGTGGCAGAGGAGCAGTTACTGCTGGAGATTCCAGCCTGGAATTTTCCTTGTAGACGCTGCAGCGCGCTGTTCTTGATGTAAAATAATGAAACAATATTGCCTTGTTTTTCGTAGCGGCTGAAGCAATTTTTTTAATTTCTCGTTCCGTATCTTCAACAAAGGTTTTTCCTTTTTTGAGGTCAAGCCACAATTTATTAAATTCAATTTGCACAGTTAGTTTTGATTTCCCGGGATGCGCTTTACCATTAGCTTCGTAGATATTATTGTACAAAAAATCGAAATCCGATATGACTGTCTTTGATCATTTGGTAAATGTATATTTTTCGCAAATATTTTTTCTAAATATTTGACATTATTATTGTTATTTTATTGTCAAAATATTTTTTTACCTATGTTATACTTCTATACTATTTTTTTTTCTCTGTATATTGTATAAATTTTGTATATTAGGGATTCCTATTCAATAAAAGTACTAGTTTCATAACATACGTTTTTAGTGCACGAGTACAAGTTAGAATACGAGCCGCTTGCGGCGAGTTTTCTAAAGTACTAGTGCGCTAAAAACGTGTTATGAAACGAGTGCTTTATACAATTTTTTCTATTTTGCTCTAAAATTTAAAAAAACTTACATTTTAATTGATGACTGATTTAGGGATTTTTGTTTTGGATTGGCATTACAGTTTACACCATGTTTCAAATTCTAAGAACAAATGATATTTTGATATATTTTATAGGCATCTCTTCTCTTTTTTACTGAAATTAACCAAGACACAATTTTAACATGGTATAAATAACCTAAACACAAAATTTTGTGGAAACTTTAAAACGACATTGACATTTGCATGGAAAACGTCAACGATAGGCTAGGTCTGTTGCCAACCCAAAAGAACAAAAAGTACAGACCTCTTATGGGCCTATAAGAACATGCAAAATGCGTGTGATTATGAGCTTATAAGAGTCGCAAAATAGAAAAGTTATTATTATTATATTATCAGTTAGTAAGAGAGGAGAGATTGCCATTCGCCCAGGCTGCGCGTGAACATGCTGTGCCGACAAGCGGGCTTTGTTTTGAAAGTGTGAGTTTGCGCAGTTACTTCGACTTTGGTTTTTAAACTAACCTAAAATTTTGTTTATATGTGTTTTTCAATGAATTAGTGTGGGGGGAACAGGAATTCTGTCTGACCGAGTGGCTATCTTTGTTTATTTCGAAGTGCGCACTTCGTCACAAATTTCTGACATCCCCCCTCCCCCTAAGATGTGACGTATTTTATGGAAGACCCCTTATTAAAAAAAACTGATTTTATAGGTTTTGCTAAGTCCTGAAATCAGGTATTTTTTAAAAACGATTTCAGTAAATAATAATTTGACAGGTATGTGTATTGTGGTATTTCAAAAAAAACACTTTTTTTTAATTTTAAGCCCCCCATCATGTCCTGAAAAATACCATAACAAAATTCTGTGCCAAACTTCAGTTTAAAAAAATAAAATTAGGGTCCGCCCCAGTTCTTATTAAAATTGAAAAAAAAAAATAAAATTACGTATTTTTTATTTTAGTTTTAAAAACACATTTTTTTAATTAAATTTACTTATACATAATATGTACTCGTATACCTATATTATAGGTATACGAGTTTTCCAGTTTTTAAATGAAGCGGGAGGGATCTAATTTAATTTTTTTTTTAATAAAATTTGATACAGAATCTTGTTTTCCATTTAAAATTCAAAGAGTTATTTTTTAATTTTTTTTAATTTTTAAAGTAAGTAGGTGCATGTCAAATTTCGTTTGTTTGAGCTGAAATTTGGCACAAATAAATACGTAACTTGGGGATTTCAGTAAAGCCTTTAAAGTGTTTTTTTTTTTAAGATAAAGTGGTTTAAAATACGATAAATGTGGCTCATCTCTTGTTCCTTCGAGCCCTTCATTTAAAACTGTGCTAGTAAAAAATTATTTTGCTTTTATAATCTGCATCTGAATACGCTTTAGGCCATAATGTAACATGAACAAAGTTTTGAAGTGTAATATATTGCGTCATATATTAAAATATAATATTACATACCAGAATATACCAGAAAACTTTGTAGTATAATAGTTCGAGACTTCCAAACCGGCGTATAAGTAAATTAAGTTCTGTAGGTGCGCTTTATATTTGAACAATTTTTTATTAAAATTAAAAGACAATGTAGTAATTAATAATAAACCGCAATATATTTTTTATTTGCAGTTAACCATTTCTAAAAGGCAAATTTATTTTGTACTTTAACTAATTTAATATTTATTTATTAAAAGAAAATGTTTATTTTTTTTTGTATGACAAACATAATATTATGTATACATAATATGGGATCGATCCAATTGATATGACATAAAATCTCTTTTTTGTTTGAACAAAATCAATTTAATAAATCAATTAATATATTTGGTGTTTAGTGGGATGTGAGACGGCGTATGTGTTAACAAATTTTTTAGATTGCCTACGTTTCGGATAGGGTTTTATCCTTCATCAGGGCTTTCTAAAATACATCAAATACAAGGGAACGACCATTATACCATTGGGAAATTATTAAAAAGTGAAGCTGGAACTCCAAACATTATTTTGTATTTGGTTTAGTGTTGAAAATATGTATGTGGCACATTTTATTTATTGCAAATATATTTCAAAATCGAAATTAACATAAACTGTATCAAGAACTATCAATAAAAACATTTAATTAATAATTTCAAAACAATTTTCGGTACGAAACACATGTACCGTTGAAAGATTATAGTGACAAAATGTTTGTTTTAAAATTATTAATTAAATGTTTTTATTAGTAGTTCTTGATACAGTTTATGTTAATTTCGATTCTGAAATATATTTGCAACAAATAAGATGTGCCACATACATATTTTCAACACTAAACCAAATACAAAATAAGCTCGATGTTTGAAGTTCCAGCTTCAATTTTTAATAATTTCCCAATTGTATAATGGGCGTTCTCTTGTATTTGATGTATTTGATGTCTAATAATTTTAGAAAGCCTTGATGAAGGATAAAACCCTATCCGAAACGTAGGCAATCTAAAAAAATTGTTAACACATACGCCGTCCCACATCCCACTAAACAGCATATATATTAATTTTTATTTTATTTTATTTATTTATTTATTTATTTATTTAATATAAAATATGTTATAACAAATTATTGTGTAGATTAACTAAGCTAGATTAGACAAAATATTACGAGTGATAAATGTAGCCTAAGCAGAACTGCTTGTGTTGCACACTTATACTCCTAAAATTATATTAATTTTATTGTTCTATATGTATATTACAAATTTTAATTTTATGCTGTATTATAGCGCGCGGAGTAAGAGAGAGAGAGAGAGAGAGAGAGGGAGAGAGAGAGAGAGAGAGAGAGAGAGAGAGAGAGAGAGAGAGAGAGAGAGAGAGGGAGGGAGGGAATGAAGAATGTGTGTGAAAAGAAAGAGCTCAGGGTAAAATTTTGTAAATTATCACCTATTTTATGTACTCAACAAATTGTTTAAAATTATTCAAAAACTGTTTCAAAAATATACGGTTGTTGCAAAATAAATTGTTTTAATGTTATTTTAAATTGTTTTAAGCGTTTAATTTGTTTTATATGCATAGGTATAAGATTCCAAAATTTGATATTGGTAAATGACATAAATTTTTGAAAATGATTTTTTTTAATTAAGGGTAGGTTTTCAATTAAATTAATGTTAGCTCTAGTATTATATACTCTATTATCATTTATTCTATTAAAGTTCCAGACTAAACACTTAAATGCATACAGGTTTCTAACGTTAAGTATTTCTGATTCTATGTATAACTTATTTGTTGAGTATAAATACGGTTTTCTAAACATAATCTTAATAATAGAGTTTTGTAGTGTTTCTAAAGTTTTTAGATGGCATTGATACATACCACCCCATGCAGTTATACAGTATCTCAGTACAGATTCCACCAAGGATGTATACACTATTTTTAAATTTTTTATATTGAGAATATCTCTAAGAATATAGATTTTATGACGGACAAAACGTAATTTCTTACAAATATCGTGAACGTGCTTATCCCATCTCAAAAACTGGTCTACTGTTACTTGGCAAGGACTTCAATTAAATGATTTTTTTTTTGGATAGTTCTAAATTAAGACCTCAGAAAGATTTAAAAATGTATAAAAGTATGACCTTAATCTTTTATGTAATACTCTAAGTCATGAACAAATTAAGTAATTATATATATTTTTAAAACTTATACCTTCTAAGATAATTTCACAGGACTCACATGCGACCAATACACTAAAAAAATACAATAAAAAATATACGTAATTTAGTTTATACACAATCATTAAAGGCCTATCCAGAAGCTTGCATAAGAACATAAAACATAAGAATGCGATGCCGTGATTGGCTTAAAAGATACATGGAGGCACATCAAGCCAATCACGGCATCGCATTGTTATGTACTATGTTTTTATGCGAGCCTGTGGATATGCCCTTATTATTTCTAATTACATACATACGTAAAATTTAGAAAATGAAATATTGTTAACTTCTACTACCTGAGAATTTTGAAACACCACATTATCCTCCCTTGGTCGGCAAAAACTGAAAAATGTATTAAAATGTTATGGATAATATAGTTTTAAGTACTTAGACACATTTAAGTTACAATACTTAATACATAACATTATTTTATACTTTTTAGATAAATATTTATTATTTATGTTGCATAAATATTTATATATAAAATATTCAATATATTTATATTTTTTAAAATTGTTATTTTTTGTTTTATTTTCGTGGAGATCCCCATCTATATTTATATTATACCAGTGTTTATTAATTTAAAGATGCTGTCAGTTCTGTTGTGGCAAATAAAATACACAATTGTGAAAAAAAATAGGTGTAATTGTGTATAAAATAGTGTACAAACCTCGGCCGGATATTAAAATTTTCCTTCGGTAATTAGCTAACCGCGGGGCTACGCCCCTAACTTTTTCTCAGGAAATGAAATATTTTCCACCTCGGTATGTAACCTCGCGTTATTCTAGGCAGTAGAGATTTCATATTTTGGCTACCCCCCCTAATAGGGGGTGTGTTAGGGGGGGTAGTCAAAATATGAAATCTCTATACTCTATTATAACGCGAGAACCGGGATATGAAGTGTATGAATTTTGGCATAATTTGCTTTACGTAATACATGAACGTTCCCTTATGTCAAAGTTTTGTGGTTATGTTTTTTGGATATTCCAAAAATCTGCAAAGATTTTAAGATTAAGCTTAAAAAAAGGATTTTAAAACTGAGAGGGCCCTAGTTGAAATTCAAAATTATTTTTAAATTTAAACAGCTTAGTACAACCCTGGCATTCGAGGAAAGATCGCTAACCCCACCTGAGAGGCACGTTTAAGGTGGAGTGTTGTCGTTTGTTAGCGTCGATTCAGTCAGTCAGAGTGCGGGGACTACGGGCGAAGAGTGTGGTTGTGTGTTAGTGAAATTAAATCAGGTACGATTTTCGTGTTAATTTTAATTAATTATAAGTTTTTGATGGTTTTAGTTTATATATTATCTATCATATTTCACACGTGAACATGTACACACGTTATAAATATTTTTCAAATGTTTTAAACGTAAATTTCACCTGGTTATGCGGTCCGCGTCTGATGCATCTCAAATGATACATTTTTATGAAAGTTTTAGTACATAAATTTGAGTCAGATGTCTCGAAGTAGATATTATCTGGTACTAGGAAAAGCATATTTTATCTAGGAAATTATAATCATCGTTTTCATGCTTTACAGGCCGATATCCAAAGTTCAACCAAATATGGCTGAAACCACTTTTACATAATAAGAGAGCGAGGTGCTTTGGAATTTACCAAGCTTTTCCCTTTTCAGCGCCAAAAATATGTAAGAAACATAAAGTCTGGTTAAGACCAATCTACATTTTTTTTTGTGGGCAGGTGTAATTACTCTAAGACCAAACGACAACATTTTTCTAAAAATTGATTTTTCTCGATAAAACGTCACAAAATGCAAATATAATCAAAACAAGTTTTGAAAATGTTACCACTAAAAAAATAAAAAAATTAACATAAATTTAATATGGTATATAATGTAATTCGCAAAGATTAGATTTTATGCGAGCTGTGCGGCCTGTTTTTGAATGGGAAAATTGAAATTAACTGTCCTTTTTCCCTAGAGTTATGGTTTTGGAGCTTATCTTCTACATAATATGTTACTAAAAAGCCATGCGTCTTAAATTAAACCACTTAAGGGTTATTCCGCGTCAACTGCTACCACACCAACAAAATTAAATATTATTATTATATTAGATATTGGACAAGGTTATAGTTTAAAATTCATCCAGCATATCCAAAAACTATTTTTGTGAAATATATATTTTTTTTACACTTTTAAAAGTCAATGTCAATATTTTTTAAAATAATTTATAAATACAAAATTTCCTGTAAATATTATTAAAATATTGAGAAATGGAGTACCAGAATGAGACACGAGGAAAGGGCTATGTGTAGCAATGGTGGAAAGTGAAAATTTTAAATTTGGAGATGAAATTATTGTAAAAGATTTGGTATCTTTATAACAAAATTAATGGAGAGCCCCTAGCACAAGCCAAAAGCTTATTTGGGGCCCTCCATGACTGTGTAGTAAATTGTACATAAATAATTAAATAAAAATAAATAAATAAAAGAAACTTGTAAAATAGCCAAAATTAAAAGTTTAGGGCCCCTAAACGACCCCTAAATGAACCAGGATCAACTGCAAAAAAATTATGAAGTATATTGCCATAGGAAAGAATAATTTAACGTATAGTTAGTTTTACCAATTTAAACTTTGGTGAAAACCCTCTTATTTATTTTCTAATTATCCCATATGCCTATAAGAAAGTAAATTTTCACAAATTAAGCAAACATATAAAAAAAATCGAATCCGATTAGCCGATTTTCAGTAGTAATATCATAAGTGCATGTTGAATTATCGATAATTTTTTTACTGTATTAAAAAAATATTTTGCTGGCAATTGTTTGAGTGCATTTTTCATGCACGAAAAAAATTTCCTTAAGCAAAATATTTTTTTATATACAGTAAAAAACTTATGTATAATTCAACATGCACGAATGGTATTTTGAAAGACTATTTCACAAACAAAATAAGTATATAATTTTACAATGTTTTATGTTATTTCATATTTAAATTAAAAATTTAAGAACTAAACAACAATATTATTTTACAACTATAATTAAAACTTTAAATCTCAAATTTGCCGCGCTTTTTAAATCCATGATGTTCACTTGTTCGCGAATGCTGCCAAGTCTAAACTTTGCTCGAGGGATATTTTATACTTGAGATTATTCCAATAAAATAGTTGTTATCACATATATTATCCTTTAAATAAAGATCATTGCTGTTTTTGTTTAAAAAGTTTAGTTTTCAACTGAATACTTTACTGCAAATATATTTTTAATAAATAAGTGTTTAAATTAATTTTTAGTGTCCTGTTTTTAATACCAAGATTTAATTAAATAAATTAAAATTTATGAACATCAGTGATTTAAAGCTTTTAAGATGGAAAGTGCATAAAATATAATATATTATCTAAAATTAATTAGGGTTTATACCTAGGATGTTTTGGTAATAAAATAAGCATTTATATTGCTTATCAATAAAAATAAATCAACTAAAGGTAAGCTTCACAAATTAAAAACACATTTTGCAAAAATATAACATTTATTAAGATGTCAGTAACTGTCAGTTTCTTGTTTCCATAGTAACCAAGCGATAATTGCATATGTTCAAAATTATCAGATTCATTTTGATCTGATTGGTCAAGAAACTAAAAATGCAACGTTTTGATTGGCCTATATATTGTTTGTGAAATAGTCATTATTATTTACTTAATTGCCTAAGGGCATATTCACAGGCTCGCATAAAACAGTAGTTAACAATGCGATGTCGTGATTGGCTTGATGTGCCGCCATGTATCTTGTAAGCCAATCACGGCATCGCATTCTTATGTTTTATGTTCTTATGCAAGCTTCTGGATATGCCTTAAGTGTACATCCAAACATAGAATAAGTAACGCGCACATAAGCTGCATTATTTTTTATGCCTAATTGAAAATAAATTTTATGAATTAAAGATGCAAAAAAGTACCTAAAATACAAATAAATGATAATCAGATTAATTTTGTGAGATCTAAATTAAGGTGTACGAACGTAACACACGGAAAAAAAAATTATAGCTAGGAGCGCTATAACACACATACCAAGCAAATTATAATCGCTTATTATATAAATACAAGGCTTTCTCTTACAATTATGGCAGTCAGTGTAAAAATTTATATGAAATACTTTAATTGTTTAGTGAATAATAAAATATAACAAATAGTATGGCATTTATAGCTTAAATAGATTTAATTATTGTCCGTGCTAATAATTTTTATAATATAATAAAATTTCTGTAAATTTATAATAGTGCCTGTAATAAATATAATTGTGTCTGTAATATATATAATCGTTTCCAATTTATTTTTAACATTATTAGTTATTGTGTCCCTTATAATCTATAGCTTAAATCACTATAATTTGCCACTGTTACCAAATATCTTATAATGTATAGCGCAGAGCCCACTAATTTCTTTCCGTGCATACGTAACGACGGAATGACCCTCTTACCGCTTAAAGCCACAGCATTATAATAGGGCAGTAATAACGTTCTTCTTTAAGTTTTTAGTAAAAACGTTTTACTTAGTTTCAGGATTTTACTACAACATAGGGGAAACTGGTACATCATGGTCGTTTTTAAAACTCTTCACGCATCGAACGTCATTAAAACATTACTATGGTTAATGTGTGTTTTAAATGGTGTGATAAATGATAAAATTTACTAACATGGGTTTGGTTTCGTTAAAACTGCATCTACTTATTGGTATTGGTAAAACTTGATTGCTTTGTCTCATAGTAAACGTGTTTTTGGTTACTCACTCTCCCCTGCTTTATAGAGTTGAAATTATAATAGTTTTCATCATTTATACCTCCATATAATGGTATTTAAACCTTTCAGTAGTGATGGGATATTTGATTTCAGTTTAGAATTTTCAGATCAAAGCTGCATGAAAAATAATTATTAATAATAATTAGTATGTATACCTAAAATTTTACTCTAAAAATACATTTTTGCTTTAACTTTGGGCATTGCCCAATAAAACTTTTTTATAACGTTTTTATCGCAAAGTCAACGGGTAAATTACTATATTGTAACATTAAAACTTTATTTAATATAATAATTTAATATTACGTCGTCATCGTAAATTATAAATTCAGTTGAATTTCCTACAAAAACAGTAATGAATGAATAAAAGGTAGAGTAAAGGTCCATTTCCCAAGTATATTAATTAAAACCTGACCGCGGTTTCGAGCCTTTATATATCTAGGCTCATTGTCGGAGGTCGCGTTAAAAAATACAAATTTGACAGCTGACAGCTGTCACTTTTATATGTTATGTGTTCTTAAATTTGAGTTTTATTTATTTTGTATTTTTTAACGCGACCTTCGACAATGAGCTTCAATCCGCCATCTGCATAAATCTTTTTATTCTAAAAAAATAAGTTCTGTGCGTGTGGTAATAATAGGAAAAAATAACTTATTTTGGTGATGAAACGAAGGCTTTACAAGTTGTGATTTAAAGGCTCGAAACCGCTGTTAGATTTTAAATAATATACTTGGGAAAAGGACCTTTACTCTGCCTTTTATTTATTATAATCCCAACTATGGATCCATTCGTTCATTAGTAATGAATGAAATAATGAATGAATGATTGAATGAACGAATATGGCAATGAAATGTCAGTTATTTGACTCATTCCATTTCATTGGTTAAACTTTAGTTTATATTTTGGAGAGATAAAATTTTTTCTATGGTTTATTTAAATCAACTCAAATATGAGTAAGGATCAAGAATTTCTTAATTTAGTTTATTGTTAATAATTGAGTAAATTAACCTTAAACAATTCGGTTTAAATCTTAAGATCATTTCAATTTAATCTTAATATAACTCTTAAATTTTACACCAATTTTTTACAGTGTACCACGATGACTTTAGGACGCTTTTAGCATATATGGATAAAAAGATTGTTTTAAAAAGTAAATTCTAATTTGATATTTTTTTGAATGATTTAATTTTACTTTCCCCAAGGAAAGTCTTGCGTTAGTAAAAATTTTAATTGCTTTTTTTTACGTTTCTGATCGTTTTATATCCAAAAAATACAATTTCGGTAAAAAAAATCTGTCTGTCGGTCGGTCTGTGGGTCTGTCTGTGTGTCCGGAAAATTTGTGACCACGATAACTCAAGAACGCTTCGAGCTAAAGACTTCAAATTTAGACCATAGGTTGATTATCCAAAGTTCTAGGCTGGGATTATTTTTGGTAAAAATCGGATTGCGGTAAAAGGGAATAAAAACATTTTTTTTCAAAAAAAAAATATTTTCAATTTATTTTTCGTTTCACGAAAAAAAGAAAATTTTTTTGAAAAAAAAATTTTTTTTTTTGAAAAACTTTTTTTGATTTTGATTCATTTTTGATTTTTTCGTTTTTTATTTAATGAACCTAGGCCTATAGAGGAAAGTATTATTTTGTTGGCAGCAGTATTTTTTATTGTGGAACAACTGCAGAAATCAGCTTTTACAAATTTTCTGTTTTTTTTACCACTTACTTTTCCATTTATCTATTTTAACAGGGGAAAGTGAATCTCCTATAAGAAGAATACTTTTAGCAGGATTTGTTTTTGTAAATTCGGGGGTAAGATAAGACGGCGCACTATGTTGCCAACGGAAAAAAAGTGTCCATAAATATATAATATAAATATACCGTGTGTTTTTTTTAACCTGAAACTTTCAAATATCTCAAATACTATGCATTAAAAAAAAAAATGTCGGACAAAATTTTAATGGTGTATTTATTTTAATGGCGTATTTATTTTTTTACGGATATTTACGTTTTCAAGGCCATTTCAAGGTCAACTTTGTTTTTTTAAGTACAAACATATATTTTTTTTACTGTTATTTAATTCCCCTCAAAAAAATAAAAATCTTTTGATCGGACTTTTAGTTGCAGAGATAACACAGCCACACAAAATTAAAAAAGTTGCATCTTCGACGAACTTGACTAGTCAATACCTCTGTATTTTGAGCCGCTGAATCCGAATCTGAGGTCGGAATTTGAAAGTTAGCTCCCATTTTCAACATAACCTCAAAAAAAATACTTTTCGCAATGATATGATTTGTTTTTTGAGGTTATGGTAAAAATGAGAGCTAACATTTAATTTCGACCTCAGATTCGGATTCAGCGGCTCAAAATACATAGGAATTAACTAGTCAAGTCCATCGGAGAGGAAATTTTTTTAATTTTGTGTGGCTGTGTTATCTCTGCAACTAAAAGTCCGATCAAAAAAAGTTTTTTACAAAAGATTTTTATTTTTTTGAGGGGAATTAAATATAATAAAAAAAATATATGTTACTTAGAAAAACAAAGTTTACCTTGAAATGGCCTTGAAAACGTAAATATCTGTAAAAAAATAAATACGCCACTTTATTTCCACCATTAAAATAAACAAATTTTGTCCGACTTTTTTTTTATAAAATGCAAAGTATTTGAGATATTTGAAAGTTTGAGGTTAAAAAAAACACCCGGTATAATATAAATACAGCCTGTTCCAGAACTCGCGTACAGAAATTTGAGGGTATAATAAAAACCCTCTAGAAAATATAAAAAAATTACAAAAAAAAATCCATTATAAAAACTCATTAATTTTATTTGCAATAAATTTGGGAATTTGCGCCAAAACAATATTCATGTCGATGCAAAACGGTTGCTCAAAAACCTATTTTGACATGCTTACACAAAAAACATCCTAATTTCTGAATAAACTAATATTGTTGCTTAAAATTTGGAAGAAGCATAGCAAGTATATGTTTTTAAAGATATATTTATAAATATATATCAAAAAGCATTTTTTGCGTAAAATTCTAGCGATAAATTTGAGGTGCTTTTTTCTAAGTGTCTGTGTAAAATTTGAGAACAGTTTCGTTCGTCCATCGTCGTCCATCAGATATATACGTAAAACTACATAGAAAAAACGGATTCCTTGAACCAAGGACACATGTCTTTGTATATGTTCAAAGCCATATTCTCTTGTTTCAAGGCTGACATTTTCTTAAACCAAAGTCAATGTCCTTGAATAAAGAGCGCGGATTTTTATTCCAAAAGCCGTGCTCTTCATTCAAGGACATTGGCTTTTGTTCAAGAAAATTCCAGCCTTGAAACAAGAGAATATGGCTTTGAACATATACAAAGACACGTGTCCTTGGTTCAAGGAATCCGTTTTTTCTATGTATTCTTAAATATGTAATAGTTATACTTTATAAATAATAGAGTGCCCATTTTGCCCCATTGGAAGGTATAAGCATTTCTTCTGCGATATTTTTTGACGTTTTTAACATTTTTAAAAAATTCACATCAAAAATTTTCAGCCGGCTTTTTAAGCTTCGGTACTCATACTTAAAAACTATTGGGCCGGGGAAGCTAAAATTTGGTATGCAAGTGGTGTTAACCCTAAATAAGCGAAATTTATTTATTTGGACCCCCCATGTAGTCCTAAAACTTCAATATTAAAACTCAACATTGTGACTAAACTATTTTTTATGTATATTGAAGTGTTCCTTCCTTGTTTTAATGATAACATTATTTTGGACACTTTTTTTTCATTTAGCGACATAGTGCGGCGCAAAGGGGAAATACTATTATTTTTAGCGATAATTCCCTTGTTCTTTATTGATGGGCTAAAGCTGTGGAAACCCTCGTAAAAAACTGTATAAAATTAAATAAATTACACAAACCTGACAAAATAAACATTATTAAAAGTTGTTCGGATTCTGAAAACTGATTCTTATAGTTTTGTTATGTTCACTAGAAAAAGAATTTCGTTAATTTTGAGCTAATGATCGCTTTTATTGTATTGATGCTTAACATTCATTGCCTTCATGAATAAATTCATTATAGTAAGTAAGTAAGTAAGTCTATATTCGTGTTAAAATATACAAAAGTATTTACACTCGTCAAAATAGTACAATAAAAATATAAAAAAATTACAATAAAAATATTTAATCTAAAATGGTAATTAAAAAGTAAATACATAAATACAAAACATATCACTCAATAATAAAATCTAGAAAATCACTTAAATTATAAAAAGCGTGCTTGCAGAGAATTTCTTTTATAGATTTTTTAAAACTTTTAAAATTCATGTTCCACATTCTTTGTGGCAGCATATTCATAAGCTTCGTTGAAATATATTTGAAACTATTATGTGTTTTACTTAAACGGTAATATTCACTTCTTATTTGACCACTATTCCGTGTATTGTATTGGTGGACATGTTCGCCTAATTTACTATCATTTAAGTTTTTAAATGCAAAAAGTAAGCACTGAAGGATATATAACGACGGTAAAGTGAGTAAACATAAACTTTTAAATGATTCCTTACAATCGTCTCTATATCCCAGGCCGCTTAAAATTCTAATAGCTCTGCGCTGCAATCTGAAGATTTTATCTGTTTCGGCAGGGTTTCCCCAAACGATTATACCATAGCTTAGTATGGACTCACATAAGCCATGATATGCACATTTGAGTACTTTAGATGATACATTTTCTGAAAGATTGCGAAGCAAAAATATATTTTTACTCAGTCTTTTAGCCAAGTGATCAACATGAACATCCCACTTAAGCCTATCATCTATGTATATGCCTAAAATTTTTACATGAGTACCCAAGTCAACCTGAGAGTTCCTTAACGTAAATAATATTTGTTTGGTCTTAGAGCTATTCATTAATAGACCATTTCTCGAGAACCACTCCAAAGCCCTCGACTGTGCCAATTTACTCATCTCAATAGCTGTCGTTAAGTTCTGACATGCTATCAGAAAAGTCATTTATGAAAATGAGATATAATAAAGTTCCTAAAACAGATCCTTGCGGAACGCCAATTAGCACTTGTTTTATTTCTGACCATTCATTATTATAAAATACTTTTTGATATCTATTCGATAAATAGGAACGGATTAACTCAAAACTACTTTGACCAATTCCGTATTTTTTTAACTTTTTCAACATAACAACATAAATGTAAAGTATACGTCACGGCGTGATATATACCTAGTTAGTAAGTACAGCACAGGGCCGTAACCAGAAAAAAATCTAGGTGGTTCTCAGCCCCCAGGGTGACACCCTCAAAAAAAGCTTTGTCCATACGGTTTCTACTAAACTTTGCGCCCCTACAAAAAAAATTGGGGCCCCTAAGACCTGAAATAAAATTGGCGCCCAAAAAATGCCTTCAAAAAAAAAAGCTTGGTTCCTGACGGTTTCTACCAAACTTGGCGCCCCTGCAAAAGAAATTGGCGCCCAAAGGTAGGTGACTTAAAAAATACCAGAGGGGGTCAGCGAAAATGCCAGGGGGACTCAAACCAAGGCCAGGGGGGGCTTGCTAGGTTGATTTTTGCAAAATTGATTGTTTATTGAATAACATGCAAATTTTGATCGTTTTTTGCATTTTTCTAAGCAACAAATCATCCTATCGACATTTAAAAAACGCCATTTTTAAGGTTTTTTAATTTCCTACAAGAATGTTAATTTTATTGTTGATAAAATACTCAACTTTTTTACTGGTATGCAAAAATGTGCAAAAATAGACATTTTCTGACCTTTAATTGTTAATATCTTAAAAATCACACCAAATCCACCGCAGCAAATACATCGCTTTTGCTTTAATGCACCTGTATTATCTAAAAAACTTGACAAACCTCTGGTTGCGTCAGTGCCATGGCAAAAGTTTGATATCCCTGAACTATAATTGAACTGATTTGCGTATGGTTCGCAACTGCGCACATTGCCATTCAGTGCGCAATAAGGGTGCTAAGTAGCTTAGCGCACATTCGCCGGGCTTCATCCAATAAAGAAAGAAATAGTGCGTATTAGTACATAAAGCTAATAAATTTTGGATTGTATAATATGCATAAAAAAGCATAGAGCAAAAAAAAAACTAATAATATTGTAAAAAATGTTGATGAATTTGATTTGAAACGTACAACGTGGAGATAATTTTTTGCTAAGTTTAGGTTTAAAGATAACAAGTTAGCGTTTGCGTAAAGATCATTACACAGTAAGAAGTTTTTTGTTAGTGAACATAGAAATAACAAAATGATTTCGGGGATGGAGTAACTCCAAAACACTGTACTGTGATCTGAAGTCAAGAATACCACATTTATATATAGTATAAATACAAATTTATACTAAGCCGACCAAATTTCGAAAGAAAACGGTCAACGAGAATTATAAGAAGAAGAAGAAGTAACTAATTCTATGTAGAATTAATTTAAAAAGACACTTTATTATTTTTAATTATTTTGAATGTTCTCCTGTCAGTTTAATAATTTAAATATTGATCGAATTACGCGCGAAACTTAAAATATTACAAAAATACATAAAAGGGTAAAAAATGTAAAAAAAGACGCAGTTTTCCGGAAAAAAGACAGGTGTTCCAGACTTTCCTGAAAAAAGTGTCTTCTGCAATCTAATTTTCGTTAAGCCATTCACTATGACCTCAGCCTGGCTTCAAATCACGGGCCTTAAAATATCTATGCTTCAATTTTACCGAAAATCCATCCTGAAAGGGTTTTCTGATGTCAGGAAAATGTAATAAACCTTACGAGTCGTAAACTCCCCGGTTACAGACTTTGATAAACTTCAAGTGAATTTTGCAGATTTAAAATAACACTTTAAACTGAATCATATAACCGAAAAAGCAATATAAATTTCGCACTATATTAGTTTATTTTGAGTCAAAAACTTTCTTAGTTTTCAAATATTATAAACTAGTTATTAATACAGGGTGTTCCGTGAGTAAAGGGAAATATTTTAAGGATGTGTTCTAGAGGTCAAAATAAGAAAAATAGTTCCCATAGACATATGTCCAAAAACGGCTCGTAAGGGAGCTACGCCCCTTCAAAAGGGGTACCAAAAATTCGATATATTATTAATAACTTGTGAACCCTTTGTGTTATACCATTGAGGTTTAGCATATGATATATGCTTTATAAGGCCAATCAGCCAATGGCATTTGCATGTAGTTACTTTAACCAGGGGCGTCCGTAATGGGGGTCTTATCCCGTTTTTGCCCCAAACTTTTTTCTGCTTAACTTTTTGTTTATTTTTAGAATAGTATTACACAGGTATAAACAAATTAAAAAGGTGCTTGTTGTAAAACCATAGGATTAACCGTTTTCGAGAAAAATGCAATTAAAGGCAAAATTACACCTTTTTAGAACCAAAAATAAAAAACAATAAAATGTTAATAACCATAATTTCCATAATGCAGGGTGATTCTACATCAAAAGCCAAGAAAAAAAGTTTCATACATGTATGCCCAAAAATCGCTTTTAAAGGTAACATGGCCCTTTCAAAATTTTTGACTTTTTTGGACCGTACTACCTTTAGCATTGATTTTTGGAATTACGTATATTAGAACTTTTTTTCATAGTTTTTGGTGTAAAGTAACCCTACACTATTAAAATTTTGGGTTTTAACATTTTAGCGTTTAATTTTTGGTTCTCGAAACTTGTAATTTTGCCTTTAATTGTATTTTTCTCGAAAACGGTTAATCCTAAAGTATTACAGCAAGGGTACCTTTTTAATGTGTTTTTACCTAAGGAATACTATTCTAATAATAAACCCACAAAAAAAAAATAAACTGAAAAAAGTTTGGGGCAAAAATGTGATAAGACCCCTCATCTCGCACGCCCCTGGTTTAAGTATACAAATAACATTGGCTGATAGGCCTTATTAAGAATAGACCGCATGCAAAACCTTGTTGCTATAACACAAAGGGTTCCTAAGTTATTGATTAAAAATTGAATTTTTGTTACCCCTTTTGAAGGGGCGTAGCTCCCTTACGAGTCGTTTTTGGACATATGTTTATGGGAACTTTTTTTCTTATTTTGACCTCTAGAACACAATATTTCCCTTTCCTCACGGAACACCCTGTATATAAAGTTGCTCAATAAAAGTCTGTAAAGGCAGAGTTTTAGAGCTACTTTTTAAGTTTGTCATGTCGAGTTGATTTTTTTTTTGATATTTTTGATAATATTAGAGTATTGGGAGATTTAGCTCAGCGGTCAATGGCATCGATATAGCCTGACACTGATCTAATGATCGTGAGTTCAAACCTCACTGGCGCCGATTGCCTTTTTCAGTTAATTAATAATTGAAATTTGGCGAAGGCGTACTCCCTAGATATATTGGTTCGAAAGTCAATTAAAGCCGGTGGTTCCCTCTACTACTAGCCCACACAAGTCCTGGACTTAGGGGATGCTTAATTAAGTAGAATAGTACGAGGTTAAAAACAAACAAACAAACAAATATGGGAGATTAGCTCAGCGGTCTAAGGCATCGATATAGCATTGACACTGAGCCGATTGCCTTTTTCAGTTAATTAATAATTGAAATTTGGCGAAGGCGTACTCCCTAGATATATTGGTTCGAAAGTGAATTAAAGCCGGTGGTTCCCTCAACTACTAGCCCACACAAGTCGTGGACTTAGGGGATGCTTAATTAAGTAGAATAGTACGAGGTTAAAAATAAACATAAAACAAACATAAACAATTTTAGTAAAATTTAAGATTATAATGATTTTTGGAATATAGTTTAACTAAAAACATTAAATTTTTTAGATATACTTTATATTAGCCGAAATCGACTGTAGAAAAAATTAATATACAGGTAATTTTCTTTACTTCCAAGAACCTTACTTTCCTTGCGGAAATGCGCCATTGCCAAACTGCACACTTTAAAATATCCAAAATCTGCTATAGAAAAAAATTATGTATAGGTATTTTCCTTGCGAGGAATGTCAAGAAAAATAAACAGGCGCAAAACCAACGTTAACGTAAACCAACGCCCCGCCATTAACAAAAAACACCAAACCAACAAAAAACCAACGTAAACCTACGTTAACGTAAACCAACGAATAATTACAAACTTGTTATAACTCATTTTGCCAAAAAACATATTCGATTATTATCTCTTTTTTTGTATATTTTTAATATTTATGAAATCTGTAATAATAATAATAATTATAATTTTATTCATGGTAGCTTGATAATGATCAATGTTTGAAAGCCAATATTGCTAAATTAGTTTCTAAATACCTACATAAAATATACAGGGTTATTCTTTTAAATGGAACAGTGCCTCTAACTCTTTACCCTCCGTTAACCAGGTAGGGGTTTGACAAACCCAGTTCAAGAGCTACAAGTTTGCTCAAACCACTTTTATCGTCCGATTAATAATTTGGCTGAAAAATGGAAATTTCACCTCTAACATGGCTATTTTTGAATTAACTCGACTGTTATTAATATATTAAAAAAATGATCCAAACAAAAATTATTGAAAATGTTCTCCTTAATAAAATTGGTTATATGCATATGTATTTTTATCGTATATTAAGCAACTCACCCCTAAAATTCAAGATTGCGGACACCTCTTATGCAAAACTAACAGGAGTGTCCTGTTATCATCCACTACTACCCTTTAAAATATCAGCTCGTATACATTTACATTTATTATTTATTATTTACATTTATTATTTGACTGGACTTATAAACAAATAACCCTGTATGTATACTGCCGTTCTAAACACAGAGGTGGTAACCTACTTTTTTGTCAAAAATGAATTATGACTCCAAGATGATGTAATAACAATCGATGAATATTTTTATCATATTATTAAACGATTTAATTCATTTTTTCATAATAAAATTACTCTATTAAAGTTGCCGTATCTTCTTTAAAGTTTTCAATTACTAAGCCAATTTGCCTTATCTATAGTAACTTAAGAAGTTACGATAAAATGCCTTAGTATAATACTAATAATTAATTAGATAGTATTACGTCTATTTTGCCTTAGTAACGGTAAGTTACGGTAAATGTCCTTAGTAATAGTTATGGAAAACAATCGGGACTTTCGTTGACAATTAAATTGCTTTATCCAGTGCAATCTCTTATTATTTAAAACAATCTATCTTAACAAGTATTTTTATAACAAAAGAAGATCAAGGTACGTAAAATGATATGATATTCGCTAATAAACCTTTTTTTCTTCATTTTGTTCATGAATATATAAGATACGTCAAATCCCCTTAGTATTACAAGTTAAAAATAATAAATTTTAAAGTGGTAACTATACAAATTTATATTTTACTATTTAATTATCCAATAATTAACATTTTTATAACATTAACAGCTAATATAACCTTTTATCTTTCTGATTCAAATCAAATATAATTTTTTTTTGACTTGGAATATAATTTTAAGTGACTGAGAACATTGAAAATTAAAAACTGTTAAATATCTCAAAATGGCCAAAATACAACTTACCACCAACAAACTAATAACAATTCTCTCTAGAATACGCATACCGTTAATATAAAGTATCGCCAACATCTTGGTTTGTTTGTAAACAAATAGGAGGTATATTCATTCCTGAACAATAACAGTTACCAGTAACTGTTATTGTTGTCTCTGTTAGATCAAACCTGTGCGAGTAAGACAGACAAATGTATATGTTGGCTACGTTATTGTCAGTTTTTACAAATGAAATGCCTATTCTAGAGAGAAGAGTTATTAGTTCCTTGGTTACCACCCCTTTGTTTAGCACGGCAGTATACCAATGCGTAGTTTGGTCAATTCTGTTGTTTCAAAAATATAAAAAAGTAGATTGTAAATAAGCGAGATGTGTTCAAAAGGGTTTATTGTTTTATTTAAAACTTTACATACGGCAATCTAAAAATAATTTGCATTTTTATCGAATCCATACATTATACTCTACGGTTACGTATGTAAAAATTGAAGCTTAAAAATGTAAATAAAATTTCTTTATTGTAGGTACTCTTCACTGATCTGAAGCTGCAAGGCTGTAAAAAAGACACTTTTTTAGAAAAGAGCACACGGAAAGAAATTAGTGGGCTCTGCGCTATACATTATAAGATATTTGGTAACAGTGGCAAATTATAGTGATTTAAGCTATATATTATAAGGGACACAATAACTAATAATGTTAAAAATAAATTGGAAACGATTATATATATTACAGACACGATTATATTTATTACAGGCACTATTATAAATTTACAGAAATTTTATTATATTATAAAAATTACGGACAATAATTAAATCTATTTAAGCTATAAATGCCATACTATTTGTTATATTTTATTATTCACTAAACAATTAAAGTATTTCATATAAATTTTTACACTGACTGCCATAATTGTAAGAGAAAGCCTTGTATTTATATAATAAGCGATTATAATTTGCTTGGTATGTGTGTTATAGCGCTCCTAGCTATAATTTTTTTTCCGTGCAGGACACGTGTCTTTTTCCGGAAAGCCCGCCTTTTTACGACTTTTTTTGGACTAAATTGGACTAAATTGTTACTGAAAATCTACTAGAATCTACCAATGTTTTCGCCAAAAAAATAAAACTAAAGCAGTAAGCTTATTCACGAATCGTACGCTCTTTATTTTAGTTGGGAAACAGAGTACAACTACGATTTCCGCAAGATTTCAACAAAAAAAATATATAAATTTTGATAAATTACATACTTAAGACTAAAATAATAATGGTAAATAATGCAATAAAAAATAAAATTTTAAATTTATTTTTGGATAAATTTCACAAGATTAAAAAAATTATTGTAAATAATGCAAAGAAATAAAAGTCTATTAAAAATATTTTCTAAATAAAACATAAACAAGCCGTGAAGATATGTAATGCTACGCATTCCATTACATATTATTCACAGTAAATAGTATATTGCATTTTCCCAAAAAAAAAAAATCAAAAAAAAATAATAAAAATACATTTTTCAAAAGATCTATTTCTGACAAACGAAAAATTAAAAAAAAAAATCTTAAAAAAATTCGGAAAAAACTTTAAAACCAATTTCAAAAATTTTCAATTTTTTTAATTTTCTTTTCGCGAAAACCGAAAAATTTTTGAAAATTAGTTTTTATTTTTTTTTTAAGTTTAACCCCCCATAACTCTTTTTTTTTTTGGGGGATTACTTAAAAAAACAATAGAACTTATTTTTTCCTGAAAGTTTGGACTCGATCGGATTATTCGTTCTTATGTTATAAAAAACGTGACATCAGACAGACGGACATTTTTAAAGTTTCTTATTTGTTTATGAAACACATTTGTATCCAAGAATTTTTTGTCTAGGTCGTTTTTTGGCAATTTTGGGAGATTTGAAACTACCGTATAATATTATTCTAGCGCAGCGCTGTGATTTCACATGATTTATTAGCATCATTTGGCATTTTTAAAAACAAAAATATATTTTTGTCATGCATTTAGCCCGAAATTCCCCTTTGTGAAGAAGTCATTACTTGTGAAGTAAAACGTAATATACTACCCATTGTAAAGAGAATACTATGGAATTTGTAGCATTGCTAATATTGACAGTTTGTTTATTATTGCTCTAAATTACTTTTAATGTGGAAACAAGAAGAATGTAAAGCAAGCACTTAAAAAGCTGCAGTTTACGAGGCGCTCATAAAATTTTGACATTGCAGAGGACCAAAACTGGATTAGTCGGTCTAAATCTGACTGTTCTGGATTATATGAATAATCCTCAGTTATACTTAAGAATGTTAAGCAGTAAATTCAGACAGAAAACAAAATGCAATATTATATACCATTTAATGTAAATAATATATAAACCATAGAAAACATGTTATCTCTCCAAAATATAAATTTATTGTCTATTAAACAAACATTACAGCGACAATTGTTTCGACTTTTTTAACATAAAGTCATTTTCAAGTTTTTAAATTTATAAACAAAATAACTTGAGTACACATTATTAGAAATGTCATACCAGTATGACATTTCTAATAATGTGTACTGAAGTTATTTTGTTTATAAATTTAAAAACTTGAAAATGACTTTATGTTAAAAAAGTCGAAACAATTGTCGCTGTAATGTTTGTTTAATGGACAATAAATTTATATTTTGGAGAGATTACATTTTTTCTATGGTTTATTTAAATCAACTTCAATATGAGTAAGGATCAAGAATTTCTTAATTTAAATAATATATAATGGAATGCGTAGCATTGCATATCTTTACGGCTTGTTTTTTTTTTTTAATTGCAAATTCTTACTTAGAGGATATGGCAACATCGCAAGTAAGAAATAAAGAAAGAATAACCCTCATTGATCAATTAAAAATTGCTCTAATACACTGGGAATTCCTTACCGTAGTAAATACTGAACGTTTTTGCACATTTGGAACCCTAGGCAACATTTGTTAGTAAATACAAGTTGTTACAGTAAAACATAAAGTTGTTCTGTTATGTTTTACTGTAACAACTTGTATTTAATAGCAAATGTTGCCTGAGGTTTCAAATAGGCAAACACGTTTAGTATTTCATTTTTAGTCATAAGGAAACGAATTCTCAGTCTAATTGCTATAGTAGGGAAAAAGATGCAAGTCGCTTGCAAAATAACTTTACACTACGATATTTCAAAAAATCTTTGACATAGAGACTTGAAATTTGGAACAAATTTTGCTTACTACTTAGAAAATCTTTGTTCCAAATTTCAAGTCACTAGGTCAAAGCGTTTTTGAAATATCGTAGTGTAAACTTGTTTTACAAGCGACTTGCATCTTTTTCTCTTCGATAGTGTTAAATGATGCGCTGATACCACGTTTGGGTTTTGAAGGTTTTTTTTTATTAATTTTTCCATTCCATATTAACAAATAAAACCTAAAAATTAGTTTTTCATGATTTATTTTCCCCTGAGTCGGCGCCTATGGCTAATACATAAAAAAATAATAGTATTTACTTCCTTTCACCTTCTTACACCAGTTTTTATCAAAAATAATCCTAAAAAACGAATTAATTCTGTGGATTTGTTCTAAAAGGGCCAATGTCAATTTGCCAATAGCAGCGTTTAGAACCAAGCCACATAATTATAATATGACTTACAGTATTATTAATTTGAGCCATTTCGCCTCAATGACTATTTATATCGTAAAAAATCTAAAACAGAAAATAAAATTAAAACTTTCTTATCAGGCGCACCTATTTCTAGATGCGCTGGTAAGGTATTGCGTTTAAAATAATACTTATCTGCTATATCTTCTTTACCTAAAAAATATTATTAGTCAATACCTTACCAAAGTTTAAAAATTTTGCCTAAATAAAGAATTTTCAATAAAATTCTTGATAAATCGTTAAAATAATTCAAAAAGAACGAAAAACTGAATAAAAGTTAACTTCTAACGTTTCGGGATCTAATCTGATCCCGTTTTCAAAGAAAATTATTAGTTTTGAAAGAATTTGTGCAATATTTGGCTTTATCAATCAAAATATGACAAATGTCAAAATATGTAATTTC
The DNA here is from genome assembly GCA_958510825.1 of Brachypterus glaber. NCBI lineage: Eukaryota > Metazoa > Arthropoda > Insecta > Coleoptera > Kateretidae > Brachypterus > Brachypterus glaber. The sequence goes on from OY294044.1 coordinate 47,545,928, forward strand.
GAAATAAAGACACCTGTAACAACAAAAAGATGTAGAGAAATTATTTTGGAAACGGCGTTTTTGTTGAAAACGTTTAGAGAAGTTAATTTGGAAAAAACTTTTATTGAAAAATTAATAATACTGTAAATATATACCGGGTGTTACAAGACCAAGGTACACCCCCTTTTTTTCTTTATTTTAAAAGTTAGAGATTTCAAATTTGGGGGGTCTTTTATAGCCATAAAATGTCAACTTTTAACATAAACTATACATTTCAGCCACTTCCGGTTTAACCGGAAATGATACCAACTTTTGATTTTTAAATGGGACACCCTATATATTTTTTCATATTTCAATTCTACGCTTTATTCTGAATACAATGATACTAAAAAAGTGACATTTCCGATCTCAATGTATTTTTTAATATAATTTTTAGTTTATATCATATGTAGGCCATGATTACTTAAAATTACTAGAAATGATCTAAGTAATCCTAGAAAAATACATTTACGCTAAAAAAAAAAACATTTATAACTCAGTTGCACCATTTTAAAGTTTTCAAAAATGGTTTGATTCAAAAAGTACCGCATTTTTAATTACAGATTACATAAAAAACCGAAACAAATCAACAAAATTTAACCTGACAGATAAAAATAAAGGCATCAATCAAAATATGACAAATGTCAAAATATGTAATTTCGAAATAAAGACACCTGTAACAACAAAAAGATGTAGAGAAATTATTTTGGAAACGGCGTTTTTGTTGAAAACGTTTAGAGAAGTTAATTTGGAAAAAACTTTTATTGAAAAATTAATAATACTGTAAAGATATACCGGGTGTTACAAGACCAAGGTACACCCCCTTTTTTTCTTTATTTTAAAAGTTAGAGATTTCAAATTTGGGGGGTCTTTTATAGCCATAAAATGTCAACTTTTAACATAAACTATACATTTCAGCCACTTCCGGTTTAACCGGAAATGATACCAACTTTTGATTTTTAAATGGGACACCCTATATATTTTTTCATATTTCAATTCTACGCTTTATTCTGAATACAATGATACTAAAAAAGTGACATTTCCGATCTCAATGTATTTTTTAATATAATTTTTAGTTTATATCATATGTAGGCCATGATTACTTAAAATTACTAGAAATGATCTAAGTAATCCTAGAAAAATACATTTACGCTAAAAAAAAAAACATTTATAACTCAGTTGCACCATTTTAAAGTTTTCAAAAATGGTTTGATTCAAAAAGTACTGCATTTTTAATTACAGATTACATAAAAAACCGAAACAAATCAACAAAATTTAACCTGACAGATAAAAATAAAGGCATCCTGTCTTTTTGGTTATCAAAGCCAACTTTGTTAACTAAAATCACGCAATAATTAAAAATATGATAATTATCATTGATTTTAATTTATAAAAACGCCTGTATTTATCCTACATTAAAATAAAGGATATTGGTAGATTCCTAAAAGGCGGTACTTTTTGACGGTACCAGTGTATTAATATGGTGCCATTTAAAAAAATTGAGTTTTTGAGCAAAAACCATTTTTGAAAACTTTAAAATGGTGCAACTGAGTTATAAATGTTTTTTTTTAGCGTAAATGTATTTTTCTAGGATTACTTAGATCATTTCTAGTAATTTTAAGTAATCATGGCCTACCTATGATATAAACTAAAAATTAAATTAAAAAATACATTGACATCGGAAATGTCACTTTTTTGGTATCATTGTATTCAGAATAAAGCGTAGAATTGAAATATGAAAAAATATATAGGGTGTCCCATTTAAAAATCAAAAGTTGGTATCATTTCCGGTTAAACCGGAAGTGGCTGAAATGTATAGTTTATGTTAAAAGTTGACATTTTATGGCTATAAAAGACCCCCCAAATTTGAAATCCTTAACTTTTAATATAAAGAAAAAAAGGGGGGTGTACCTTGGTCTTGTAACACCCGGTATACGCCTCAAATAAATTATAGATTCTATACAATATGACTTACTTAAGTTATGAAATTTTAATAAAACAAAGAGTTTTTCTTTTGCTTGCTTATGCTTATAAAATTTAAATGATTTTGGTCTCATTATAAAACCCAAATGTGGGTTGTAAATTACAACTTGTAATGCAAATAGAAAAAAAAATATTGATTTTAAAATTTAAAACGCATATTTGTTGCTAAATGGCTTAATAATTTGTTAATTGGAATTAATTATTGCAACAATTAGTATTATTAGTATTTATATGGCGATAGTCATTAAATGTGTTCAGTTTAACGTTTTTAATTTAAATAAATTATCGCACAAAACGGCAAAAAGTTCAATAGTTATTGTGATGTATATAAATACTAGGGTGCTTTTTTTTTCGACTATTTTTTTTTCGGTCCCATCAAGAAATTTTGTTGGAAGTACCCTAAAAAAAAATCCCTCAAAATTTTAGTCCTTAATATTAATATTGAGTAGTGGACCAAGGCATGTAAAGATTTCCCATTAAAAATACACGTAAACTTTGATTTTTTTTCTTTAAATTTCTTTAGCTTAGCGGCATTTTATGGCATCGCTTCGACCATAGACAGGTATTTCTCAAAATTGAATGCTCTACAAAAGTGCCCATTGTGGCATAATCATAACTCGTACTGGTGAGGTAGTTTGGGCCACCAAACCCAATTTTTTTCATAAAATTTACGTTTTTCTGTCCTTATCTCGTAATTGACAAGAGCTACAAAAAATATTCAAATGACAAACTTGTAGGAAATTTAATTTCCTACAAAAATGGTCCTTGGCACTAAATTGCTAACATCAATATTTCTTGAGATATTAAATTTTAAAGTTTTTGTTATTTCAAATTATTATCGAGTATTACGTCAAATTATAAAAAAACGTTATTTCATTATACATCACTACGTTTTTAACTAATTACTTTTTTTTAATGGGAGGGTAAAAAAATATAAAAAATCTAAAATATGTCAGTAATAATTGAAAAAAAAAAATTTTACATTCATAGATAGATTGATAGGTTTGGACATTAAATTTCCTACAAGTTTGTCATTTGAATATTTTTTGTAGCTCTTGTCAATTACGAGATAAGTACAGAAAAACGTAAATTTTATGAAAAAAATTGGGTTTGGTGCCCCAAACTACCTCACCAGTACGAGTTATGATTATGCCACAATGGGCACTTTTGTAGAGCATTCAATTTTGAGAAATACCTGTCTATGGTCGAAGCGATGCCATAAAACGCCGTTAAGCTATAGAAATTTAAAGAAAAAAAAATCATAGTTTACGTGTATTTTCAATGGGAAATCTTTAAATGCCTTGGTCCACTACTTAATATTAATATTAAGGGCTAAAATTTTGAGGGACTTTTTTTTAGGGAACTTCCAACAAAATTTTGTGATGGGACTAAAAAAAAAAAAATAGTCGAAAAAAAAAGCACCCTAATAAATACTAGAAGCAGTACTTGTGGGAAGGTATATATTTGAAAATAATAACAAATGTTTAACATAATATTTGGTGTGGTGAATATTATAGATTTGACACTTACAACCTGGCAACCAAAAACGGGAAAAGCAAGGTTGCCAAAACTATATTTGAATTCTTTTGTAACGAAAGGTAAATTGGAGCGTTTGACTCGCCGTTCCATACTTATTTTGAGGTTTATGTAAAAATGTTTAAGCTTAAATATAAGTTTTAAGTTTGCTTTTCACTGTCAGTCTATGCATTTTACCGGGAAAATGCCAAAAACTCCGAAACTGGGCATTTTTATTCATCTAAACTTTTTTCTTAGAATAGATTGATTATTCCATGTAATATTTACATTTTTCCTACGACCTGGTTAGTAGGTAGTGCCTATTTTCCACCCGTTGCCTATGACAACGGTTAGAAAGTGACAATTAGCTGATTTTATTTAAGATCATTTTTACGTTTTTTTGATGTTTAGGTGTTAGGTGGAAGGAAAAATAGTATACTCACCTCGACGCAAACCATTTCAGTGCACATCGAGCACTAAAAACTAGGTTCGCGTACTCGGTGCGTAATATACCTACTATTACATCCCATTCATGGAAATTTTCTATCGCACAGTAGCAATGTTGAACGTAAACAATACTAGTTTGTTTATTTGTTTGTTTAACCTCGTACTACTCTACTTAATTAAGCATCCCCTAAGTCCAGAACTTGTGTGAGCTAGTAGTAGGGAACCATCGGCTTTAACTTACTTTCGAACCAGTTTATACCCTGGTAGAAATCACTAAAATATAATTTCATTTCAGTGATTTTTAACGTTGTATAGTAACGTTGAAATCAACAATATTTCAACATTAGATTTTAACGTTACGTCAACGTTAAAAGTAACAATATTCTAAGAATAAATTTTCACAAAAATACAACGTTATATTCTAACGTTAAATTAAACAATATTTTAACGTAACTTTTTTACTAAAATACAACGTTGATATCACAATAATTTGATATTTCTGCGGATGTTTCTGCAGACATGGCAGATATTATTATAGGTATTATATCTTACCAATACAAGCGCAGTCAAGATAGACACAAATACAATATAATAAGTATAATATAAAAGGCGATAACTCAGCTCTCTATTGGATATTGCATCCGTCATTTTGAATTTTGGAAAACTGGTACCAGATTCGTAATCAGCTACTCCAAAACTGTCCAAGTACCAAGTTTCAAACAAATCCAAGCAACTTTTAAAAATCTAATCCGCCATATTGGATCCGCCATTTTGAGTTTGACACCAGATTCGTAATCAACGAACCCAAGAACCCCGAGAAACTTTAAAAAATCTAATATTGGATCCCTCGGATTCGGATTCAGCGACCCAAAATACGTAAGAATTGACTAGTCTGCTCTGCCGCACTCGAGATTATTTTTTTTTGTGTGCCAGTGTCATTGATCTGATACAGATCAGTAAGGGATAAAGTATCATGGACGATCCTTTGATCTGTACTGTACATTTTAAACAAAACCAAAGCAGAATTTATTTTGAACAAAACCAATCGACTTGTTTTTCGCTGAATTAACAAAAATGTAATAAAATGTATACATCGGTTTTTATTAAAAGCTTGTTTTCGTTTGTTTCAGGAACAAAAGTGCTACAATGTAACCGCTGGCAATAAAGTTTTCGCTATGGACGTTCGATGGTCTTCGGTCTTCTTTATACACTCCGCTCTCATCCTTTGCTGCACCCTTCACTTCACCGCCACTCTCAAACAAGGTAACGTAAATTGAAAACTATTGAGCTATACTGCCGTACTAAGCGTAGAAGGGGTAACAAACATTTGTTCAAAAAATGATAAACTAAACTAAACTGAAAGAGATATTTACACAGAACAGAACACTATTGAGCTTTACTGCCAAACACTATTGAGCTATACTGCCGGCTAAGCACACACGGTAAAAATAAATGACATTAAATTACATAGTCCGTAAATGGTAATATGTTGCCATAGACCGGAAATTACATAATCCATAATGGTAATATTTTGCATAGACCGGAACGCTAAAAATTACATAGTCCAGAATGGTTTGGACTTGAAATTTGAAAAAAAAAATATTTACTACTTACAAAAGGTTTGTTCCAAATTACAAGTCTCTGTGTCAAAGCTTTTTTGAAATATCGTAGCGTAAAGTTCATTTGGTTTAATAAACCAAACGATTTGCACCCTTAATACGAGTATAAACTCCTTACATCTTTCTTTAAAGATCTATTGGTAGATAAAGATCGTAATTTATAATGAACGTAAATTTTAGGCCATAAATAAAGCATTTAAACATCGTACATAAATAATATTTACCTTTTTTATACTTTTAACACTTTAACCTAGCAGCATGCGTCGCTATCTCTCTAACAATAACAATATTAAACGGTCCGTCTCATGATGCGACGCCTTCTTGGTTATTTTCCAAAGCGCACGCGCGTCTTAAAATAACATAGCCCGACATTGTAAAATCATGTAAAAATATGTAAATCAATGTAAATATATTTTTTACATTATTTTACATTCTTTTACATTCTTTTACATTCTTTTACATTCTTTTACATTCTTTTACATTCTTTTACATTATTTTACATTATTTCACATTATTTTACATTATTTTACATTCTTTTGACTAAATTCTTGAATTATGCATAGTCCAGAATAGTAAATTTGCTATTCCGTACTATGTAAATTCATGTATTTTTACATTATTTTACATGTAATTTTTACAGTGCAGAGGGGGTAACTAAATTTTATTTAAATGAGATAACTAAACTAAAAGAGATATTCCCTAAAATCAGAGCCTGGCTAAGGGGCTGTTTAAGAATGACGTCACCTATTTTTGACCAATTTTTGATCCCCCTCTCCCTTTCCTCACCTTTTGACACTTTTGCCTAGACCCCCCTATAAAATAGAAAAAAAAATGACGTCACCTTTTGGCAGACCCCCCACTGTGCGTATTTTTTTTACATGGATCCATAATAATATGCTTACTATTTTTTTTAAGAGTTTACGTTAAAAAAAAAACAGGATCTAATTTAGGTAATTAAATTTTCCATATACCTACCACAATTACTAGAAGCTAAAGATTTAAGAACTATACTATTAAACCATTTTATTAAAAAAAAAATACATGAAAATTATAAAAAGTTTAATATATTTTAATTTAAAACTTTTAAACCTAATAATAAATCAGCAAATAAAACAAAATCTTAGGTACAACTTAGGAGGGCTGAAACCGTTAGGAAAAGAACCGTTATGAAAAAACCGTTACGAAAAAACCGTTACGAAAAAGTGTCCCAAAATATATGACGCTCGCATTGAGTTCTCGGCTGGGATCAATGAGTTCTCGGATGGGATCATTGTTAAATACGTTCTACTGTACAAGTAAAGCAAAACCGTGAGAACATTAATATGTGACGCTTACGATACCAACAAAGTTCTCGGCTGGGATCATTGAGTTCTCGGCTCTGATTATTGTTAAAAACGTTCTACTGTACAAGTAAAGCAAAACCGTGATAACATTAATATGTGACGCTTACGATATCAACAAAGTTCTCGGCTGGGATCATTGGGTTCTCGGCTGCGATCATTGTTAAAAACGTTCTACTGTACAAGTAAAGCAAAACCGTGATACCATTAATATGTTTTAAGCCTACAGTTACGAGACATGGTTTTCTTTACTTGCATATTTCTTAATATCGTAAGCGTCACATAAATTTAAAGTTCTCGGATGGCATCGTCACATAATTTTGGGACACTTTTGCGTCACATAACAACAATGATCCTATCCGAGAATTCAATGATCCCAGCCAAGAACTTTGTTGATATCGTAAGCGTCAGATATTAATGTTATCACGGTTTTGCTTTACTTGTATAGCAGAACGTTTTTAGTTTTAAATGCACAGCACAGATTTTTAGGCAAATATTTGCTAAAAGTACACAAAAAGTTACATTTTACATAAGCATAAGCATAGGTGCATCGTTATTAAATGATATACATTTTTTTAATGTTTCTGCTGGTTTGTGTCGAAACGCGTTAAGGTGATTTAATAAAAAATTACCATTATTTTATCAAGATTTTGGCTGTTTATCCCTTATTAATAATAAGTTATTATACAATGGGTCTTGAACATAGAAATATTACTTTTATAAATAAATGTTTATACAGGGTGATCAAAAACTCTCTTATTAATAATAAGTTATTATACAATGGATCTTGAACATAGAAATATTACTGTTATAAATAAATGTTTATACAGGGTGATCAAAAACTGGCATGCCAAAATTTAAGACGTGATTCTGCATCCAAAAATACCAAAAAAAAATTCCTTTAAAGTTTGGTCTGCAAATGAGCCCTAAGGGAGCTACGGCCCTTTAAAGTTGTAAGAAAAATAAGGTTTTTAATTCATAACTCTGGTACCCTTTAAGCTAGAGCGACGAGCTTTTGCATGTATACCAGTATTAATAAGGTAAATAAGTTTATGTTAATTTATTTTTTTGAATTTATCCAGAGGCGTCTCTAGACGGAAAAATTAATTAGGTTTAACAAATTTTTGCCCCAAACTTTTTATGTATTCCTTTTTTAGATTTTTTGTAAAAAATATGTATTCCTTGAGTAAAAATACATAAAAAATGTCATATAGTGTAACAGTGTAGGAGCAACCGTTTTCAAAGAAAAAAAAAATGCAATTAATAGGAAGTAACATTTTGTGCCACCAAAAACGTTACTTTTTAAAAGGCTCTATTACTCCTTCAATATTAAATTTAGGTGTTTTGGTGAAAAATACTTTTTTGCTCAGTTTTAAATGAAGAATCACCCTACAGCAATAAAATTTTATTGATGCTTGTTTTTATCCCCATTCAATATGTCCACTTCGAAGAGCCGTAGCTCTCTTAGGGCTCATTTCCGAACCAACCAACCTTTAAAAAACCTTTTTTTTATATTTTTGGATGTAGAATCACCTCTTAAATTTTGGCACGGAAGTTACCGATCACCCTGTATATAATAGCAAAATCCATATTCGTTTTAAATAATTTGGAATATCGTCTAATCTCATCCTCTGCTATTTTCTCCACATCAGCGCCACTACAAACAGGGTACCATCGGCAAATTGAAAACTATTGGGCTACAATATCGGCGTTTATTTGGTCAAAGCTAAGCTTGTTCCTTTATCACACAAGAGATAAAATATACAATCTGTTTGTGAACTCATACCTATTTATAAATACGGACCTTAAAGGATGCCCCAGATTTAGGTTTATGTTTGATATTTTTGTTTAAAAACAAAAAAAACACGGTGTTCTAGAAGAACTTTGAAATGACATAACAACTTCCATTATTTTTTTCTTTTTGGATTTTTTTATTTGAGCTCTAATTAAAAAAATAAGACCAAAATTTTAAAAATCGTTATAGCCGTTTTTGAAAAAAATGTGTGTTTTAGAAAATAGAAAATATAGAAATATATTGATATTTTTCAAAAACGGCTCTAACGATTTTTAATTAGAGCTCATATAATTCCGAAAAGGAAAAGGTCTTCTAGAACACCATGCAAAATTTATACCACTTTTGAAAGAAATGCAGTAATATTGAATTTCTTTATTATAATAAAAATACTGCTGCCAACAAAATAATACTTTTCCCTGTGGGTCTATGGTCATTAAAAAAATGTTTTTTAAGAAAACAAAAAAAAAATGAAAAAAAAAATTGAACAAAAAAATCTTAAAAAAAATAATTTTTTAGTTTAAAAAAAAACGAAAAAAGAATGAACAAAATGCTTATGAAAAAAATTTTTTCAAAAAAATTTTTTTTGAAAAAAAAAGGCCCCCTCAATAAAAAAAAAACTAAACAAGAAAAAACCAAAACAAACTTCATGCAAGAAGAGCTGCAATTAGGCGCTTGTCTTCCCTTACCAAAAACAATCCAGCCTAAAACTTTGGATAAGCAACCTATGGTTTGTTTGGTTGTTTGTTGTTTGTTTAATCATTTAACGTCGTTTTTCGCTGCAATGGCCTAATTGACGGGACCGCCATCTTTACGTGCCCTCCGAAGCACGGTCCTCAACAGAACTCGCATCCACCCTGAAATGTGTGTACAGTTTCACCTGCAACCCACATTACAGTTAGTCATCGTAGTTCCATGTACCGACTATTTACACCACTATACATCCATGCTCTATGTGGGGCTCGAACCCACAATCTCAGTGTTCGCAGCCGGACGTACTACCAACTGCGCCACCGAGATCGGCAACCTATGGTTTAAATTTGAAGTCGTTCGCTATCGTGGCAACAATTTTTCCGGACATATAGACAGACAGAAAGAACGACAGACAGATTTTTTTTACGAAATCAACTTTTTTCGATATTAAACGTTAAGACTTTCCTCGGGAAAAGCAATATTACAGGCTTTTTTAGTTATAAGTTTACACCGAGTGCTATCAGCAGTCATCGGCGAATTTCCAGTGCTCGCATAGGCGCCGCGTCGATTCTATCGTTGACGCGAGGTTTTAAATATTTAAATTTTTATTTTCTTCGAAAAACACCGATATATTTACATATTTATAGTTAATATGTATATTTAATATGTTGTGTGTAACAAATTAGTCGTCAAATGTTTCGACTTAGTGACCTTTATAAAAATTTCCCTCATAATTCGGCAAAATTATTCCGTAAGCCTATGTTTCTGTGTTTATTTTCAACGTTGATGAGTCATAACTGAATTTATTCCGATTAATGGCTATCAGATAAAAACTTTATCTAACTACAAACACTAAAAAGAAGTGTATTTTTTTAAGCTAGTCACGCGTGACACGTGATCACGTTACTACTGTGCGCTCTCTCACTCTAATATTATGAGTGATCGCGGATCTTTGGTATTATTGCCATGCATCTTATGCTTAAAATAAATTTTAAATTTTATTTAAATAAAATTAAACGAATACTAGACTTTTTATTAAGTAAATAATAATAATTATGGGATAAAACCACAGATTATGACTTGTGGTTTCAACCCATACTTTGAACAAGTTAGCTCACGTTTTGTTTAACTTTATTTATTCTAAAACAGCATGACTTAAATTGCAAGAAGGGTAAGTTTTTAAAATTCCTCAACTTTAAAGTTCGCGGCTCTTACCCCCCTCAGGGCATTGACGAGGAGGTTTTGCGAGTCAGGTTCTTAGTCCAATCGCTTGAAAATCGAAGAATACTATCAACTATCTCTATTTTTTACAGAATAATTCACAATCTTATTGATTGTAATTTATTGCTAGGAAAAATTGATTTTTTAGTTCCCCGACTGAATGCTAGGCAAACTGATTCTTTTTCGCTGCCAATCCCAAGAACAAATTTATTATTGAAGTCTCCAATTTATGTCATGTGTGATAATGTTAATACTTATAGTATAAATTGTGATATATTTTTTGAAAAACTCAGTTCCGTTTTAAAAAAATCAAGCGTAAATTTAGGTAAATAAGATTTAGCTTAATTTCTATTTTTAATTTTTAAAATTTAATTTTTTATATTTAAATTTATTTTTGTTACTTAATATTTTCATTTATATTTGTTATTATGAAATGAAATTGTCCTGTTATTGGATTATTCTGTTGGGCAATAAAGACTATTATTATTATTATTATTATTATTATTATTAAAACCACCAATTATTGGCACTTTAAGAAATTTTCCACATATATTTCATTATAACTTATTAAATATTTCATGTTATCAAGAATAAAATATTTTACATAATTTAGTAGTTATTCTATTTTATATATTATATAAAATTTAAACTGAGATCTTAATAATATTAAAGATTTTTTAAAATTAATTACAAGAATACACAATTTCGTATTATTGGCACCTTTTTGCTAATGATAGGCATTCAAATTTTCCTGTTATTGGGACCTAATTTTTGCTTTAAAGCAACAATTTTTCCGGACATGTTTCTGTGTTTATTTTCAACGTTGATGAGTCATAACTGAATTTATTCCGATTAATGGCTATCAGATAAAAACTTTATCTAACTACAAACACTAAAAAGAAGTGTATTTTTTTAAGCTAGTCACGCGTGACACGTGATCACGTTACTACTGTGCGCTCTCTCACTCTAATATTATGAGTGATCGCGGATCTTTGGTATTATTGCCATGCATCTTATGCTTAAAATAAATTTTAAATTTTATTTAAATAAAATTAAACGAATACTAGACTTTTTATTAAGTAAATAATAATAATTATGGGATAAAACCACAGATTATGACTTGTGGTTTCAACCCATACTTTGAACAAGTTAGCTCACGTTTTGTTTAACTTTATTTATTCTAAAACAGCATGACTTAAATTGCAAGAAGGGTAAGTTTTTAAAATTCCTCAACTTTAAAGTTCGCGGCTCTTACCCCCCTCAGGGCATTGACGAGGAGGTTTTGCGAGTCAGGTTCTTAGTCCAATCGCTTGAAAATCGAAGAATACTATCAACTATCTCTATTTTTTACAGAATAATTCACAATCTTATTGATTGTAATTTATTGCTAGGAAAAATTGATTTTTTAGTTCCCCGACTGAATGCTAGGCAAACTGATTCTTTTTCGCTGCCAATCCCAAGAACAAATTTATTATTGAAGTCTCCAATTTATGTCATGTGTGATAATGTTAATACTTATAGTATAAATTGTGATATATTTTTTGAAAAACTCAGTTCCGTTTTAAAAAAATCAAGCGTAAATTTAGGTAAATAAGATTTAGCTTAATTTCTATTTTTAATTTTTAAAATTTAATTTTTTATATTTAAATTTATTTTTGTTACTTAATATTTTCATTTATATTTGTTATTATGAAATGAAATTGTCCTGTTATTGGATTATTCTGTTGGGCAATAAAGACTATTATTATTATTATTATTATTATTATTATTAAAACCACCAATTATTGGCACTTTAAGAAATTTTCCACATATATTTCATTATAACTTATTAAATATTTCATGTTATCAAGAATAAAATATTTTACATAATTTAGTAGTTATTCTATTTTATATATTATATAAAATTTAAACTGAGATCTTAATAATATTAAAGATTTTTTAAAATTAATTACAAGAATACACAATTTCGTATTATTGGCACCTTTTTGCTAATGATAGGCATTCAAATTTTCCTGTTATTGGGACCTAATTTTTGCTTTAAAGCGACGTAAAAAATACTGAGTATCTACTTTTTGTTAAATAATAAACAATTTAGTATCAAAATAAAATATTTAAATTGGAATCAAATTTATTTTAGAACTACAAAATTCTAAATATCTTTATATTATTAAAATATTAGTTACCTAAGACTAATTTGTATCTATAAAATAATACCTAGTTACCTAGGTACACTTATCTAAAAGAATTATTATGCTTTTAGACATACAATAAACCTGTGCCAATAATAGGAGTTTAATATAATTCGGACACCTATTATGGGCACCGTTATAAAAAATTTAATTCTAAAGAAAAAAATAATTTATAGACAAAATTAAGTGTAAAATGTATATACGTAAATATGTATTGAGGGAGAACTGTAAGTTTTTCATTAAAGGCTGTTTAGAACGCATTTATTTGAAATAGGTTTTTAGCTAAAACTGTATCTTTTGTACAGGGTGGCCCAAAAAACACCGGACACTTTTTGAACCATTATAACTTTTTTGCCGTTTGAGCGATATTTACTTACTTTGAAATAAATAGGCTCAAAACATGTAAGATTCGGTGTATAATTTTATTTATTTAAATTAATATTATATATTTTAGTAAGAAAGCTTTTTCTGAAGGGGATATTTTAGACCCATGGGGATTAGAGCAAAATATAAAAAATGATAACTTTTCGTCTGTATTATGTTAAATGGTCTATCTTCAACAGTTTTGGGTGTTTACCTTTTAATTTAAAATTGTAATTTATTTTTTATAATTATTTTTCCGAAAGGCTACAGATAGCGTTAAATGAATTTTTTAGCTTGAAAAAAATTATTAAGTAGGCGGTTATCTAAAAGTAATTTTGACATGTCTCAAAAAATAGTATGTCAAATTAAAACTATTGAAAATCACCGATCAAAAAACTAAGAAAAACGTATTTAAAGAAGATGAACAATAAAGAATGAATATATTTAAAAACATAATTGTGTAGAAAAATAAGAAATAAGTCTAGTTTTTGTCAAAACGAAAAAAAGTGCTTAACTTAAAATAAAGGATGATGGGAATTTTTGTAAACCAATATGGAATTATTACTACAAGATCCTGTACCATAATGTGCTTTTATATTATTGTTAAAAAATAAGACAGTGTTTAATATAATTTAATTTATTTGTAATAAAAACATATTTCTTCTTTAAATTCTTTCTTCGTTTAGCAAATACTTAAATCTTGTTTTATTTCAGCGATTTATTATTTCTCATGTTAATGTAGTAAAATTTTCGAATTTCCATACGCGATTTATATTTTTTTTGTAATTTAATACCCATTTTTCTTAAAATATACATCTAGAATTCAGCTTTTACATTTTTCTCCTTGATTTTTAAAGTTATTCGACATTTTTTCAGTATTTTGCTCATTTTAAATACTTTTTAAATTAAGAGATTATTTTTTGATAGATGTCAGATAAATAACAAACCTACTGAATTGTTTTTTTGCGTTTAAAAATCAATTTACTGCAATATGTAACCTTTTGAAAAAATATGAATATAAATAAACTACAATTTTAAATTAAAATTTAAACATACTCTAAACATCTATTGAAGAAAGATCACTGAAGATAGTTAGGTCAGAGAGTTTTATATTATACATTTTGCTCTAATCCCCAGCGCTTTAAAACAACCCCTTCGGAAAAAGCTTTATTACTGAACAATATGATAATACTTTAAATAAATAAAATTATCTTCCAAATCTTACATGTTTTTAGTATATTTATTTCAAATTTGGTATAAATCGGTCAAAAGGCAAAAAAGTTATAACGGTTTAAAAAGTGTCCGGTTTTTTTTGGGCCACCCTGTATAATAGCCCACCCGCTTTAAAATACGGTTTTGGTTTTGTATTATATCAGATGTGGAAATACGTATGTAAATTTAACCGTACAAGTAATAAATCTATTCAATTTTATTTTATTTATTCCATTAATTTATCATTTTAACTGGTTGGCAATAATTGGAATAGGATTTTTACTAAATAGGCTAATTAATTATTGGCACATGTGTATTAGAATTTAGTTTAATTTTATATACCAATTGTTGGCACCGTCGAAATTAAATAAAAAGGTAAAGAAAAATAAAGTTTTTAAGGCTAATTAATAAGTAGAATGCATATACTTACTAAAAATATCGAGAAAAAATAGTAAGTCCATCAATAAACGTCTTTTACTAACCTTCTATTTAAAGTACTTCCTTAGCACAAACCTTAAAAATTCACACTTACGTAGTTCACACGAAACTAGTAAGACTCTACTCCCCGGGGAGGGAAAAATATGTTTTTCGCATTTGAAGTATAATATTTAGCAATATTGCCACTTCATAAAAAAAATAGTTAGATTAAGGTACCAATGGAGATTTTTTTTATATAAACGAAAATATCACTCCAGTGCCAATAATTAGCGGAGTGCCAACGATTGGGGGTTTTACCCTATTTCAATTAAAACATATTTAATTTTATTTAATATCAGGTTTTTATATTATACATTTCAGCATTCAGCATTTTTATTTTTATGTCCAATCAAAAACCATTTTCTTCTAAATTACAAGAAAATCTTATTGTAATATGCAGTTAAATTTTTGATAAAACTTCTCATCTTACATTTTTCCAAGATTATTCCGTACCTATATGAACGATTAAATAAAAATAAATTTAATTATATAAAATTTACTACATATTGAGAAACTGTTGAAAAATTATTATTTTTTCAATATTTAGTAAATAATGAATAGTGTTTTTTAATGAGGAAGTAATCATATGATTATTTTCAATTAACTTTTATTTATTCTAAAATGTTCCGATTTAAATTTGAAAAACTATTTTAATTAAAAGATAAAATATATCATCTTTTTAATAGAAAAACATGATTTTATTTGAAGCAGTTTTATTTTTATGTCCAATCCAACATCAGTTTTATTCCAAATTACAAGAATTGTAATTTGTGGTAAAACCCGATTTAAATTTTGATAAAACTTCTCATCTTACATTTTTCCGTACATGAACGATTAATAGTTAAAGTTTTCCTGTTAGTCCTGGGATTCCAGCCCTCTTTGTTTTCTTGGTAAAAACCTCCTTCGCTAAAGATGAATAGATGCTGATAAAATTCGTGGGGAGGTTTAAAAACGACGCAAATACACACTGGTCTGGAAACAATTTTTAGCTCAACTTTCATATAACCCAAGGTTTTTTCATAATTTGATTATTTAGAGCTGTGGCATATTTTCAAGAGCAAATTTAAAAAAATCTATCGATGCGTTTTTAAGAAAAACGATTTTCATTTGTTTTACATAAAAAAAAATGAGCTATTTAAAAGTTATTTTAGATATTTAGTTTTTACGTCAAAAAGTGAGAATATTTTTTTATGGACGTGAGCTAAATCGCTTCTTTGAGGGAGCTAGCGTACTTTTAAAGGGCATTTCTAGTATATTTATCAGATCATATCTCAGAAACGGTTTAACTTATTGACATGAAATTTTTACTGTAGTATAGATCCAATAAATGTAAACAATTAAACGTTTTATTAAAATTAACTTTTTGACCAGGGCCATAGGTCTCTTAATTTCTCTGTAAAAAGTCCGTTCCTGGTTAAACATTTAATGTTTTATGTTATAAAATAATAATGTTCATTGATTGGAGACTATAGTAAAACTTTTAAGTCAATAAGTTAAACCGTTCCTGAGTTATGAAGTGAATAATATTCTAAATATGCCCCTTAAACGTGCTCTAACTCCCCTAAGAAGCCATTTAACACAAAGGTTCATATCAACTTTTTTTCTTATTTTTTGACGTTAAATCTGATATAAATAATTTTTTAATCTCATATTTTTGTCAAAACAAATGAAAATCGTTTTTTGTCAAAAACGCATCAATAGATTTTTTTTCAGTTTGGTCTTGAAAAGATTCCAAAGGTCTAAATAATTAAATTATCAAAAAAAAAAAAGAAATTTGAGTTATATGAAAGTTGCGCTAAAAATTGTTTCCAGACCACCGTGAAATACGTCTTTCAGGAGAAATTTATCGACAATGTACGATAAAAAGTAGTGAAAATGTCTAATTGCTTCCAATTTTGTGCAGTACTCCTTACTGTATATAGCGTATACAGGGTGTTTCACTTAAAACTTCCCACGCACAGTTCTCAAAAACTAAAAGATTTTGATGTTCTGTAATTAGAATATGATAGTTAAGGTTCTCCTGTTTGCCCTGGGATTCCAGCCCTCTTTGTTTTCTTAGTAAAAACCTCCTTCGCTAAAGATGAATGGATGCTGATAAAATGCGTGGGGAGGTTTAAAAACGACGCAAATAAGTCTTTCGGCAGAAATTTATCGACAATGTACGAGAAAAAGCAGTGAAAATGTTTAATTGCTCCAAATTTTGTGCTATACTCCTCACTGTATACAGCTTAATTATTATACAGACTATTTCACAAACAATATATAGGCCAATCAAAACGTTGCATTTATATTAATCTAATACTATCTAATGTTGCATTTATAGTTTCTTGACCAATCAGATCAAAATGAACCTGATAATTTTTGCACATATACAATTATCACGTGGTTACTATGGAAACAAGAAACAGTTACTGATATCTTAATAAATGTTATATTTTTGCAAAATATGTTTTTAATTTGTGAAGCTTACCTTTAGTTGATTTATTTTTATTGATAAGCAATATAAATGCTTATTTTATTACCAAAACATCCTAGGTATAATATATTATATTTTATGCACTTTCCATCTTAAAAGCTTTAAATTAATATTCATAAATTTTAATTTATTTAATTGAACCTTGGTATTAAAAACAGGCAACTAAAAACTAATTTAAACACTTATTTATTAAAAATATATTTGCAGTAACTAATTATGGAAATCACAACATCAAATAACTGCGCTGGTACCAGTACAGCGTTGCCAAAGTTTATTAGAAACCGATAGGAAATGGTTTTTTTACGGGTGAAAACACCGGTTATTTTATTTATTTTCAGTTGAAAACTAAACTTTTTAAACAAAAACAGCAATGATCTTTATTTAAATGCTAATATATGTGATAACTATTTTATTGGAATAACCTCAAGCATAAAATATCCCTCGAGCAAAGTTTAGACTTGGCAACATTCGCGAACAAGTGAACATCGTGGATTTAAAATGCGCGACAAATTTGAGATTTAAAATTTTAATTATATTTGTAAAGTAATATTGTTTAGTTCTTAAATTTTTAAGTTAAATATAAAACAACATAAAGCATTGTAAAATATATACTTCCTTATTTTGTTTGTGAAATAGTCTTTCAAAATACCATTCGTGCATGTTGAATTATCGATAATTTTTTTACTGTATATAAAAAAATATTTTGTTTAATGAAATTGCCAAGCAAAATATTTTTTTAATACAGTAAAAAAATTATCGATAATTCAACTTGCACTTACTACTTAATGTTTCACTTAAAAGTCCCCACGCACAGTTCCCGAACACCTAAAGAGATATTTACGTTCTTATTAACACGTTCGCGACGACGTGCGCCACCGGTGGTACACGGTTTAATTCAGTTTCTATACGCCTTTAAATCCACTGCTTATCAGTTATACTTACTATATTGGATTTAAGACTATAAATATAATGTATATACATCGGTGTACCAGGGTTTTCGTATTCAGCGTCCAAAATGATCAAAATTTGCGTTACGTAATACTTGAGCTTTCCCTAAACTGGCTCATTTTGATTTAAGCTTGTGGCTAAATACCAATAAATCCACCCATCTTCACTTCCAAATTTAACATTTTAAAATTTGACATCTCTCGTATAATTTTTTAACTTTTAGGTTAGAGTAAAATTGGAAAACGAATTCATTTTAATGTTTTAACATGTTAACGACCATGTATACTATACCGGGTGTCCTACCAGGTTGTTGACAAGCTATATCTACGTTATTTGGTAAGATAGATTTTTTTGCAAAAAAAAGTACATTTCATTCTGAATTCAACCATGTATTATAAGTGGTATCTTATCATTTAAGGGGCTCCAAATAACAATTATTATTTATTAATAATAATAATAATAATAATAATAATAATAATAATAATAATAATAATATCTTTATTGCCCAACAGAAAAACCAATTACAGGACAATATTATTTGAAAATTTACAAAATTAAAGTTTACAAAATAAAGGTTTAAAGTTAATTAACAATGTAATAAAATATCTAATATTATAACAATATAACAAATACAGATACGATATATCACTGAAATGGTAGAAATTAAAATCAACATTTTGGCCAATACTCTAGAACTATACAATTAATTATTCTACTCACTGAATCAAAGTGGATATCGCAACTCTTACAATATCTATTATAACAAAACATCATATTGAAAATTGGTTCAGTGCGTAGAGTATTCGTTCTGGCAACTTGATTATAAAAAGTGGTAGAAGTTCTTATACAATTAGCTGGAACGCAAAAATTTAGCCTTGATAAAATAAATGGTGAGTCCATTCTACCATTCAATACGTAACATAGCATTTTAATACTGGTTATTGTTCTGCGAAGTTCTAGGGATTGATACTCAAATTGAGACAGTAGGACGTCATAATCATAACCTCTGGCTGGATATATACCAAATACTTTAAAATATAAACACTTAAGAAACTTTTTTTGCACTTTCTCTACCTGTTGTCTGTGAACTTCATAAAACGGATTCCAAATGGTACAACAATATTCCAGTCTAGAGCGAACAAAAGAGTTGTAAAGGGTCTTTAAAGCAAGTACACTGGTAAATTTACTACAATTTCTTATTATAAAACCATACATTTTTAATGAGGCTGATACAATACTATCTAAATGTTCTCTGAATAAAAAATCACTAGAAAATGTGACACCCAAATCTTTAATGGAATATACTCTCTCCAAGGAGAAAGAACTTATTGAGTAATTATAAAGTATTGGGTTTTTTTTACGCGTGAAGGAGATGATTTTACATTTAGATACATTTAAATTGAGACAGTTATATTCGCACCGCAAATTATTTGCATGAATAGTTTCAAATCGTCAGCAAAAAATAAATGCAGGCATTCAATTAACTCACTAAGATCATCTATGAATAATAAAAATAGCAAAGGTCCAAGGTTAGAACCTTGAGGTACCCCTGACATTGCTAGAAATAGATCAGAACCAAATCCATTATAAAAGACGTAAAGATATCTATCTAACAAATATGACAAAAAAAGTTTAACTAGTCTGCTACTAAAACCATATCTCTGTTTAAGTTTTTTAATAATAATATAATGATCGATTCGGTCGAACGCCTTCATAAAATCAGTATAGATTACATCGGCTTGACCCTTGTTATCAACAGTGTGAGCAACAAAATTAGAAAATTCAGTTAAATTAGTGACAGTAGACCGTTTAGTCATAAAGCCGTGTTGGTTTATAGAAATTAGGTTCTTCACAGACTTGTATATGTAGTTGTAGATAATCATTTCAAACACTTTGGAGAAATTGGAAAGTATTGTAATAGGGCGATAGTTACTAATCACTGCAGGATTTCCCTTTTTTAAGATCGGACAAACCTTACCAATTTTCCATATATCAGGAAATGAAGATGTTTTTATTATAAGATTAAACAGAATCAGTAATGGGTAGCAAAATATATCGCCACAGTCTTTAAGTAAATAACCTGGAATATTGTCATGACCAGCAGTAGCCTTATTTGGAAGTTTTTTAATGGCATCCAGTATGTCATTTGCACTAATAGAATTTATGTCAATGGATGCAATAGGGTGGTATTTAGAACAAAGTTGCATCAGTTCTCTTTTAGATATAATCTAACGTGAGTTTTTTGACATTTTTGGATAAAAAATGAATAAAAACTTCAATGGCTCCCATTTAACGCTGTTTTTTGCAAAAAATTCTATCTTTTCAAATACCGGAGACATAGCTTGTCAAGAACCTGGTGGGACACCCGGTATTGGTGCACAACCTGTTTTCTGCACAGACTGTGTGACCCTATTTGGTCACAGTGGTTGGTAATGTTCCAAGTTGTGGGTCTCATAGGGACGCAGCTACATAGGTTTTAAATGTAGTGTTTGGTAGGTCTAGGCCCTGGGAAACAAAATGTTTTTCTTCCTAAAACTCCTTCATAACAACTTATTAGAAACAAATTATATAAAAAACTTTCTTTTAGCTAGATTTAATAAAAAGTTCCTGTGGTCCAGGCAATTTTTTTTTTATTTAACGCTGGTCGTTAACGCGTTAATGTGGTAAAATACGATACGTTATCTTTGTGGAACTTTTACCACTTACGTTTATTTTTTGCTTATTTTGATGTTTGTTGACGTTTTTAAAAAAAAATAAAAACTTAATGAAAAAAAATGAACCGACTTCTGTCTCTAAAAAGTAAAAAATAAAAAATAAGCCGGTGCCAATTTTACCACTCCCTAAATTAAATAACAACAATTATTTATCTTGTTAAATTGTTTGCTGTGCTTTTTAGAGACACAGAACTTGTAGATCTGTAAGGTCATCTAAGCTAAATTATAGTTGTCCTTCCATCTCGGCAAGCTACTGACGTCACAACGCACTATTAGTGCGTTGTGGCGTTATCATCTTAAAGATTAATTTCTAAAAAATAAATTTAGTAGTATTTTTATTTCAGCGACCAAGAGTCCAACCAACCTTATTTTAAACGAAATACTAAATAAAATCTTTGTAAAACTTTAAGCGTTAAGTAATAATCAAATAACGCCTTATGGTATAATCACAAATTTTATAATTTTCTCTTGGTATTTTAATATTGCAGGTCCACAGAATCAAGTTTAGCGGAATTTAAAAGATTTTTAGCCTACCATAATATTTGAATGACCCCTTAATCAAGTTATCCGACTTATCCGATCCGATCCTATCATTTTCTAAAAATTTGGTTGGTATTAGAACCAAATTAAGTCGGTTTTAAGTGAAATTGCGTTAAAACGATTAGATTTATCTTGATTATCCGGCTTACCCGGCATAATCCGAGCGTCAAATTAAAACGGGACCACCTCAGGTATGTCCTCTTTAAGTAGCAAAAGGTTTCATCAAATTCCTTTCATCCGTTCCAAAGTTATGCGGGAACAAACATAAAAAAAACAAAGTCACACGTCGAATTGATAACCTCCTCCTTTTTTGGAAGTCGGTTAAAAAATATTATTAAACAATAACAAAATTAAACCATAGAAAAAATGTTATCTTTCCAAAATATAAATTTATTGTCTATTAAACAAACATTACAGCGACAATTGTTTCGACTTTTTTAACATAAAGTCATTTTCAAGCTACAAATAATGAAAAATTAGGTTAAAAATGGTACAATTCCTTTTAGAAAAACTTACTTTTTAAATTTATAAACAAATTAACTTGAGTACACATTATTAGAAATATCATACTGACCTTAACTGTATTATTTTTATAAAATCTTAAAAATTTAAACAAAAAGAAAACTACAATAAGTTAAAATAAAATAAATTAATGAAATCTAAAATTTTAAATTGAATAAAAATCTGGGACATCTATCATAAAATAATCCAAACTATATTTCAAACAGACTAAAGGAACTATCTTTAAATTGCAAAAAAGGTAGATAAACATAAAAAAGGAAAACGATTAATTTATATTTAACTTGGTAATTGGAATAAAATTGAAGAGGTGGCAGCTAATTCACATTAAAAACTCAAAAACAAACCAAAATTTTTGGAAAAGTTTTTAAACAAAAATATTTACTCCAAAGATTAATGCTCTGTAAGGGGACAGGCAACAATCTCCGGTCTAACGTTTAAAACATTATTGTAAACATAAATGTTCAAAAAATCTATTTGTTCCATAACTAATCTATCCCTATGGAACGTTTTGTTGTACAAAATGGTAAATTGTTCTAGCAGATCTGTAACTCTATCGTTCCTCGAAATATGCAAAACGCTTACTTCATTTTCATAGTCATGGTTGTTGCACAACACATGGTTGGCAAAGTTGGACTTATAGTTAAGACCTGCTAGATCAACATTATTTGCACGTAGTAAACGGAAGTGTTCGTTGGTTCTTATACAGATTTTACGATAACTACGGCCTATGTAAAAGCTATCACAGGAACAGGTCAGTTTATAAACGCCGCTCCTTATTAAAAGTAGGATAGATAAGTTTTTGGATAAAAACAAGGTTTTATACAAAAATCAGTTTGGATTCCGCGGTAAGATGTCTACACAGGATGCAATTGCAAAACTTATTAGGATGATATACAATAACTTTAACAGGTCTCGCCAATCTATAGGTATCTTTCTCGACATAGCAAAAGCATTCGACACACTAAATCATCAGCATTTGATTGATACACTGCAGAAGTATGGATTCAGAGGCAAAATATTAAATTTAATGAAAAGCTACCTAAACAATAGGCAGCAAATGGTGCAAATAGGTGAGGAGCTCAGTAATCCCTTAATAGTGGTCACAGGAACACCACAAGGAACAGTGCTGAGCCCTTTGCTGTTTATTCTGTATATTAACTGCCTCTTTATCCAGATTTCTGAGGGCACGATCATAACATTTGCTGATGATACCGTTATCTATGTGGAGGGAGATACCTGGGAAGAGGTGAGACTTAAATGTGAAACAATTCTGGGGTGCTTAAAGAACTGGTTTGACTTTAAATTGTTAAAACTTAATTACGACAAATCAAAATTTATAACATTTAGTATCAATGAAAATTCACAACCAGACATAGAATACCTATACATACACACAGAAAATTGTAAGAAACATAACTGTACATGCATTCAAATAAAAAGAACAAAGACAATTAAATATCTAGGTTTGACCATAGATTCTCATTTGCGCTGGGACTATCACATATTTGATTTATGCAATAAACTCCGAAAAGTACAATACTGTTTTTATATACTCAGAAACATACTTACAACTAAATTAATAAGAAATGTATATTTTGCAATTGTTCAATCACTGCTCACATATGGGCTTTTAGCATGGGGAGGGGCTAAACCAACAATAAAAACCTATATATCAAGTATACAAAAAAAGATTATAAAAACCATTTTAAATAAACCGTTACGTTATCCCACGGAAAATGTATTTAATGACATAAATGTTTTTAATATACATGAATTATATGTTCTAGAACTATCAAAATATTATTTCAAAAACAAATCTGTTGTAAATATTCCTGAGCACAGTCATAATACTAGATCACAAACTAATATTTTATCAACAGTTCCAAAAGCCAACAAAGTCATAGGACAAAATAATTTTTCTTATTATGTGCATAAATTCTATAATCTAATTCCAGAAAATCTTAAGCAAAACATATATTCCTATAAAACTTACATTAAAAAAATTAAATTATGGATAAAAAATACAAATATTAATCCAATATTAGAAAAACCAATTAGTTAAAAAAAATCAGAATGAGCGAACCGTTGATGCAACCGTATCTAAAATTAATTAACTAAAAGTAAAAAAAAAACTTTCTAGTGACCACACACAAACTATTTATTAGCTTTCGTGGTCCTAAATGACAAATATATTTATCAGGTTCTTATAATTCCAAGTCTCAGAAACTCAAAAAAAAAACCTAGTTAAATACAAATAAAATTATTATAATGATTTTATTATTATAACATTCCTTTATGTATCTTAACATATTTAGTACCTATTTAATTTTTAACAAATTGTTATTTTTTTTATGTATATATATGTGTATATGTGTGTGTGTGTATATATGTATATATATATATGTATATATATGTATGTATATATGTGTGTATGTATGTGTGTGTGTGTGCATATATGTGTGTATATATATTGTACGATTATTGTATTCTGGAGTTATAATAAAACCCTATTCTATTCTATTCTTTCCAAATGATTAATTTTGTCCTTTTTATGGGATAATAGGAGGTTGAGGTTAGAGGGGGCTGAAAAGGACACGGAAATTTTAAATTGAGATAAGAGTTTTTTGATTTTTAAAGAAGGGGGACCTATGGTTTATTTAAATCAACTCCAATATGAGTAAGGATCAAGAATTTCTTAATTTGAATGACAAAATTGATCACAATATTTTATGAGAAAGTAAAAAGCCAATTTAAACGATGGATTTTTTTATTTCCATTTATTATGGAATTCGCAGTAGCAATAATTCTGTAACACGATCAGAGCGAATCCTTGAATAGCAATAACACGAACCAAATCCGCAAATAAAAACTTTTCTAATATGTCTAGCCGTTAAATCCTAAGATAAATAAACCGATTGTTCCTTTTTTCGTTTTATCTGCGAAGATTATAATAAATTTATATAATTAGCCCCCAATGTATTTTTCTATAAGATCGATTTCAGACACTTTCTTTTCCATTATGATACTCTTCATGGCACGAAGTGCTTGATATTAGTATTTTTTATTTGAATGATTCTAAAAGTTTCACTTTTTGTTCAAATTTTGCGGGCGAAAAGTTGGATTTTGTGACTCTAGGGCCAAAAAGCTTTTTTGACCCGCTAACTAAAACTTGTTATTTTTAACCGACTTCCAAAAAAGGAGAAGGTTATCAATTCAACGTGTGACTTTTTTTATGTTTGTTCCCGCATAACTTTGGAACGGATGAACGGAATTTGATGAAACCTTTTGCTACTTAAAGAGGACATTCCTGAGGTGGTCCCGTTTTAATTTGATGCTCGGATAATGCCGGGTAAGCCGGATACTCAAGATAAATCTAATCGTTTTAACGCAATTTCACTAAAAACCGGCTTAATCTGGTTCTAATACCAACCAAATTTTTAGAAAATGATCGGACAACTCGGATAAGTCGGGTAACTTGATTAAGGGGTCATTCAAATATTATGGCATGCTAAAAATCTTTTAAATTCCGCTAAACTTGATTCTGTGGACCTGCAATATTAAAATTCCAAGAGAAAATTATAAAATTTGTGATTATACCATAAGGCGTTATTTGATTATTACTTAACGCTTAAAGTTTTACAAAGATTTTATTTAGTATTTCGTTTAAAATAAGGTTGGTTGGACTCTTGGTCGCTGAAATAAAAATACTACTAAATTTATTTTTTAGAAATTTATCTTTAAGATTATAACGCCACAACGCACTAATAGTGCGTTGTGACGTCAGTAGCTTGCCGAGATGAAAGGACAACTATAATTAGATGACCTTACAGATCTACAAGTTCTGTGTCCCTAAAAAGTAAAAAATAAAAAATAAGTCGGTGCCAATTTCACAGCAAACAATTTAACAACATAAATAATTGTTCTTATTTAATTTAGGGAGTGGTGAAATTGGCACCGGCTTATTTTTAATTTTTTACTTTTTAGAGTCAGAAGTCGGTTCATTTTTTTTGCAAAAAGTTTTTTTAAACTTTTTTTTTAATGAGACGCTTTTCCTTTACTGTAATATTTATAAAGAAATATGACCTTTTGGTCACTTTTGGTCTTGAACTATATGTTTTTTTTGACCAGATACAAGTATTATAATCATTTTATATAAATAAAAATTTCTTCTATAACATAACCTCAAAACACATGGTTAACCGCTTAATCTGGATTCATACACTAAAATAAATCACGCCGGCCTTAACGGAGCAATGATTAGCGCGTTTGATTACGGATCCCGGGGTTGTGGGTTCGAGCCCCACATAGAGCATAGATGTATAGTGGTGTAAATAGTCGGTAGATGGAACTACGATGACTAACTATAATGTGGGTTGCAGGTGAAACTGTAAACACATTTCAGGGTGGATGTGAGTTCTGTTGAGGACCGTGCTTCGGAGGACACGTAAAGATGGCGGTCCTGTCAATTAGGCCATAGCAGCAAAAACGACATTAAAAAGTAGAAAACAAACAACAAACAAAACAAACTAAATCACAAACACAAAATTTAAATTGAAAAATAAACTTTTATATATTTATAGAACGGTTTCAGGAGTATTAATACATTCATGACAAATACATTTTAACACAAATTAATCAACACACTAAGCTAATTTTAAAAAGAAAACCGCACGCAAAAGAAACGATTCAATTGTTTTTTTCAGCGATTGACTAAATAGCAATTTGTCATGGATAACTAGACAGGTTATAAGACAGTAAAAGAAAATATGTTTTGCAATTGAAAATTAAATATACTTAACTTATTTATTGACGGTTAAAGAAAAGTCTTCATATTATTTAGAATATTTTTTTACGTCACGTTACGTTATTATTAAACAAATTATAAAAACTAAAAAAATGGCACAGAGATTAACTCTCAGCTGGAATTGCCCTAAATCATTAAAATACACATGGTTAAACGATTTATTAGTTTTTTTTTTTTCATTTTTGTTAATTATTTTATCATCAGGGGATTTTGACATTATAAATCTGGATAACGTTAAAGGGATTAACCAAAATCAAAAAAAAGTCAAAGGGCGCTTTGTGAATAAAATTAATAAAAGAGCAGTTAATTACATTACGGTTTCTGCGTTCAAATAGCACAATCCGAAATGTGAAAAGGGCGATTCCATAGTCAAGGGACTAGTGTGCACCTTATATTATTTTATTATTTTAAAATTTCCATTTAGGTGTTACTAGAAAATTCTAAAAATATGAGAGTGATCAAACTCTTCTAAGGCTCCTAAATGGGCTCCTAAGATTCTTAAAAAACGCATAAATTGTAAAACACCGTAGAAAATTGTCCGTAATTTATGTATAAGTGAAAACTTTAAAGGGCTTGAAACCCTATTTTTTTCCTTTTGAGCATACAAAATTATGTGCCAGGTTTCAAAGTGATAAAAAGATTCTAACCAGTGCCGAAAATCCGCCAAAGTGGCACCTACACTAAAATTTACGAATTTTTCATTCTTCGCAACAAGGTTACCTAACAGCCGATTTTTGTGGAGCAGTGGTTACTAACCAAGTTAGGGGAATATATATTTCTTTTTTTAACTCATCAATCAAACAGAGCAAGAAATACATACAGGTTAACCGGCGTTACCACAAAAAATTGACTAATGTATTAGCCTTATTTTGTACCCATTTTGCACGTTGGACCACATTGTATTTAACAACCTTGGTCATTGATGAAATTTGTTTGTATTGCCATCTACGGGTGTCATCTTCAACCTCAATTCATTCGATGGCGAAAATCAGCTGATTTTAGCAAAATTTTGAAAGTAGGCATTTTAGGAGCGCCTATGTCTATGATCCAGAAGCGGACGCTTCGTACAATTTTAGGTTTAGGTTACAATGAATCTTGTAGAGGCCACTTTAAGAACAATAACATATTGACATTGACAGGCTTATACTTGTATGAGCTTCTCGTGTTTATTTTCAAAAATAAATCGCTATTTCAGCCTCTGAGGTCCAACAGGCGTCTTGAATATAATTTTCCAAGACATAGGCTTGCGCAATTTGAAAAAGGCTCCTTTTATGCTGCAATAAGCGTCTTCAATCAATTACCAGAAGATATAAAAACGGTAACGAACTTTAACATGTACAAAAGACGTATTTTAACATTTTTAATAAATTTAGAACCTTATAAAATATCTGCCTATTTTAACTAAATTTGTAATTGAATTTTTATACTTTACAAGTAATTTTTATTTTTGTATTTTTTGAGACAAGTTTCATGTTCATGATTGTCTATACATTGTTTTGTGTACTCATTCATAATTATTGAAATAAACGTATTATTTATTATTTATTTATTTATTTATGTGCAGCTCTTTATGCAACGTTTTGATAAACTGCGCATGCGCACGCGCATGCGCTGACCGTTTTTTAATATGTTATTTTAAATAAAAACATTTTTTTACAAAAATAAAACACCAAACAGACGCCAAACCAACGTTAACGAAAACCAAGGCCCCCTTATTAAAAAAAAAGACCAAACCAAGAAAAAACTAAAACAAACTCCTGCACAGAGAGCTGCATTTAGGCGCTTGTGGAATTTTGGGCTGAAATTTCCATGTGCATAAGTATACTTACGAAAAGCATGGACATGTACATGTAATGGAGCTCTCTACAACTAGAATTATGAAACAAAAGACGTCTACCCTATCTCTAACTCATTTGTGCTACACTTTCCAGCCAACCAAATAAATACTGTATTTGTTTTTCATACAACAAATACAGTATTTATTTGGTTAGCCGGAAAGTGTAGCAGTAAGCGGCACGTACGAACATAGCTAATGTGAATCTGTAGAATAAGATAATTCTACTAAAATTTAGATGGCGCCAGTAATTTCTTTAATAATGCACTTTTCGCCCGGCCAAGTAAATATTGTATTTTTTCAACAAAGAACAAATACAGAATTTGTTTGGTTGGGTGGAAGTGGGAGTGCATGTATGTCTTCTATCCTTTTTGGGTAGAACTTTTGTCCCTGTCTAATCTAATGGGAGAATTCTCCATTGATGTGATATGTAATTTTTATGTGCACATACATGTAATATCTGAATTTAAAATAAAATGCGTACAATAATGTACGCAACAAATATTTGTTGTTATAAATCGAACAACTGCACTCGTTTGTAAATACCGAACGCTTTTACTTTTTTGTTGTTGTATTCTATGCAATATACAGGGTTATTTAGAAATAAGTTCGAGAAATTTAAGAGGTGATTCTACGTTAAAAAATATGAAAAAATAGTTCCTATAAAGCTTGGTCATGAAATGAGTCCAAAGGAAGATACGGCTCTTTAAAATTGTAATAAAAATAAGGTTTTTAATTAATCTTGTAATCTTTAAGCTAGAGCGACGAGTTTTTGCATGTATACTAGTAATAATAAGGGTAATAAGTTTATGTTAAATGATTTTTTTTATGTGGCGTGCCTAGACGGACAAAATATGTGAGACTTAACACATTTTTGCCCCAAACTTTTTATGTGTATTTTTCTGGATTTTTTGTAACAAATATAGATTCCTTCAGTAAAAATACATAAAAAATGTCATAGTGTAACACTGTAGGAGCAACCGTTTAAAAAAATGCATTTAAGAGGAAGTAACATTTTGTACCACTAAAAATGTTACTTTTTAAAAGGCTATAACTTCTTTAATAATTAATTTTTGGTGAAGAATACTTTTTGCTTAGTTTTAAGTGAAGAATCGCCCTGCTTTTTTGTTCCCCATTCAATATGTCCATCTTAGAAGGGCCGCTGCTCCCTTAAGGCTCATTTCCGGACCAACCTTTATAGGAACTTTTCTTCATATTTTTTAACGTAGAATCACCTCTTAAATTTCTCGAACTTATTTCTGAATAACCCTGTATAGTGGTTGGCGCATATACAACTATTTATTGTTGTATACTATAACATAATTACGTTAATACTTACGCTAGTGTTCTATGAGTGAATCAAACCGGACTAAATTTATTTTTATTTAATGCATTTTTATAATTATTCATAATATTTAAATTATTTAACTTAAACAAAACGAGCTAAGCGCCAAATATTTAGGAGCTTTTATTTGGTCAATCATGCAAAACATTTGATTTAAGTACATAACAGGCCTGCTGATGTACTAACTTTTAAGCCACTTGATCTGAATCATACGTACTTGTTTTCAGTAATTATTTCTCTGTTTGTATAATAGTTTGGCTATAACCAGTATACTGGTTATATTTCTCTAAAAAAAATCAAACAAATTAATTATCCAGAATAGGTTCCGGTTGTATAATGGGCTGCCGCCTATTTAGATTAGATAAAGAGAGAAGTTCTACAGAAAGAGATAAAAGTATAATTATTATTTTTTTAAAATAAAATTATGCATATTTTAGGTAAAAATAACATTTTAGATTATATTTTAAATTACATGAACGTAAGATATTTGTTTTTTTTTTTAAGTAAAAAAGTATTTTTTTTTTTTAAATTACAACTATGTGTACAGTAGGTCTAAAGTTTCCTAGGGAACTTATGACCTACTCCTTAACTTGACAGTCATTGATAATAAATACCCCATTGTGTGTGAAGATTTTGTACTTGTTTTTGTGTTTAATCAGCTGTTTTATGTATTCTTTAATAATTTTGCACATAATTCACATTTTTTGCTGCACTGTTATAAAATCCAAATATAATATTTTTAGGGAATTTTCTTTTTGGGTTGGTATTGAAGACCTAAATTTATGTTGCCTAACGTATTGGACTGCTGTCTATTTCGAAAAAAATAAAAAAAGTTTATACTTTTTAAAAAAGGGGCAAGTTTTCGTATAATTACCCAAATGCCAAATGGTTTTTTCATAATGAACGACTTGAATTTATGTTTTTAAACTCCCATTACATAAATAAAAAGTAAATGACAAAATCGATACACATTTGTATTTTAACAAATGGGGTTTGGGTATTTTTTTAGTTCTTTTTTAGGGTTACATAGCCAACTTTTTTAGGGTTACATAGCCAACTTGACGGCACCTTTATGTAAAAAACTTAATTGAATGTTCATACACCCAGCACAGTTGTCCCCGAGTACGCTCGGGTTAAAAAAAATTCGAACCAAAAATTAAGTTTAGATCCTTGTATTAATCGGTTTGGAGTTAATATATCCACCAACAGCCAAATCCAGAAAATTCGCGTTTGGCAGAAAATGGTAACCTCGATGGTAACTCTTCTTTAAAGAGGATCATCCTTTACACCAATGACTAATAGAAAACTCTTCGAGTGTATTTCGTTAGTATTTTTGACGTAGATTCCAAATACCTTTTCAAAATTAAGCTATTTTTGTTACGAAGAAAAACGTACATAAAAAAATGGAAAATTGAAATTTAGGGTACTTTTAAGCATTTGCATTTATTTAATTTTAGTAAATATATGTCTCTGAAGTATGAATGAAAAAAATATGTTTCTTTAAATCAACAAAAATGCTAATACGAATTTAATTTATTTACATCGGCACTTAGTGCTACTAAGAGTGCTGATGTATTGAAATCTTCGCCGAAAAGTCAAAATCTTTGACCACGTTTTTTTACATTTCTCGACGTTTTAGACCATTCTGAGTCGATATCAGTAAAAAAAATTTTTGCGTCCGTCTGTCTGTCTGTATGTCTGTCTGTCTGGGTGTAAACTCTCTAACTCCATTACTACATGAGATATCGACTTGCGCTTTTTTGCATATTGTTTCTTATCGTATTCCGAAGAGCTGATTAGATTTTGGGGCTACTAAGAGTGCTGATGTATTGAAATCTTCGCCGAAAAGTCAAAATCTTTGACCACGTTTTTTTACATTTCTCGACGTTTTAGACCATTCTGAGTCGATATCAGTAAAAAAAAATTTTGCGTCCGTCTGTCTGTCTGTATGTCTGTCTGTCTGGGTGTAAACTCTCTAACTCCATTACTACATGAGATATCGACTTGCGCTTTTTTGCATATTGTTTCTTATCGTATTCCGAAGAGCTGATTAGATTTTGGGGGTAAACGATTGGGGGGAAGGGGGTAAAAATAGGGTAAAACTCCTATTTTTAGCGTTTTTTGTTTATAATTAAGGCAATTATTATTGTATTTGGTTAATTTAGCACTTATATAAAAGATAATTTTAAATTGGTCAAAAAATGTTATAAACAACGTTTTCCTAAAACGCATTGTTTTCGAGATATTGGCGTTAAAAGCAGTAAAAGGTTTTTTAGCATATCTCACATATTTATAACCCGATTTCAAAAATCGATTTGCTAGAACATAATGTTTAAGGATACATAATTTAAAATCAAAACACCTAGTTTGAAATTTGCAAACTAGATGGCTCTAGTGTACAATAGTGCCGATGTTTTGACAGGGTGCTTGCAACGTTTCATCTAGTTACCTTATTAAATTTGGGAACCTTTACAACAAACTAGCTCTTTAGATTATATTTTATTTTGTTGAGTGGGAAGTGTTAAAATTGCAATTCTTCAAAGTTTGACTTTTATTTTGTTTTTTTGTTTTTGATTTTAATGAACCTAAGCCTATAGGGGAAAGTATTATTTTTTTGGCAGCAGTATTTTTATTTATGTTTATCAAAGATTCTACTCTTCTAATCAAGGGACGTAATAAATAGTTTCTACAATAGTTGCTATGGGAACGATGTAATTCATTTGCTAACCGCCTTGGGATATAATAATTATGAAACGGTACAACGATACAATTCACATTTGTATTCGGACCGTTGCTAAATAGATGTAAATCAGGGTAGTAATGACATTTACTGGTGAGGACAGGATTTTTACTTTAAGTGACGTCATATAACCGGAAATTTTTATGAATAAGGAAAAATCTGAGCGATTTTTTTTTTCTAATTTGTTCTAGACATCCAAAAAAATTTTATGACGTTTTATGTCGATATAAATCAATTTCAAGCAAAAAAAAAATTGTCGGTCGATCGGTCGATCGGTCTGTCCTGGAAATCTTGTAAGCACGATAACTTAAGAATGATTTAAGCTAGAGACTTGAATTTTGGCATACAGGTATGTTACCAAAAGTTCTCACTCGGAATTGTTTTTGGTGAACATTGGCGTGCAGCAAGGGGGGCAAATGGGGAAAAATACATTTTTTTAGAAAAAAATTAAAATTGCTATATAGAGGTTTTTAAGGTTGCTAAAATTGAATCTGATAATAAAATTTCTCTAACTTCACCCCCGAGGGGGTGAGGGGGTAAATATTTTGAAATGTTTTCCAAATTTTAGTGATAATTTGTAGATAGGGGTTTTTGAGGTTGATAAAAATGAATCTT
The DNA here is from genome assembly GCA_958510825.1 of Brachypterus glaber. NCBI lineage: Eukaryota > Metazoa > Arthropoda > Insecta > Coleoptera > Kateretidae > Brachypterus > Brachypterus glaber. The sequence continues at coordinate 47,579,335 of OY294044.1, forward strand.
GAAATATATTTTTTTAAACCCATCCCCTTAGGGGCGGGGGGTGATTTTTGTGAAAATTGGTATTTTGACGTTTTTGAGGTTGCTGGAAATGAATCTGATAATAAAAATGATCCAACTCTACCCCTACCCCCAAGGGGTGGGGGGTGATTTTGTGAAAGTGAAAGTGAAAGTTGTTTTATTATATCGTCGGCTTACAAGTAAAGAGCACTAAGTCCAAAAACATGGTTTTGAGATATTGACAAATTTAACTTTCACTGTTGTTTTTTAATTTTTGTAATAATTGTTACAAGTAAAACGCACTAAGTGCACTAAGTGACTTAGTGCCTATTGCCAGATAACATTTTAATCAAAATCAAATTGGTGCGTTTTGTATAGTGTGTAACTCTCTTGGCAGTCCACCTAGAAGTTAGTTCGGTTTACCATTCCACAGATCATCAAAAATTAATTACAGTACCATAAAAATCCCATTTTTGCAAAAAAGTGACTTAGTGCCTTTTACTTGTAAGCCGACGATATTATATGCATATTATGCATTTTTATCGTAAATGCGTACCACACGATGTATTTTTTACAATTTCAACATACGAACTCCTCATTATCTGGACTATAAATCAATGACTTTACTTCTGTGCGAAGGCGTCGAAGGGCCACAACATATTTTTTTTTAATTCTTCCTTTAAACTCGGAATTCTGACTTTAAACTCGGAATTCTGACTTTAAAGTCAGAATCCTGAGTTTAATATCAGAATTCTGAGTTTCAAGTCAGAATTCTGAGTTTAAATTCAGAATTCTAACTTTAAAGACAGAATTCTGTGTTTAAAATCGGAATTTCAAAAAAAATATTGTTGTGGCCCTTCAACGCCTTTCATACTTCTAGGGTTGTTGGCAAGAAGGGATGTTACCGAGTAGGGTTGTTGAAGAGTAGGTATCTTCCCACAAGGCACGAAATATTTCTGAAATATGTCAGAAATATTATATAGAAATATAATATATTTCGGTTATAATATTGAAATATTTTTGAAATATGTCAGTAATATGTCTGAAATATAGAAATGTCCGCAAATTTGTTTCAGTGAAACATCAGTTATGTTTCAGAAATATGTCTGAAACATTACAGTAATATTTCAGAGATAATTTTTGTTGTTTGTTATTTGAATAATAAAACGTGTTTGGCAAAACTTCATTAAAAATATTCATTTTACAATAAAAAGTAGTAAAAGTGAATAAAACTTTTAGCACCCTGTATTGACTAATTGCATATATAAAAAAAATATATTTAAAGTCTTCAAACAATGAACAAAACAAACATTATTAAAAAAAAAACTAGAAATATTACTAAGTTAGAAAACAAATAAAATATACAAAATCCACAACAATAAAAAATACATTATATTATTACTATTTCATATAATTATTATTTCATATAAATATTTAATTAAATCACTAATACTTAATTTAAAATATAACAACAAAATATGTCTGAAATATTTTAAATGAAAGAGGTCTGAAATATTCCAACATATTACATGCCGAATGGGTTAGGAAGTAGGACAATTGAGAGTGGAGGTGTTAGTCTGACAGAATACAGAATAAAAGTCTGCAATTTCCTTTTATTTACTAAAAATTATTGTTCGTGTTTGAATAGTGCAACTGATTAACGGTAAAAAAATACAGTTAATTTTGCAATTTTAAAAGCTAGCTGGAAAACATGCAATTTTTAATAATAGCCAATGTTAATGTATTTTTGTAAAAAGTTTACCTTTGCTGTATAGAGATTGGAAAATAATTTTATATAGGCATTAATTATAAAAAATACATAATTAATTTTGTCGTCCGTAAGTAATAATTATTAAAGAATAGTATATTGTTTTACAAAGAGGAAAAGTGAAGCTTTTTTTTACTAGTCTGTAGAATTAACAGACGACGCGAAGCGGAGACCGAAAACTACAGACGAGTAAAAAAAAGCACTTTTCATCTGAGTGAAACATATTATTTTTTCTTCAAGCATCCTATATGTATTCTTTTAAATATTAATTTTTGCATTTAATTTATTCAGTAATAAAGTATATTTTTTTATTAAAATAGGCCAATAAAACCCCTTCGAAATAAACTTAAACCTTCCTTAGCTCATTTTAATTTTTTTTCGTAGGCTAAATCGTACACTTTTCGCGATTTCGATGGTAACTTGTCTAATGTAGCATTTGTAGGTGTATAAACCATATATTCTTAAATCATTTTTAATCAATTTCACACAAGGTTTTTGCACAGAATCTCGAGTCAACCACCTGTTTACATAATAAACAAATAAGTTTGAAGTATGGCTGTTATCAAAGTCAAAGAGTGCTGCCGCCAGTGGTGGTTCTGCTAACTAACTTATTTTTACGGCGTACAACAATGTACTCATTTTTTTACTGTAAAAAAATAGATCACTTCTAACTAGTGTGTTCAGTTATAAAATGTCATTTAAACTCAAATATTTATGTATGGTACTAGTGGGTAAAGTAAGATATTGCCCATGAGAAAATTAACCTGCGAGGCGTCAGCCAAGCAGGTTAATTTTCGAGAGGGCAATATCGGTTTACCCATGAGTGCCATACAAGGTTTTATCCAATAAATAGCTTAGAAATTCATATTTTTATTAAAAATTTTAATGACATTTACAAGAAAATAAGTTGACAAGTGACAGTTGAGTGGGTAAAATAAATAATTATCCACTCAAGAAAGTAAAAGCCACGCGGGGGTTATTATTGAGTTTCTCTATTTAAAATAAAGCTGGTAATTGTCTCATTATCTGTATGTATTGGATAAAGTCCAAACCAAAAAATGTTTTGATTACTGCTACCAACCTTGCTCTTTAAGCTCAGAAATCTCTGTATCATAAACTATCATACTATTTAATTCGAATGTAATATCTAAAAAAATGCATTTTTATTTTTGATTTGTTCAATATCAACGTCGACTATTTTACTTTTCGCAATGTGTAGTAGGTAAGAAAAATTAAACTTTTCGTGCATATTTATTAAACAAAATGTGTTCAGGATTCGATTACCGCCGAAACAGTCAAATATTGTATTGTATTTTTTTAATGAAAAACTGAAAAATAATTATGTTAGTTATAGTTATAGTTATATATAATTTTTTCCTATTTTTTTTTGTCATAGCCTTTTTATGTTCTTTAGATACTGAACTTAATAGACTTTTCTTATGTTTTCCTTTAATCTTCCATCAACCTTTCAAACTCGTTTTTCTTTAGTAGAAACTTTGCGTAAAGTTAAACGTGACCACGCAGTTTCTTGAGTTGATTAGTTCAAAGAACCGAAAATTGATTTTTTTGAGATACGAAGTCGATATGTAAATTTAAAAATATGACGAAGAATTTTTGTTTTCAAAATTTTTTTGTCTTTCGCAAAAAGAGAAAAAAATTGAAAATTTTAGAAAAAAAGTTTTTTTCAAAAAATTTTTTTAAAAGATTTTTTTTTTTAATTTTTCGTTTAAAAAAAAAGATCTTTGAAAAAAAAATTTAGTTTTTTTTTATTTTTTGTTTTGAAAATATTTTTTTTAAGTATTTGGAAAAATGCAATATACCATTTACTGTGAATAATATATAATGGAATGCGTAACATTACATATCTTCACGGCTCGTTAGTAATGCAATACTTACTAATTTATTCTTCAAAGAAGTTAATAATTTTATCAGTTTCACATTAGTTAAGTCCTTTTTGTTAGTTTCCATGAAGTTAACATAAATTTAATCGAAAAAACCGTTTGGAACTCGAAAGAAAGTTGCAATTTATCGCGAAAGGACAGACGTGTTCAAATTACCTCGTGCCTATGTTTTAAACCCTTTTGCCTTTATCAGAAAATTTACCGTTTTAATGTAAATTGTTGCAGATAATGCATTGTTTCAGGACTACGTGCCTGACTTCACCTAAAAACGGGATGAACAGTTGTAAGGACAAAAATCTGAAACGGGTACCCTTAACTATAATCAATGTGACTGATTTAACAAGGATCCTGAATCGTTTGGTAATAGTAGTTTTTCTTATAGGCCCATAAGAGGTCTCTACTTTTTTTTCTGTTGGGTTGGCAACATACAAATACCTATCTCTTGACGTTTTGCGTGCAAATGTCAAAATCGATTTAAAGTTTAATTTTTTACAAAATTGTGTGTTTGGGTTATTTTTTACCGTGTTAAAATTGTGGACTGGTTAATTGCAGTGAAAAAAGAAGAGATGACCTTAAAATATATCAAAATATCATTTGTTCTTAGAATTTTAAACATAGTGTAAACTGTAATGCCAACCCAAAACAAAAATCCCCAAATCAGTAATCAATTTAAATGTTTAATGTTAAAATGTTAGTTTTTTAAGTTTTAAAGCAAAATAGAAAAAATTGTATAAAGCATAACATATATTTCATAACACGTTTTTAGAGCACGAGTACAAGTTTAGAAAACTAGCCGCTTGCGGCGTGTTTTCTAAAGTACTAGTTATGTTATGAAACTAGTACTTTAATATACTATTAATGTGACTGATATAACAAAGATCCTGAATCGTTTAGTAATAGTTATTTATAATACAAGGGCGAAAAGTCAAGTTTTTCGATTGAGTAAGTTTTTAGAAGCCGAGCGCCGGCCGCTGGGGCCGGCCCGAGGGTAATAAACCTACGAAATCGAAATTTAACTTTTTGCCCGTGTATTATACAATATTTTTTATTCGATTGTTACTAATAATATCTAATAAATTATTAAAATATACTTAATTTTAAATTGAAAAAAATAATTCTTTTTACTATCTTATTACTTGTCCAGTTATCCATGAAAAGATGCTACCCAATCAAATCGCTAAAAAAAAACAATTAAATCGTTTCTTTTGCGTGCGGTTTCATTTTCAAATTAAAAAAACTATAGATTGGTCATTAATTTCTGTTAAAATGTGTCTGTTATGAAAATAATAATAGTTCTGAAACCATTATAAATATTGAAATAGTTTTTTTTATTGAAATGTTAAAAGGTAAAGCCTCGGGTAAAGCATTTTCTTTTAAATAGCTTAAAAATAAACTTTTTGGCCCTAGGGCCACAAAGTTCAACTTTTTGCCCGTAAAACATGAACAAAAAGTGTCGCTTTTAGAATCAATCGAAAAAAAAAGAATTTTTTAAATCAGAAATTCCGTTAAAAAGTTATAAGTTTTACAGACAGACAAACTGACTTTTTAAGTGGTAGATTAGAGGTAAATTCTTTGACACCTGGTGTACGCCCCAAAAAAAAATTTAAAATAAACTGAACTGATAGAACACTAGCGTAATTAATAACGTAATCAGGTAATAGTATACAACAATAAATAGTTGTATATGCTCCAACCACTATATATTGCATAGAATACAACAACAAAAAAGTAAACGTCTTCGGTATTTACAAACAAGTGTAGTTGTTTGATTTACGACAAAAAACTGTTAACTGATCAGATTTTTGTTTGCCTCGCTAAGAGCAAAGTGGGCGTGGCTTGCAAATCCGCTGATTCGGATTGCCGCTGCTTCCTACGTCACGATCCTCGCTTCGAAAGGCAGGCAATTCAGCTGACCCGTCCGCCCGGCTGGCTAGCAGAGATCCTGGCTGACTGCATTTACAAATTTCGTTTAATGTACTTTAAATATTTAGCACATAGAAACTACATATCACATATAATTACATGTACATGTACATTGTACATGCTTATCGTTGGGTATACTTATGCACATTAAAATTTTAGCCCAAAATGCCTACTTTCAATATTTTGGTAAAACATTTATTAGAATCAGCTGATTGTCGCCATCTTTATTAATCATCCTTCACCAAAAAACTATTATAGTAACAACAACAACGTTGTTGTATTATTAAATAATATGAATCTATAATTTTAATAATGTATTTAATATAACGTTATAATGTTTTAGAATAATCGTAAAAATGTTATTATATACCTCAAACTTGTTACAACAACGTTTGGTTGTACTATTTTCTATCAGTGTGGGCAAATTTAATTGGTGCCTTAAAAACTAAAACTAAAAATTAAATTGGGTTAATGGTCACCGGTTCCTACAATATGTCATTAAACCTAAATATTTGTCCTCAATATCAACCAGAAAAAAAAACCCTAAAAACATTATGTTTGGATTTTTATCACAGTGCAGCAAAGTATGTGGATTACATGCAAAATTATTTAAGAATACATAAAATAGCTCACTAAATATAAAAACAAGTACAAAATCTTCACATACAATTCTTTTCTCAATGGCTTTTCAAACTTAACAGTAGGTCGTAGTTCCCTACGGAATTTCTGACCTACTGTTCACACAGCTGTATTATTAAGACTAATTTTTGAGAAAATTATGTTTGGATTTTATCACAGTGTAGCAAAGTATGTGGATTACATGCAAAATTATTTAAAAATACATAAAATAGTTCACTAAACACAAAAACAAGTACAAAATCTTCACATACAATTCTTTTCTCAATGGCTTTTCAAACTTAACAGTAGGTCGTAGTTCCCTACGGAATTTTTGACCTACTGTTCACACAGCTGTATTATTAAGACTAATTTTTGAGAAAATTATGTTTGGATTTTATCACAGTATAGCAAAGTATGTGGATTACATGCAAAATTATTTAAAAATACATAAAATAGTTCACTAAACACAAAAACAAGTACAAAATCTTCACATACAATTCTTTTCTCAATGGCTTTTCAAACTTAACAGTAGGTCGTAGTTCCCTACGGAATTTTTGACCTACTGTTCACACAGCTGTATTATTAAGACTAATTTTTGAGAAAATTATGTTTGGATTTTATCAGAGTGTAGCAAAGTATGTGGATTACATGCAAAATTATTTAAAAATACATAAAATAGTTCACTAAACACAAAAACAAGTACAAAATCTTCACATACAATTCTTTTCTCAATGGCTTTTCAAACTTAACAGTAGGTCGTAGTTCCCTACGGAATTTTTGACCTACTGTTCACACAGCTGTATTATTAAGACTAATTTTTGAGAAAATTATGTTTGGATTTTATCAGAGTGTAGCAAAGTATGTGGATTACATGCAAAATTATTTAAAAATACATAAAATAGTTCACTAAACACAAAAACAAGTACAAAACCTTCACATACAATTCTTTTCTCAATGGCTTTTCAAACTTAACAGTAGGTCGTAGTTCCCTACGGAATTTTTGACCTACTGTTCACACAGCTGTATTATTAAGACTAATTTTTGAGAAAATTATGTTTGGATTTTATCACAGTGTAGCAAAGTATGTGGATTACATGCAAAATTATTTAAAAATACATAAAATAGCTCACTAAACACAAAAACAAGTACAAAATCTTCACATACAATTATTTTCTTAATGGCTTTTCAAACTTAACAGTAGGTCGTAGTTCCCTACGGAATTTCTGACCTACTGTTCACACAGTTGTATTATTAAGACTAATTTTTGAGAAAATTATGTTTGGATTTTATCACAGTGTAGCAAAGTATGTGGATTACATGAAAAATTATTTAAAAATACATAAAATAGTTCACTAAACACAAAAACAAGTACAAAATCTTCACATACAATTCTTTTCTTAATGGCTTTTCAAAGTTAACAGCAGGTCGTAGTTCCCTACGGAATTTCTGACCTCCTGTTCACACAGCTGTATTATTAAGACTAATTTTTGACCCATCGATCATGATCAATACATTCGTTTTCTTTTAGGGTAGTCCTGAAGTAATTTAAACCGACTATCCTTGTCGTTTTCAAACTTTAGCTATTGATCCTACACTCACTAAAATCAATGACTTAAAAATCAAGAATAATTCAAACCGTTTGCTTTTGTCCTTTTAAAACTTTTCGAAAGTTTTATCTTTTAAGCACATACTTTTTTTTTCTTTTAAGCTTTTAAGCCAAGACTAATATTTAATTATATTACCATCTGGAGTGTACTAATGGTACCCATAATTTGAATCATATTCTAGAAAGATTTGGTGTGATTCTTTTATATACTACGTTTACACCATAAACAACTACCGAAGTACGAATACGGTATTTTTACATCGGCACTTAGTGCTACTAAGAGCCGATGTATTTTATGTATTTTAAATGAATTAATTCAGGTAGCAGTCAATAACGCCGTTGAAAAGCTAAAGGGAACATTAAAAAACATTGAGAAATCTAACTTGGAGATTAAAAAACATAACCAAAACCTATTACCATATATGGAATTAGCAAAAAACGCGGCAAGCAATCCTGGTGACAAACCAATTCAAGCAACCCTGCCGAGTACAGCTACTTACAGTCAGAGGGCAGCACAAGCAATCAAAACAACCGCAAATGTCAAACAAAATACACAGGTTATAAATAAAAACGAACAAGTTATGAATAAAAACAATAAAATGAATGATTACGATAAGAATACACTATTAATTAAGGCAAAAGAAGACGAGAACAGCTCGGAAAATATATACACACAATTAAAAAGCATCGTGGACCCAGCCGGACTATCAATAGACATTGTAAATGTAAAGAAAAATAAACAGGGTGTAAGTGTTAAGTGCAAAGATGAAGACACTTATGAGAAGCTAAAATCTAATTTAGAAGGAAAGGTACAGGCAAAAAACTGGGAGATGTCTAAGCTAAAGAAAATTAACCCAAAACTGGTAATACGAGAGGCTAGAACTGAAGATGTGACAGAAGATTATGAAGAGCTTTCGCAAAAAATAATTAAGCAGAATAAAATACAGACAAATAATGAATGTTTTGAATTTAAAGTAGTACGGAAAATAAACGTAAGAGAAGATCTACGAAAAAAAGGCTATGCGTTAACAAACCTTATCATATCAGTAGACCCACAAACAAGATGCAACATGCTAAACAAAAATACTTTAAGTATAGGCTGGAAAATTTGTACAGTAAAAGACTCTTTATTCGTTAAACGGTGCTACAAATGCTGTGATTTCTTTCACATAGCCAGTGAATGTAAAAGTAATACAAGTGTCTGTTCAAAGTGTGCAGGTGGACACGAGACGCGATTATGTACAGAACAAAACATAAAAAAATGTGCAAACTGCATAAGAAACAATAAACAAAATAAAACTAGCTATGATATAAACCATGAAACTACATTTACAGACTGCCCATGTTACAAGAAAATAATGGATAATGTTCGACAGAATACAAACTACGAGAACCAACAAATATAGCAATCCAAAGCTAATACGACAGAAAAGATTAGCTTAATACATCAGAATGCTCAATCAATAGGGAATATTATTAGTGAATTAGAGGCTGTGATAGAACTAAATCCAGAGTGCAAGTTTTTGTGTGTAAGTGAACACTGGAAATCTGAATCCCAGTTAGCAAGTCATGGTATAAAAGGTTTTAGTTTAGTATCCAGTTTTTGCAGAAATGAGGGAGAACATGGAGGCGTGGCAGTATATGCAAGGTCAGATATTAAATCTTATGTTAGGAAAAAACTAAACAAACTTACAAGTAAAAATCATTTTGAGTGTGCCGCAGGCGAATTTTGTATAAACAAGAATAAAATAATAGTAGTATCAATTTATAGGCCATGTGAGGGTAATAAGGATATTTTTTTTGGAAAACTTGAAAAGTTACTAGAACAAATTGTTGAGGAGGGTAAAATAATTATTATAGCTGGGGATTTTAATATATTTATGAAGGATGATGACTGTAATAAACATAATGCAGAATTAACGTCACTGTTGGCCTCTTTCGGTTTATTTAAAACAATAAATGAACCAACTAGAATCACAGAAACGACAAAAAGCTGTATAGATAATATTTTTACAAATTTTGAGGGGTTTTATCATGCAAGGGTTCTAAATGAAGGTATTTCAGACCATACAACACAAATAATTAGTTTTAAAATTGAAAAATGTATAGAAAATAGGTCAGTATACAAACGTTTTTTTAATGAAGAAAATAGACAAAATTTTTTGGAGCATTTGCAAAATGAAAATTGGGAGGGGGTATACAGCTGTGACGTTAAGGATGTAAACAAACAGTGGGCATCTTTCATGAATACATTCACGGTAAATTTTAATGCTTGCTTTCCCCAAAAATTAGTTAACTTAAAAAAGAAAAAATCCGATATTTTTTATAATAACACAGAAGTGCAAATATGTAAAAATAGATTAGATACTATGCTCGTTTTATACCAGCATGACAAAAATTTTAAAGTTCAATACAATAATTGCAAAAAAGAATATAACAACTTGTTAACTAAAATTAAAGCACAGAGGTTCGAAAATAAAATTAATCGGTCAGATAATAAAAGTAAATGCCTATGGAGTATACACAATGAGGTAACTGGTAAACATCGAAAAAACGATAACTATGAAATTAAAGGAAACCCACAGGAAATAGCTGATAATTTTAATAATTTTTTTATAAATATAGCACCAAGCCTTTTAGAAAATGCCGAAAAAATACCATTTGAATGCAATATTGAGCAAAATGATCGGTCCATGTTTCTGAAGCCTGTGACCCCTGATGAAATATCAAATTTAGCTAAAAGAATTAAAAATAAACACAGTAGTGGAATCGATGAGATCCCAACTAGTTTAATAAAGTTTTGTATTGAACAAATACGTGACGTAATATGTTTTATAATAAATAATTCCTTCAAGTTTGGTATTTTCCCGGCTTTATTGAAGATTGCGGTTGTAAAACCAATCTTTAAAAAGGGAGATCCAGGAAAACAAGAGAATTATAGGCCAATAAGTCTACTACCTAGTTTTTCGAAATTATTTGAAATGGCAATGTGCGATCGTCTAGTTAATTTTATAACTTCCTGTGATTTATTCAGTGTATCTCAGCATGGTTTTATAAAAGGACGGTCGGTACAGACAGCGATTTTTCAGTTTGCACAAAACATAGTTACTTTTTTAGAGAAGGGTTTTCTTTCATTGGGAATTTTTCTGGATCTCTCTAAGGCCTACGATTGCCTTGACCCGACGATCATGTTGATAAAGCTGGAAAGGTATGGCATCAGGGGTGTGGCTTTAGAATGGCTCCGTTCATATCTCTCAAGCAGGTTACAGGGGGTAAAAATAGAAAAGGATGGAAAGAATTTTCTATCCCAACTCCTGGATATTCTCCTGGGAATCCCCCAGGGGAGTATCCTAGGACCAATTCTTTTTATTATTATTTTTGTCATAGATCTATGTTATATAACGGCTAGCAAAAATCAAAGCTCTACAAACTTTGCGGATGACAACAACTTTTTAGTTGGGGCAGCGTCATTCCCAGAGCTACTAACAGAGTTTGAGAAATTAATTTCCGAAGCAAAAAAATGGTATGACAAAAATAGGCTTATTCTAAACACGGATAAAACGAGCATAGTATTATTTAGGACTAAACAATCCAGAAAAGAAGTATCGGATAGGGTTTTATTGAATAATCAAGAACACATGGTAGTCAGCGATACAAAATTTCTAGGTATTCATATCGACGAGTTTCTAACTTTTAACCACCACATAGATAGTTTATGTAAACAATTAAATAAAATCAATTATGGGTTGAGGGTCGTTTGTAGGTATTTGAATCTTAAGAGTAGACGAATTATATATTTTTCAAATTTTGAATCAAAAGCAAGATACGGCATAATATTCTGGGGTAGTAATAGTAATATTGAAAAAATATTTGTTATACAAAAAACGGCCTTACGAAATATTTTAGATAAAAAATTTAGAGAAACATGTAGATGTGAATTCTCTAGTAACAAGATTTTGACAATATACGCTTTATATATATATATATGAATGTCTAATGTATCTTTTTAAACATAAAAGTTCGTTTACTTCAAATGATGTAAATACTTACCAAACCAGAACCCTAGATATACCATACCCAAAACATTCTCTAGCTAAAACTGAAAAAAGCCCGCACTACATGTGTATAAGATTTTTCAATAAAATACCTTATAGAATAAAATTAATAACAAGGGTAAAATTATTTAAGAAAGAGATAAAAAACCTGTTAGTAGAGTTAGAACCGTATAGTATAGATGAATATTTTAATGCCAACCTAAATGATATTTAGAATTATACATACTATATGTATAAGCATGTATGTATTTGGATATATGTATGACGTCATTTCACTTCCTATTTTTATAGTGCTTATTTTATTTTATATGATAATGTATTGTAGAGATATGTCTTGAAATAAAGAAATATTATTATTATTATTATTATTATTATTATTATTGAAATCTTCGCCGAAAAGTCAAAATCTTTTTTTCACATTTCTCGACGTTTTAGACCATTCTGAGTCGAAATCAGTAAAAAAAATTTTTGCATCCGTCTGTCTGTCCGTCTCTGTCTGGGTGTAAACTCTCTAACTCCATTTCTACATGAGATATCGACTTGCGGTTTTTTGCATATTGTTTCTTATCGTATTCCAAAGAGCTGATTAGATTTTGGGGTAAACGATTGTTACCCCCAATAGGAGGTAAAACTCCTATTTTTAGCGTTTTTTGTTTATAATTAAGGCAATTATTATTGTATTTGGTTAATTTAGCACTTATATAAAAGATAATTTTAAATTGGTCAAAAAATGTTATAAACAACGTTTTCCTAAACCGCATTGTTTTCAAGATATTGGCGTTTAAAGCAGTAAAAGGTTTTTTTTAGCATATCTCACATATTTATAACCCGATTTCAAAAAATTATATTTTAAATAAAAGCTCTTTTATAAAAAATGTTATATACAGTTTTTTGCTAGAATATGTTTTAAAGATACAGAATTTAAAATCAAACAAAACACCTAGTTTGAAATTTCCAAACTAGATGGCTCTAGTGTACAATAGTGCCGATGTTTTGACAGGGTGCTTGCAACGTTTCATCTAGTTTTAAATCCATTTAAATGGATAAAAATCTATAGCGTTTACACATAATAAGCAGAATAAGTACAGATACTATTGCCAAAAAAACTTGCCACTATACACGGTGTATTTGAAATAGAGTCAATAATTTTAAGGGAAGATTCTACATCATTCTACAATATCATCATAAAATATGACAATGAGTTTCTATAAACATTTGTCTTAAAATTTTAGCTTTTGATGCAGAATCACCCCGTTTCATTGAAATTTTGGTTTTTAACATTTCAGTATTTAATTTTTCGTCCTGAAACCGTGAAATGTCACCTCAAATGAATTTTTATCGAAAACGGAATCCTACAGTATTACAACAAGAGTACCTTTTTATGTATTTTAACCTAAGGAATCATATTCTGATAATAAAATTACAAAAAGCTCTACAAAAAAAGTTTGGGACAAAAAACCGATAAGGCCCCTCGTTTCAGGATTGTTTGTTTTTGTCCGGGTGGACAAAACTGGACGGAAGTAATCAAATTTACGCGGACTGAACAAAATCAAAAAAACTGATTTTGTCCACAAATTCTGGACAAAATTGGACAAAATCAAAATAAAATTAAATATTAAATTTTAGAACACATAACTATTTTTATTAAATACGTATTTATACATAAAAACATAAAAAAACTCAAATAATTAAAAGAAAATAAAACATAACGAAAAATACCAAAAATATTGATAAAAATTAGGTTAGTTATTAACTAATAATCATCTAAAAGTTCTGCTTGAAATATATATTAAATAATCCTCATTTATAAATTTAAAAAAAATATTTTTTTCTTAAATTCTTTGCACCGTTTCCTTTCTATAACTTATAAACACATGTTAGGACGATTTATTCATTAACAAGCAAAAATTGGAATATTTTTTTTTAATGTTTATAGATACTATTTCACTAACTGGACTGTCATGAAAAAAAAAAACAATTTTTGTAAAAACATTTTTTACTTTTTTTTTTGTTTTAAAAAAATATTGTTTTATTCGAAAAAGAAATATTGTTGAAAACAAAAATAATTTTTTCATGTTCCAAGTAAATCATTATGTAAAAACAGCATCGACATGACAGTCGAGTTAGTTTAAAGTGTCAATTTACTTTAAAAAATATATATTTTTTAATTCTAATATTTGCTTGCTCTGGTAAATGAATACTTCAATCCGACCAGCACAAATAAAAACAAACAAAAAATTCAAAGTAGCAAACTTTTTTTTATTTAAATTCAACTCATTTGAGCTGCTGAATCCAAATCAGCACCATATTTATTCTATCTGGTCTAGTTTCCAGGATAAATTAAAGTTAAAGGCCAAAAATGATTATTTTTGACATTCAGGCCCATTTTTCTTAAAATCCTGAGTATATAGACAAATTCTGAAGCCAGATTAGGATTCAGCGCTTCAAAATGTATAAAAATAGTATTGGATGGTATATTTCAGACGTAAAGGTGTGCGCCGAAAATTTTCTCGGCGTTTGTGTCGATTATAGCCGGGAGCGGCGCCGCGCCACGCCTCGAAAAATTTGCGATAGCACGTCGCGGCGTGGCGCTGCGCCTGCTAATTTTTTTTTATAGAAAATGTTTAGAAAAAATATTAAAATATTTTTAAAGCTTCACAAAATAAATAATTTTAAGTTATTTCCAGACAGCGCGCTGCGCCGCGCCATGAATTTGGCGGCGGGGCACTATATGTATATACCGGCGGTTGCGTACATGCACACATCTAGTCAGACCCCACTTCGAAGTTGAAATAATTTTTTCCGTGACCATGTGTTATTATAAGAGATAATTTTTGATTTCGTCCAGTTTTGTCCAAATTTGTCCAGTTTTGTCCAATTTTGTCCAGTTTTGTCCAATTTTGTCCGGTTTTGTCCACCGGCCTGGACAATTTCAAAAAAAGTGTACTTTTTCACAACCCTGCCTCGTTTGAAGGTAGGTACTCAAACTAATACAATTTTTTTTTCTTCAGTATACCCGACCTCTATTACAATTTAAAATGGGGGTATTATATCCATTATTATTATAGGCCACAGTCATATATTATCAGATAATTCACAAAATTCATTATACTTTGTACATGTAATTTTGTAAATGACTTCTGGTATAATATAAATCAATTATTTGTAAACAGTACAATGAATTGAACTGTAAACACGGCTCACACGCATTTTAATCATAAACACACAAAAACCGAACTTTAGGGTGGTTCCAAAGTAATGTGTGTGACACTGACACCGTGACACTATTTTAAAGTTTTTATAACATTTTCTTCATTTTTTTCAATTTTTAAAAAATTGAGCACCCTATAACTTTTTTCTGTATTTGAGGAGATTTTTTTTTCAAAGGAGACTATCGTATCGCAACGCCTGCAACGATAAGATTTTACATGGTTATAGATACATAAAAAATAAATACTTAGCCAAAATTTCAGGTCTTTTTAGACGACGAAGGGATAGTTTTAAAAGTTCTTTAGAATGGTATATAACTTAAACTGGTAAAAAAATAACATACCATGACAAACACTGTTTTGAGTTCTGTCAAGTGGCTTATCGAAAACATACAGAGTAGGTTTATTGGGATGTACATATGTTACAGAGTAGGGATTTTAGGGAGAAGGGAAATTAAGAGTAGTTAAATTTTCTATAGCAGAGGTAAGGTTGTGTGTAATCGCCCTTTAGTAAAGCGTCCGTTCTAGAAATTGCTCTATTTTCAAAACAATGTACCTATCGTAAAGTTTAAATTGTCCATCTATATAAAGGCGCTTACAAATCCAGGACAATGAGCACTTGTGCATAAGAACAGGTCCTTTTTCAACAAACAAGGGGCGCTAATTTCAAAAACAAGGATAGAACAATGCACTGCAGTGCTATAGCAAAATTTTCACAACTTTTAATAGGCTATGTCAGTTTTGAATGCACAATGATAATATTGCATTCAAAATTTTCGGAGAAATTTGAAAAACTGACTTTAAATATACCGGGTGACTTATATTTATGTCCAATCCTAAAATTAAGATTAATCTTCATTCGCTAAAAGCGAAACTTTGGTGATTTATATTATTTTACATTGGCTATAAAATGGCGGATTCGATTTTTTTGTTTTACTTCCGGTTTTGCCGGAAGTGGTATAAATATGTTATTTTTTTAATGGAAAATTTGAAAAACTGACTTTAAATATACCGGGTGACTTATATTTATGTCCAATCCTAAAATTAAGATTAATCTTCATTCGCTAAAAGCGACACTTTGGTGATTTATATTATTTTACATTGGCTATAAAATGGCGGATTCGATTTTTTTGTTTTACTTCCGGTTTTGCCGGAAGTGGTATAAATATGTTATTTTTTTAATGGAACACCCTGTAATTTTTTACATATTTGAATTTAGCTGAAAATTCTATGTATATTTTTCATTTTCGTTTTTATCGTATAAAAACGAGATACTCATAATTTACCTTCTTTTTACTTACTTAATCTTCAAAGTAAATTACCTCCAGGGTGTCAAAATTGTGACTTTACTTCTTTATTTTTTCTTTAAGGCAATATTAATCCAAAATACTTTTATTACTTTCTATGTCCAAACTAAAAAAAAAAAAAATTGGTTCATTTTTTATTTTTATTTTTTTCTTGTTTTTAGGCATAGCAAATATAAAAAAACACTATTAAATTGAAAAATTATCATTAGTTTAGTCTCGTGAGGGTAAGGGATAAGAAAATAGCGGAAAAATACAAATAAAGTTTTGCAGGGACATGAAAAAAGGAGTACAGGGCAAAAAACCGTTTTTTAGCTATAATTCGCTGTCATTGATCTCGTTTTTATTTTAATATTAGTTTTATATATTTTTTTAAGCTTAAGTAATTAAAAACATGTGTATTTCGTTTTATACTATAAAAATGAAAACGAAAAAAAGAGTAAAAAAACAATCAGTTTTTTATACAAAGAATTATCGGCTGAATTCAAAAATGTAAAAAATTACAGGGCGTTGCGTTAAAAAAACATATTTATGCCACTTCCGGCGAAACCGGAAGTGAACAAAAAAATTAAATCCACCATTTTATAGTCAATGTAAAATTATATAAATCACCAAAGTTTCGTTTTTAGCGAATAAAGAATAATCTTAATTTTAGGGTTGGACTTTTTAATAAAACTCACCCAATATATTTACAAATTTTTTTTCAAATTTCTCCGAAAATTTTTAATGCAATATATTTTATTATGCATTCAAATCTGGCATAGCCTATTAAAAGTTGGTGAAAATTTTGCTGTAGCACTACAGTGCATTGTTCTATCCTTGTTTTAGAAATTAGTAAACATAACTTGTATGATTTTTTTAAGAAATTTTCCCATTTTTAGAACTTTTTTAACCCTCTTAAAAATTGTTTGAAAAAATAAAAATTAATGGTCGAATAGAGAATTGTATGAGCTTTAAAATGATGTATCACATATCCATTAAAAAAAAATCCCCCCTTGTCTCCATTGTGGCCACTAACCATATCAAATATGTACCAAAAAAAATATTTGGATTGTTATTTACGTGTTTTAAGTTGATATCTTAAGCCGTTCAAAAGTTAAAGTGAGGGCGGATATTTGAGATGCACGATATAATGAACGGCTTACCATTATAATGGTAATTAACACTAAACTAATCAAAAAATTGACCAATGAAATGTCAGTATTATCTGGTTAAATTCTTAGTTAGTTTAGTGTTAATGATTGGGTAAAACAGCTTTAACCAAATACTTTTAAATATTAAAATATGAAAATTAAATTAAATTATTTTAATTAGTAGAATATAATTATTAATTATGTACAGTCCACTTTTTCTAATGGTTTTTTAAATAATTACTTTGGGCGCACCCAAACAGTGTGGAAAAATTTATCCAGAAACGTGAAAAATGAATTTTTTAACAGGCAATGGTCGAATATGTTACACCGAGAAAAAATATAGTAGAGGAAAGTCGCCTAATTTCGGATACCATTTACAATGTATTCAATATTTAATACTCGGTATTACTTTTTGATATTTTTTTTATATAACCAGATACAACTTATTATAGCGAACCATGATTTATTATAAAAGCAATTTTATTACAGTTTATTTTTTCCAAAAAACACGGTTAAAAAAAATCAGCGCCTTTTTGTGCATTTGAAAAAGGGCTCCTAATTTCGGACATATCCGAAAAATTTTTTTCAAGAGTAGATCTAGATCCCATTGCTTATGTTTCTTGTTATTCCTTCACATTTAAGACGTAAATTGATCATTAAGCGATTTTCTACGAAATACTATAGGAACTATAATTTTAGATTCCCAATTTCGAATATCTTAGTATCTTAGGTAATTTTCGTTTTTTCAAAATTGTTTATCTTAGTTTCTTGTATCATTATAAAAATAATAATTAATGGTTGGTTATCCTGAATAATAATTACCTTGCGGATATCCGAAATTGGGAATCAAATGCACAAAAATGGTCTATCCGAAATTAGGCAACTTTCTGCTTTTTAGATTAGAAGTTTGTAGAATGTTTACGTTTTCAAATTGCTTAATTATGAATAGTGGATCAACTTAAATAACATCATAACTTACCCAAGACAGAATCACGAACTTTTATAACGATTATTTATAAAATAAACAAGCATAATAATGCAACTGAGCACAAAACTGCCATTTACAATATAAACGATTTGTGCTGCCATTTAAAGGGGAGAAGCTCTACCGTTATCATATTACAGGACGGATTTAGTTTGACTTTTGGCTTCACATAAAAGTAGGTTTCTGTTTACCTTTGCAGACAGGATCTTAAATACACTACTATCCGAAATTTGGAAACCATCCGAAATTAGGCGCATTTCCTCTAGTCATTGGGAGATTTAGCTCAGCGGTCTAAGGCATCGATATAGCATTGACACTGAGCTAATGATCGTGAGTTCAAACCTCACTGGCGCCAATTGCCTTTTTCAGTTAATTAATAATTGAAATTTGGCGAAGGCGTACTCCCTAGATATATTGGTTCGAAAGTCAATTAAAGCCGGTGGTTGCCTCTACTACTAGCCCACACAAGTCCTGGACTTAGGGGATGCTTAATTAAGTAGAATAGTACGAGGTTAAAAAACAAACATAAAAAAAACAAACATTTAAGGGTGAAGTGAAAAAAGGGGTAAACCTCGGAAAGAAAGATAACAAGCTATAAACTTGTATAAATCTTTGTTTTGACGTTCTATAAGTTAGCTCAAAATCCCATAAAACTAGTTTAAAAGTATAATTGTCGTATTTGCATAAGATATTAACAAAGTTTAACAAAAAAAAAATCTTAAAAAGTCGTATTTTTTAGTGAAAAAAAATTGAAAAAAAAAAAAATTTAAAAATATATGGTCAAATAGAAAATTTTATTATACACGACCCCTTTTCATTAAAAAAATACCCCCTTTGCCCCCCTGTCCACATTTTAAAAACTACAAATATCGAATATATGCCAAAAGATAGTTTAAGTTGTCTTATTTAAGTGTTTCAAATTTAAAGTCGATATCTCACATGGTGGGTGTATTGACTTTTGGACCGCACAGTATATGATAACGCTAAGTCAACTGTGGAATCAAATGCATAGTACAGTTTATAACTATAATAAATCTAATATTTTTAGTAAATAATTAACTTTATAAACATTACTAAGGCTTATGTATTAAATTTCACAGTTGACCTAGCGTTATCAAATATACGGATAAGCGCTCTATCTCGAGAACGGTTAATTGATAAAATATTGCCTTATACCAATTTTTAGAGAATATTATGCTCTACAACTTTGCTAATAACTCAAAATGTAATATGAAGCAAAGAAAACAAGATAATTACAAAAACCGGTTTTTGCGACCTTGAATATCTTGCGACGCGGACACGAGATTCTATGAGACTTTTGAGCTAACTTATAGCTTGTTATCTTTCATTCCGAGGTTGAATCCTATTTGACTAGACTAATACTGCTGTCAACGAGAGAATAGTAGGCTCATTAAAACAAAAAATCGTGTTCTTTATTTTTTTTTTCGAAAAACAAAAAAAGGTTGGAAAAAACCTATGTATTATTAAGGTTTGTGGCTATTTACTTTTAGTTTAACTTTAAAAAAGACCGAGTTTTCTTGTAATTTTTTTTTAATTATAATGTAAACGCCATAGAGCGAAACGTTTTTGTATTTGCATAAAGGGTCACGTGACATTCGTAACTTTTAAATAAATAGGTTAATTTGAAAAACAAATAAATTTTACATATAATTTGGAAATAAAAGACAGTTTAAACTTAAAAAAAAACGAAATAAAAAGCCCGATAGATTATTTTATTTTTGGTTTTAAATCTTTATTTACATCATAAGTAAACAAATAATTTAAATTATAGTTAAACAAGAGTGTTTTTTAAAGTCGAACTAAAAGTAAATATCGTCAAACCGTATTATAGTTTTATAAGACACGATATTTTTAAACATATCTGTCGAGTTTTTTAATATTTGGCGGAAAGTAAACAATTAAAACTGATCAAACAAAATTTAACAATGAGCTTTACTAAACTAAAGTACTCTTTTAAATATTAGTCAGCATAATGCATTCCAAGAAATAAAAAGGAGAAAAGGATTTTTTAAATAAGAAAACTGATCACAGTGTATTGTTACATTAAGAAAGGGAAAAAACTTCAAATCATCCAAGGCATATTTTAAAAATTAGTTTTTTCTCTACACCGAAAAAGTTTATTTTATCTGTTGTGATATAGTTCTCCGCATGAAAGAAAGTCTCCGACGAAAGGGGAGGAATCATTCGCACTCTCTTCTTTGCGTCAAGAGCGTTATAAGGCGTGCGTGCCTACAACGGGCACACACATTCCAAAAATACTTCCCGTAGCCACAGATCCGTGCGTCAAACTATACACGACTTTTTACTTTCCCCAAGAAAAGTATTGCGTTAGTAAAAAAAAATATTGTTTTTTTTACGTTTCTCGGCGTTTTTTATCCAAAAAAATATAATTTCCTTCAAAACAAAAGTTATGTTTGTCGGTTTGTTTGTCTGTTTGTCTGTCCGATAAATTTGTGACTATGATAACTCGAGAACGCTTTGACCTAAAGGCGAGGGGTAAATCGCTGAAAAAAAAAAATTACTCTTGAATTCCTTCTAGATGGTAATCTCCTAAAACCTTCTCGAGGTTTCCTTTTAAAAAGCATTTTATTATAATAACACAGGTTTACAAAAAAAAAGACAGGACTATTTGACCGGACCATGGTATTCCTAGGTATTTTGGCGCCCTGAATCAGATCCCGGGGTCAGTTTTGCCCCATCACGTCAGGAAAACGAGATTTCAAGGTCATTTGGAAGTCAAAAAGGTGATTTTTTGGGAGCGGCCCCGGGACAACATCTAAACGTTCAGAAAGGATTCAAGACTTACACAATTACCCGTGAAGTTAACAGATCGCTTGAGATATTGTCGCGGGGCCGCTTCCAAAAAATCATCATTTTGACCTCAAATGACCTTGAAATCTCGTTTTCCTGACGTGATGGGGCAAAACTGACCCCGGGATCTGATTCAGGGCGCCAAAATACCTAGGAATACCATATTCCGGTCAAATAGTCCTACTTTTTTTTTGCAAACCTGTGTAATTTGTAAGACGTAAAATGATTGTCAATGTTCAAAATTATCAAAAACAAGATGGGTAATAAAAACATTACTAAATATTTATAAGACATCTAATCGTAGCTGCCTTGATCCAATTACTTTCCCCAAGAAAAATTTCGAAAATTTTTTATTGCTTTTTTTACGTTTCTAGACGTTTTATAGCCAAAAAATATGATTTCCGTCAAAAAAATTCTATCTGTGGGTCTATGTGTCCGGGAAATTTGTGACCACGATAACTCAAGAACTCTTAAGGCTAAAGACTTGAAATTTGGACCATAGGTTGATTATCCAAAGTTCTAGGCTGGGATTGTTTTTGGTAAAAATCGGGTTGGATTAGGGGGGTAAAATGGGGTAAAAACAAAAAAATTTAACAATTTTTACGAAAAAATAAACTTTTTTGATTTTTTTTTTGAAAAAAAAAAATGATTTTTTTTTGTTAATTTTGTTCGTTTTTGATTTTAATGAACCTAGGCCTAGAGGGGAAAGTATTATTTTGTTGACAATTTTTTAGTCAGATTCTGCACACTAAAAAAGCATTCATAACAGTAT
>OY294044.1:47601637-47655682 GCA_958510825.1 Brachypterus glaber
CAATCAATGACAAGTTAAAGTTTACTCTAGAGATGGAAACTGATTGTAAGTTGCCATTTCTAGATGTACTGATCATTAGAACTGAAGATGGGTCATTAGTGTCCGATATTTATAAAAAGCCCACGAACACAGACAGAACCATTAACTTTAGCTCTCTTCATCCTACTCACCAAAAAATTAACTTAATTAAACAAGAACTTAATCGTGTTCAAAGATTAAGTCATAATTCTTTTTGGGAAAAAAATATAGATGGTATTAAAAACTAAATTTTAAAAAATGGTTATCCAAAACGATTAATTAATTCGGTGATTTCACGAAATAGGGACCCAGGTTTTATAAATAGAAATCAAAGTAACAATACTGTTAAAAAAGTATATTGTAGTCTACCAATAATACCAAGTTTAACGAATAAACTAACAAATATACTTAAAACAGAGAACTCAATGTTTGCCACATACAGTAAGAATACAGTAGGTAGTTTGCTCTTTAGTAAAATTAAAGATAGGGACAAAAAAGAATTTATGACTGACATGGTATACCAAATTAATTGTTTCCACTGTGATGCTTGCTATATTGGACATTCAAAAACTTATCTCAAAAAACGTTTAAGCAACCATAAGTCGGCATGCAAAAATATCACTGATAATAAAACCGCCCTAACCTACCACTATCTAGAAAGTGGACACCACTTTAATTTTAATGTAGAGGATGTAAGGATATTAAATAAAATTAGTAATCGGAGAAGGAGAGAGTTGATGGAAATGGTTCAAATAACTGCCAACAAAAACGCTATAAATTATAAAACGGATACGGATGGCCTTAGTAATATATATTTTTATTTAATAAGAAAAATTAATAGCTAATTTTTGTGGAGCAGGGGTTACTAACCATGTTGGGGGAGTATGTGTCTCTTTCTCCTTCCATCTCATTAGTGAAACGGGGTGGGAGATACATACCCGTTAACCGGTGTTTTCTTTCTCCCTTTTCATCTCATTAGTGAAACGGGGTGGGATACGTAGTTTTTGTGGAGCAGTGGTTACTAACCATATTGGGGGAGTGTGTGTTTCTCTCTCCTTTCATCTCATTAGTGAAATGAGGTGGGAAATACATACCTGTTAACTGGTGTTTCTTTCTCTCTTTTCATCCCATTAGTGAAACGGGGGGGATGCGTACCTGTTAACCGATGTGGCCACAAGAAGCTGCCAACACAAGAAAAACACTATAAATTTTAAAACGGACATCGATTGCCTTAGTAATATTTATTTTCATTTTTGTCTAATTACAGAATTAATAGCTAATTCTTTGTGGAACAGTGGTTACTAACCATGCTGGGGGAGTGTATTTCTTTCTTCTTTTTCATCTCATTAGTGTAACGGGGGGTGAGATGCATATCCTTTAGCTGGGGCCTCCTTTCCCCTCTTTTCATCTCATCAGTGAAACAAAGGGGGGGGTATACGTACCTTTTGACCGATGTTACCACAGAGAATTGACTAATGCTGGGTTCGACCCACAAAAATGTTACATGTTTTTTACTGCGAACGACGCTTTTAACCTACAAATTTTTCGACATGGTGTCAAAACCAATTTTTATATTGTAATGTAATATTTATTTATTTTTATGTTGTAAAAGGTTCTTTTTCATAATGTTCAAGTTTATAATATATATAACTACGCTCACATAATTTTTAGGTAAGAAAATTTACATATTTTACCTGAAAATGGGATTCAATACAGGCAAAAAATATTTTTGTTATATATTATCATTATTATTGTTATTAACAATAGTTGTTATCTTTCAGCTTTGATAAAGCCCCCAAAGAGGGGAGAAACGTTAGCCATATAATAAAGTGACGCATTAAAACCTGCCAAAAAATCCGAGTTTTTTTTTTTACAAACCAGAAAATTATATATTAAAAATAATATCGGGCCCAAAACGGTCCCTTGAGGGACACCTGTTAAAATTGCTGATGGGTCGCTAAGTGTATCATCAACTTTGACTCTCTGTTTTCTGTCTGTTAAGTAGCTCTGAAACAATGCATATGCCACGCCCCTCAAACCAATAAGGTGTAATTTTCTTAGTAAAATTTTGTGGTCGACCGTGTCGAATGCTTTGGCTAAGTCTAAGAATATTGCAAGACACTTTTTGTTGCAATTTATTCCTTCTACTACATTTTTTGTGAACTCTATAACTGCATGTTCGGTACTAACATTTTCGCGAAATCCAAATTGATTTTTATTCAATATATTATGATTATTTAAATATTTGTTTAAGCGATTTTTTTAAACCTAATTCAAATGATTTTGCGAAATTGTTTATAGTAGAAATAGGTCTATAATTCGTGGGCTGAGTTTTATCTCCAGATTTATATATTGGAATCACAACGGATTCTTTCTATTGTGATGGAACATGTCCGTTTTGAAACGTTAGGTTAATAATGTGAGTCAGAGGACGAGCATTTAGATTTATGATAATTATGTTGTAGTTTTTGTCAATAAACAAACCATTATTATTAAAGTTTGTGTATTATTTTTCAAGAATACAGGGTCTCATTTTATGAAATTTGATTGTCAAGTAATTTACAAAGGCAAAAACTGCGTTTTGAAATTCACCAAATTTTTACGCAAATACATGTAAGGCTTTCCCGTATTTGTAATTAACACAGGCCCACAAAAAAATAAAGTATATTCCTCCTAACCAGACTATATTTTTTTAAATGTATTTTTATGTGCTAACAAAAAATTTGACAGAAACAGTAAAAAAGAATACTGGACGAAGTAGCTCGAGATCTTCAAAATTCTCTAGCACGCAAACTATTGAATTTTGGGAGTTGTAACCGCAGACACTTTTGACCAGAAAGTCGAGAAGTATAACATTGTAACCTTCCGGGCTATTTTCGAATATCATAAAAAAAAATAAAAACAATATAGTTTGTTTATTTAGAAGTTACTTATCAATTGCAATAATATCTTTTTTATTCGATTGATTCTAAAAGCGACACTTTTTGTTTATGTGGGGATATTTCTTCTTCGGCTAATTACCGGCCTATTGCTATTTCTACTATGTTTTCTAAAGTACTTGAACTAATTATACTCAATAGATGTAGGCCCTTTTTCCAAACCAGTGACAACCAGTTCGGTTTTAAAAGATCTATGGGAGCTGTAGATGCAATTTTTTTATTGAAAGAAAGTTAGCTACCACCTTAAGAAGAAAACTCCTGTGTATGCAATATTCCTGGATTAAAGTAAAGCCTTTGATAGGGTTCATCATGTGAAGTTAATCAGAGCCTTAATAGATCGGAAAGTACCTAGCTATGTTTTCCGCTTCTTACAAAGTTGGAACTCCAAAGCCACGGCATCTGTTCGCTGGGGATCTGCCACTTCACCTGACTTTAGTCTACGCAACGGTGTACGACAAGGAAGTTTAATTACTCCTGATGCCTTCAATGCCTACATTGACGACCTTCATCTCCTGGCTACTAAAGCCCCTGCTGGATGCTTTCTTGGTGGCCTAAAAGTCAACTGCATCAGCTACGCCGATGATATGGTCCTTCTTTGCCCCTCACTTCAAGGTCTACGTATGCTTATAAAAATATGTGAAGACTTTGCCAAATCACGTTCTCTTAAATACAATAGTAATAAGAGTAAAGTTTTAGTGTTCAAGTCCGCAAATTATAGAGACCTCTATGTTCCTCCTGTTTATTTAAATAACTCTGCTGTTGAACGCGTGTTCGAAATCAAATACCTAGGTCACGTTATCAATGATATGCTAAGTGACAACTCTGACATTCAGCGTCACAAGAAAAACCTTTGTGCCCGCGCAAACATGTTAGCTAGAAATTTCTTTAAGTGCTCTGTCGAGGTTAAGAACTCTCTTTTCAGGACATTTTGTTCTAACGCTTACTGTGGTGAAATTTGGCTTGATCACACGGTGGCCTCGTGGCGAACTCTTCGCGTATGCTATAATGATGCATATCGCATTATCCATAGACTACCGCGCTATAGTAGTGCCTCGGAAATGTTTGCCTCTGCCCGAATAGATACCCTGGATGCTCTGAGACGCAAGTTGCTCGCCTCTTTTGTGAAGCGGCTACTCTCCAGTCCTAATGTTTTCCTAAAAGCGTTTGTATCTTCGGACTGCTTTTGGGTTTCTGCACAAATCGCCACTTGGCGACGCCTTTGTTTCTTACAAGTGACCTAATCATTTTATTTATTTATAAATTATAATTATTTTGTTTTGCTTTATTTTTATTTTTAATCATTTTATTATTTTGTAGTATATGACCATTGTGCTGTAATAAAAAAAAATTATTATTATTATGTTTTACGAGCGAAAAGTTGAACTTTGTGGCCCTAGGGTTTGGAAAGTTTTTTTTCGCCCCCTAACTAAAACTTGTTATAAGCGTTTTAAAAGAAGATGCTTTACCTTTACTGTAATATTTATAAAGAAATATGACCTTTTGGTCACCTTTGGTCTTGAACTAACCGTTCTTTTTAACCAGATACAGTTATTATAATCATCACAAAATAAAAAAAATTCCATAACCATAACCATAAAATATATGTCAACTGATTAATCTGTATTCACCCACGAAAATAAATTAAAAACACAAAATTTCAATTGTAAAATCACTTTCAATATTTATAATATTCATAGAACGGTTTCACAAGTATTATTTTCACAACAGACACATTTTAACAGAAATTAATCACCAAGCTATAGCTTTTTTAATTTAAACATGAAACCGCAAGCAAAAGAAACGATTCAATTGTTTTTGTAGCTATTTGATTGGACAGCAATTTGTCATGGATAACTGGATAAGTAATAAGACAGTAAAAAGAAATATTTTTTGCACTTTAAAATTAAGAAGTATATTTTAATAATTTATTATAATTAGTAACAATTGAATAAAAAATATTGTATAATACACGGGCAAAAGGTTAAATTTCGATTTCGTAGGTTTATTACCCTCGGGCCGGCCCTATCGGCCGGCCCTCGGCTTCTAAAAACCTAATCAATCGAAAAAATTAACTTTTCGCCCTTGTATTATAAATAACTATTGTGAGGTACCAGTTTAGGTTAGTTTATTCCAAATAATCAAGTGAGACTCATATAGAGATTTTTCGAGACGCGCTTTGTGAGTTTAGGGCTTGTCTGCTTTCAAAAGCTTAGAAAAACTTGCCAGTATGGTGTATTAGTAGGCAGGGCAAGTACGGTTCAAAATTAAAAAAATAATTTTGTTTTTAAATAGTAATTTTAAAGCGTAATCGCCGCATAAATTTGTTGATCTTAATATTATTACTGTGCCCACTCTATATTTATATTTCAGTTTTATATGTAAAACAAAATTTCAGTAATTATAGTCTGAAAACCAATATTCATGATAATGGTACACGCGCCAACAATATCAGACTTCCTAGGCTGAGGTTGGAGAGCAGTAAGTTTGGTTCAAATTATTACGGACCAAAATTGTTTAACCATCTTCCATTTCGTATAAGAAATTTACCCCAAAAGGAATTTAAAATTAAATTAAAGACATTTTTGTTGAGGAGTGCCTTTTACAGTATGGATAAATTTTTAGATCTGAATCTTGAAAGTGAGATTTTTTAAAATGTTTATCATTGTTTATCAAGTGTTTTTATGCTGTACTAATTATGTATCTTAACTATATTAATTATTTTTCAAATATTTGACGTGTGTAAACTTTGTATCACAAATAAATTAAATTAAATTAAATTAAATAAATATATTAATAAAAAGTGTTCTATAAATATTGGATTATTACCCATGTTCGAGAAATATAAGTTATTGATGTAAACTAACCTTTTACGAGAATACGCTGAATTATTAATTATTAAATATTCTAAATTTAGTATTGATTCTTTATTTAAATTTTATTGATATATTTTACTTTGTTAATTTATTATTTTATTTATTAAATAATCATTTAATCTAAATTTTGTTCTTTTTATTTATTTTAACCTAGTTAGAAAAACGAATATAAATATTTCAGGGCTACGAACCCCTCCGAAGTTAACTAGATCTTTATCCCTGACCCAGGGTGGTGGCAGCGCTACGCTATCTTTTTCTTAATCATCGAGGGTTTCGACCCATAAGGTGGTCGTCTTTGCTTTAGTCTTTTAACAGAAATCTCAGTGAGGTCTTGATGTGACCTCGGGGTTTTACAATGATGCCAGCGGGTGTTACAATAGAAGTTCCCGTGGTGTTACAATGGTGGCAGCCCAAAGGGTTTTTTTCTTTCTAGGTTAAAATTATGTTACAATCTGAATTTATTTAAACAAAAAAACAATATTGTTTTTTATGATATTCGAAAATAGCCCGGAGGGTTACAACATCTCCTAAATTCAACCAAATCGGTTCGAAACGGCTTTTCCATAAGACCGGTGCACTGCGGCTTTTAATAAACTTTTTTTTTTGTGGGCCAGTGTAATTTGTGTAAGAAAACTAAAATGCATGATAAAATCGAAAAAAGAGATATTGCATGTATTAATGTTTATGTAAAAAACTCATTCTTGCTTCGTGCAAACAAAATCTAGCCAATTTCAGCTTGCATGGCAATATTCTGTTCATCTGCAAACAATACTTTTGATATATTGCTTTTGACCTCTTTGGTTTTATTAAATTTGAGTTGATATGAAGAACGAGATACACATTAATCTACTCTTCAAAAAGGGTAGAACAAGTTGTGAAGATATGTTATGCTACGTATTTCATTATATACTATTCAAATGCAAGCAGGTTAATTTTCGAGAGGACAATATCGGTTTACCCATGAGTGCCATACAAGGTTTTATCCAATAAATAGCTTAGGAATTCATATTTTTATTAAAAATTTTAATGACATTTACAAGAAAATAATTTGACAAGTGACAGTTGAGTGGGTAAAATAAATAATTATCCACTCAATAAAGTAATTATTTAAAATAAAGCTGGTAATTGTCTTATTATCTGTATGTATTGGATAAAAATATTTTATTTTTTATAGGTATAGCGAAGGTAACGCAATACACTGTGTAGTATATAATGGAGTGCGTAGCATTACATATCTTTGCGGCTTGTTTTCTAATATGCCTATTCAATGAAGCGTAATGGGAGGTCCCCCAGTTTCAAGGCCCCCGGGGTGTATCATTTGGCAAGATTTATTTATTTTCATGAAAAATAAAAAATTGTAGACTGAAACTATTCTTTTTAATATATCGGACAAAATTTTAGTGCTTGACAGCAAAGAAGTATTATACGTTTACTTAGGACCCAGAAAAAAAGATTTTTTTTTGTTTAAAATAATTTTTTTTACCAAAATGCGTCAGTCTGTCTATATGACAAGTGTCCGCACGATAAGTCAAGAAAGAATAATATGATCAACTTTAAATTTTCAGGAATAACACAGGCTCACAAAACACTAGAGTGTTTTTTACGAGGCGCAGCCGAACAAAAAAAGTCCAAAATACGCAACAATTATCTTAAAATTAGTTTGTCAATTTGAAGTTATGTGTTTGACGTTTACTAATTTTATGACAGCAACGGGTATGAAATAGGCACTAACTACTAACTAGGTCGTAGGAAAAAAAAATTTATCTGTGCTGGGGTTGAGACCCACCTATTCTTATGTATTTTGGGATGCTGAACACAAACCTTTCATAAAAAAGGCATTTCATGAGCTAATTTTTATTTGCTACACTAAAATAATGAGTTTTTTAACTTTTTAGTTTTTTCAGTATAGCAAAAAATTGAGCCCTTTTTATGACAGATTAGTATTCAGCATCCCAAAGTACATAACAATAGGTGGATCTCAACCTCAGCACAGACAACTTTTCTTTTTTTATAATCAATCTTGACAAGGAAAAAAATGAAAATTGAAAAGAATCCCCCAAAAATAAGAAAGTTATTTAGGCTAAACGTTTAAACATATAAAAAATCTCCAATTAACTTCATATTTTTAGGAAAAGTAAGTTTTATTAAATTAAATTCTACCAAATTTACAATATATAATTTACTACAATATAAAATATATTATACACAATATATTTATATAAAAATTATAATATTTACACAAAAATGTGTAATATTTACACAAAAATCCCTAATACTTATATCAGATAGTAAGTGCGGTGAAACCGTACACTATTTTCTTTTATTTTGTTAGTCTTACTTTCTTTTTAGTAAAGAAACTTTAATAAAAAAAAATAATAATAAGATTGATTACCAGTGGTAATTTTAGTATTCATTTAAGTAAGTTGGAATTTTATATTTTAAAATTAAATTGGTAAACGATATTTTACGAACCAGACCATCATGTCGACGCTATTATTACATAGTGACGTATCTATAGATGTTTATAAACAGGTATTTCAAATTGGGGTGTCCCAAAAAGTTTCAACATCCAAATAGTGGTCCTTTTAGTGAAATATGGTTAGAGTACGGATTAATAAGTTATACCTTAGATTATTATATGTATTATGATATAATATTATATTTTTTAAAACTATAAATTTTGCGAGGCCCCCTGTAAATGAATACCAAAAGTCCTGCCTCTGCTAATCACAGTAAACTGTAAACTTGTCTTGGAAGCACACTGACAATATCACGGTCAGCCGTTACTCACTTTTAATGCGACTTTGAAAAACACTTTTTTTAACCGACTTCCAAAAAAGGAGGAGGTTATCAATTCGACGAGTGACTGTTTTTTTATGTTTGTTCCCGCATAAATTTGGAACGGATGAACGGAATTTGATGAAACCTTTTGCTACTTAAAGAGGACATTCATGAGGTGGTCCAGTTTTAATTTGACGCTCGGATAATGCCGGGTAAGCCGGATGATCCAGATAAATCTGATCGTTTTAACGCAATTTCACTTAAAACCGGCTTAATTTGGTTCTAATACCAACCAAATTTTTAAAAATAAAAATACTACTAACTTTATTTTTTAGAAATTTATCTTTAAGATGCCGAGATGGAAGGACAACTATAATTTAGCTTAGATGACCTTACAGATCTACAAGTTCTGTGTCTCTAAAAAGTAAAAAATAAAAACTTTTCGCAAAAAAAAAAATGAACCGACTTCTGTCTCTAAAAAGTAAAAAATAAAAAATAAGTCGGTGCCAATTTCACAGCAAAAAATTTAACAACATAAATAATTGTTAGTATTTAATTTGAGAAGTGGTGAAATTGGCACCGGCTTATTTTTTATTTTTTACTTTTTAGAGACAGAAGTCGGTTCATTTTTTTTGCGAAAAGTTTTTTCTTTTATAATTTGTTTACTTATAATGTAAATATAGATTTAAAATCAAAAAATATATAATTTATTGGGCAAAACGTTTTTTAATCGCAAAAAAGGGTCACGTGACCTCCATAACTTTTAAATAAATAGGTCAATTTAAACAAAAGTTAACTTGTTTTACTTAATAATTAAAAAAAGACGGTTTAATATAAAATTATAAAAATATTAAAAAACAAAAAACAAAAATCAATTTTAAAAAATAAAAAAAAATATTAAAAAATTTAAAAAAATATTTTTAATTTTTTTTTAACAACTTTTTATATTTTTAGATTATTTTATTTTCAATTACTGAAAAAATGTAATTTTCGTTCAAATTAACCGATCTATTAAAAAGTTACGGAGGGCACGTGACTCTTTTTGGCGATTAAAAAATGTTTCGCCCGATAGATTATTTGATTTTTTGGTTTTAAATTAATATTTAAAGGGTCCAGTGGAAAAACGATGAGGTTCCATTTTTTTCGAAATCGACATTTTAGCTGCGTCTGTTGGCTTGTAACATGAAGAATCAACATACAAAACCTTACGGGCGACAAACAATGAGATTCCACTAAAGACTGGGGTTTGGACTTTTAATTTGAATGTTTACATCTTTGCAAAGCTTTGAAGCGAATAAAAATGTTGGGTATACATGAAGTTTTTATTCGTGCCCGAATACACAATGGGGTTCTAATGAATTTTTGATCGAGAAAATTACTCAGAAAGAACTCTAAATGTCATTAAAAACTATTTCACCCATAGTTGCGAAACTTTAAGTTTCGTTTCTCTCAACTTAAAAAAATGAAACCCGATCGTTTTTTCACTGGACCCTTCATTTACATAATAAGTATACAAATTATACGAGAAAACTGACTGTTTTCCAAAAGTCTAACTAAAAGTGGGTAACGGTGAACCGTGATATACCGGGTGTCCCAACTCTATTTACCCAGCGATTTTTTCATAAACTAAAAGAGATAATCAAGTTCTGAAAAAACCTTCTTAAATAAGACAACTTAAACTATCTTTAAGCATATATTTGATATTTTCAGCTCTTGAAATGTGGGCAGGGGGGCATACAGGGACTTTTATTTAAATGGAAAGGGGATCGTGTGATACATCATTTTAAAGCTTATAAAATTCTCCATTTAAATATACATTTTTTAATTTTTTTAAATATTTTTTTTGGGTTTAAAATAGGGTTGAAAATGGGTATTCTTGTCAAAACTTCTCTAAAAAATCAAACAATTTTTTAAAAATTACTAGTAGTAGTAGTAAATTTTTGGGTTGGCCAAAGCCGGACAACTAGGCCATTTCTGGCCCTTTTTGTCACCCCAGGCAATCCCAGCCATTTACTAATTTGAGTCCTCCTTGAACCTGCCCGTCCTTTCAATAAAGGTCAGGATATTGGCCCAGGGGAGATCTCTT
This sequence comes from Brachypterus glaber, assembly GCA_958510825.1. Taxonomy (NCBI): domain Eukaryota; kingdom Metazoa; phylum Arthropoda; class Insecta; order Coleoptera; family Kateretidae; genus Brachypterus; species Brachypterus glaber. The sequence continues at coordinate 47,612,335 of OY294044.1, forward strand.
AGTTCCTCTTGGTTGAGTCTTTGAGTTTCAAAGACTTGCAACCTGATCCTGTCGTATCTGACACACTCGGCTAAGTAATGAGAGGATGTTTCATCCTCTTCGCACTCTGGGCATAGTGGACTCTCTAGAATCCGCATTGTTGCCAGGTGCTTCCTTAGCCTGCAGTTGCCCGTGAGGACCCCTACAAGTTGTCTGAGTTAAAAATTACTAATTTCATGATGAAAAAACGTAAATTATAATTTTTCACTTATTTTAAATGACATAAATAAAAAAATTACAAAAAGAAAAAACTTAAAAAAAAAAAGTTGTCTGAGTTAAAAATTACTAATTTCATGATGAAAAAACGTAAATTATAATTTTTAACTTATTTTAAATGACATAAATAAAAAATTACAAAAAGAAAAAACTTAAAAAATCGCATTTTTTAGAACAAAAAAATGAAAAAATCAAAACATTAAAAAAATTGTTTAAAAAATTAAAAAATATACAATCCAATAGAAAATTTTATTTGCTTTAAAATGATGTATCACACGGCTACCTTTTCATTTAAAAAAATTCCCCCCATGCCCCCCTGCCCACATTTTAAGAGATGAAAGTATCAAATATATGCTTAAAGATATTTTAAGTTGTCTAATTTAAGATGGTTTTCGCAGAATTTGAATATCTCTTTGAGTTTTCCAGAAAATCGCTGGGTAAATAGAGTTGGGACACCCGGTATGAACAAATAGTTTCGCATTTCGGTCTACCTCCAGAATTCTCTAGAGGGAACATTTCCACCTTGTCAAAACTTTTCACTAACTATCAGACAAGTAAAAGTTAAATATTAGAAATGTTTCTCATTCAGCAATATATGTAGTTTTGGGTATATTCCACTTATTAAGAAATACTAATACTACGTATGCATAAATGATAAGTTGTAAAGTAAAGAGGTAAAGAAATTTTCTAAAAATTTCACTGCCTCGAGTGGTATTTAGTTTCACATTATTTTACAGACCATCTAGCAAGAAAAAGCATTAAAAAAAATGATTGATTATAATTTTGTATTAAGGTTTGGGTACAGTTGGACCCACAAAAAACGCAAGATTTAAATATGCTAAAATGTCAATTTTACTAATTATTTTATAGTTTAAGTAGGATTTTTAAAAATAGGTTAGGCTAATTTGACAATTAATTGTCAGTTATTTCAAAGTTTATTACAGAAAATGCATGCGAATAATGTCGAATATTAAAAAAATAATAATAATAAATAATAAACTGAAAAAACATTTCGAATATTTAATCAAATCAAAAATTAAAACACAATATTTAGTAAATCTTATGAAAAAATAAAAATTTGAACTCTACTAACCAAACATATAATTTATGAAAATTATGATTTTCGTTAAAAAAAAAAGTTTTTCCGGAGGTTTTTTTTTTCGCTTTTTTAATATTGCAACTATCGATGCGGCGACGGGTAATGGTTTTTAACCCAGGAAAATTTGTATTGTTTATAGCATGCACCGCTTCTTGTAAATGGTATTCTCTCAAATAATTAAGTAAATTTTCATCCTGTATTTCATCTGTATTTAATTTGATATCTTCTTTCTTTCCGAGTCTGCACGCCCTTTCCTCCCCCATCTATTTTTTCTTTAATCTTAACCATTATTCTTTTTTCTATGATCTTAACACAACTCTCCGAAACACTAAATAACCTTGCAACAATTAAAGGTCTCTGCAATGTGATTTGCTTTAATTTTTTTTTAAGTTGAATCGCCCAAGAGGATCAATTCTGAACATAGATGTGATGTGATAAACGTCCGGTGAAATGATATCATATCACGCTTTTTTTTACACATTTCAATATTTCGGTATTCACGAATTTCACGAATTTAGTTCGTTGCCAAGAGTTTTCGCTAATCACAAACCTAAAAGTTGTTGTTATAAATGCATTTAAATTTAAATGGAACAAACGAGAAAATATTTTTTTTTATGAAATTTGCCTCAGTAAGGCTATTAAATAGATTTGTCCATTGTAAAAATTTACGTGGAGGCTCGTCGTTTTGGTTTTTAGCGTCTTGGAGATCTCCTAAGACCACTATGGCATCCAATACTTCATTTAAATCCATTCTTAATAAAAGTCTGACAGTTTCTGTCGCAGTGAAGTGATATGAACATCTGGTCTGGTCCTCGGTGATGTGGAAGTATCAGAATACGTCTTTCACTGATTTTCGGTGAATTTAGGTGAAGTGATATGATATCATCATATCACCTAAATGAGAATCGCTAGCCAGGAGTGTAACCCATTTAAACATTTATTGTACCTACAGGTCTCATCCTTTGCCGTGCGGGAGCCATTTTTGGTCCCTTTCAAAAATTCTATCATTGCCTAAACCCCTTTTAAACTTATAATACAAGTTATATAATTAATAAATATAAACAAAAGCTGCACTGTTTTAAAGAAATAACACAGGCCCACTCTTAACCAGACTATATTTTTCTATTACTTTCCCCAAAGAAAGTCTAGCGTTAGTAAAAAAATTTCGAAAATATTTTATTGCTTTTGTGACCACCATAACTCAAGAACGCTTCGGGCTAAAGACTTCAAATTTGGACCACAGATTGATTATCCAAAGTTCTAAGCTGTGATTGTTTTTCCTAAAAATCTGGTTGGGGTAAGGGGGTAAAATGGGACAAAAACAATTTTTTTTCAAAAACACATTTTTTTCAATTTATTTTTCGTTTTACGAAAAAAGAAACTTTTTTTGAAAAAAAACAATTTTTGTTTTATTTTTTTATTTTTTTTGTTTTTGATTTTAATGAATCTAGGGCTATAGGGGAAAGTTTTATTTTGTTGGCAGCAGTATTTTTTTAGGCATTGAGAACGAATTTGACAATGACCCCCAAAGGACCTCGGTCCCTTCTTACGGAAAAGTAGTTTTGATCAGATTGGAATCAATTTTGGATGTTTTGGATGTTTTGGATGAACTATGTTATAGTTCTCGACATTTTGCCATGGGGCAACGACAAAAAAATTAATAATTTAGGAGCTAGAGCTCTTTAAAAATATCGATAACCACCGAGAAGTGGGTTCGGTCAGATTCGCTAAAATTTTAATATTTCATAACTCTCTATTTTTTTATCTAAAGTATCTTCAGACTCAACTCCCAAAACTTAATAGTTTAGGTGCTAGATAGCTTTAAAGATCTTAGGCTACCTCGTCTAATATTATTTTTTGCAAATTAAAAATAATTTGGCGGTTAGAGAGTTTTTTTAATGTGAAATTCGTTTTCAGCTCAGCTCAAAATATGTACAAAAAATATAAGTTAACTTTTTGATTTTTGGGAAATAGGGCTTTGGATCTGACTAAAATTGTGATCTAATTTTGCTGTGACGTTTCGACAATGGATTTTCGTTGTTTTCGAACAGAAAATTAAAAACAAAGATTAGTCATTGTCACTAACAATAAACATTCACATAAATTTTTACATAAAATTTTGAACGCCAATCTTGATTCAAATTTACTAGATTATATAAATATTAGAGTACCGGTACATGGTTGTAGAAGACAAGATACATTTTTCATCGTAAATTCTAACAGTAACACAAAAATCTGCGTTTCAAAGAATACCAAATTATTATAATAATAACCTAAACAGTATTGACATTTTTAACAGTTCTTTGGTCGCATTTAAACGTAACATAATTAGGTTTTTAACCACTAATTTGTTTATTTGTTTAACCTCGTACTATTCTACTTAATTAAGTATCCCCTAAGTCCAGGACTTGTTTGGGCTAGTAGTAGAGGGAACCACCGGCTTATACTGACTTTCGAACCAGTTTCTAGGGATTGTCCGTTTCACTTATCGCCTTCGCCAAATTTCAATTATTAATTAACTGAAAAAGGCAAATCGGCGCCAGTGAGAATCGAACTCACGATAGTAGACTTGCTATACATACGCGCTAGCCACTACGCTATGCCTCCCAATAGATAATTAGTTTATATTAATTTTAGTGTGGAAGGGTTCTGTTATTAACTTCCCATTTATCTAGGCTATTCATATTCTTTTTTGTAAATTAGTGACTTCCCCTATTGGGATTAAATTCCTGTTGGGAGTCCGTCTGTATAAATAAATAAATAAATAAAACATTATTTAAACAAATAAATAACAGTTAAAAAATAAAATTAAGACTTTTCTATACGCAGCAACCGAACCTACTGCGCATAGAAAAGTACACTGTCTTAATTTTGTTTTTTAACTGTTATTTATTTGTTTAAATAATGTTTTATTTATGTGAGTGTTTACTGTTAGTGACAATGATTAATCTTTGGCTTTAATTCTCTGTTCGAAAACGACGAAAATCCATGGTCGAAACGTCACAGCAAAATTAGATAACAATTTTAGTCAGATCCAAAGCTCTATTTCCCAAAAGTTGAATTATAAAAATAGGGCAAAAACTTTCAATTCAAAAAATATAAGGGTAATTACATTTTTTTGTGGGCCTGTGTAATTAAATTCATAACAAAATTCTGACACTAGTATTATGGAACACTCTATTGTTGACCTTTTATTTGGAAGCGAATAATTCTCTATAGGGACATGAATTTCACATTTTGTTGTAAATTTTACTTAAATAGAACAGAATACAAAATACGAGTCCTGGGTATTAAATCATAAATTATACCGAGTGTCAACGAAATTAGGGTACAACGCGCCATTTTCTTACTTGTAGATATTTTAAAATATTTTCTAAAAGCGACACTTTTTGTTCATGTTTTACGGGCGAAAAGTTTAACTTTGTGGCCCTAGGGCCAAAAAGTTTTTTTCACCCGCTAACTAAAACTTGTTATTTTTAAGCTTTTTAAAAGAAGATGCTTTACCTTTACTGAAATATTTATAAAGAAATATGACCTTTTTGTCACTTTTAGTCTTGAACTAACTGATGTTTTTGACCAGATACAGTTATTATAATCATTACATACAAAATAAAAATTTCTTCTATAACATAACCTCAAAATATATGTTAATTGATTAATCATCCACTAAAATATTTTAAAAACACAAAATTTCAATTGTAAAATCAATTTCAATATTTATAATATTCATAGAACAGTTTTGGAAGTATTATTATTTTCATAACAGACACATTTTAACAGAAATTAATCACCAAGCTATAGCTTTTTTAGTTTGAAAATGAAACCGCACGCGAAAGTAACGATTTAACTGTTTTCTTAGCGATTTGATTGGGTAGCAATTTGTCATGGATAACTATATAAGTAATAAGACAGGAAAAGGAAATATTTTTTGCAATTTAAAATTAAGTATATTTTAATAATTTATTATAATTAGTAACAATCGAATAAAAAATATTTTATAATACCCTGGCCCCAGCCTCGGCTTCTAAAAACCTACTCAGTCGAAAAACTTAACTTTTCGCCCTTGTATTATAAATAAATATTTAATCCTTCATAGAAACACTTGTTTTTAGCACTATTTTAAATATTAAAAGTTATGTTTTTTCTACTAGCGACTAAAAAATTTTTTACCTACTCTTTTGCGTAGAAGAGCAGCTTTTTAAAAAGTTAAGTTTTTTCCACTACTGATGAAAAAATGTTTTGCTCACTCACTTTGCTTATTTAAAATTAAGGGGTGTTGGATAAAATTTAATTCTCAACTCGCTTGTTAAGTGATTTTATCTACTCAATACACTAGTTAATAAAATAAGTATTTTTCTTAAATTATTCCTAAATTTTACTTTTTACTTAAAATATCACTAAAACTAACTACACTCTAAAAAAAAGAAAGACACACTTGTTACTCATCCTTACCGTTATTCTGTTTTTACCTATACTGGAAGTGTAATTTTACCAGTATCGATGCCGGGATTTTACTATATTTTGTAAAATTCCGGGTAAAATGTAGGATTGCTTACGAAATGCCTGAAAATCAGAACATGTTCTAATTATTTTTGTTTTGACAGAACTGTTCAGGTATTGCCAACGCGCATGCGCATCATCTGAATTGTAATTGCATTGCGTTTGCTTTGCCTGAGAATGCTTAATGTAAAGCAATTGCTAGGAGAAAATGATAGGGCATTGGCCTTCTGCGCATAAATTTTTGGTTTCGTCCTGATGTCAGCAATTATCATTTTTCTTACTTACACTCATAATGTTCTCTCTCTGTCACATGCGCCATATTTAACACTATTTTTAAATCGTAAAACCGTTTAAATTAGTAATTTCTAGGGACTTTTGTTATAGTCGGTAATATATCCAATTCCAATCTGGAAATTTAAATTGCGCGTAATAAATAGGATTCAAAATGGATGTTAATCACTCGCGCAGAATTAAAGCTTTATCCCTATTCCTCTAAATCATAAGTGTAAAGCGACTTTTAGACACCCGGTATATGGAAATAAATTTCACATTTTGTTGTAAATAATACTTAAATAGAACAAAATACGAGTGCTGGGTATTAAGTAATAAATTATGTTATATTATGAAAAGCCTTTGAGTGTCAGTTAAAACAAATTTGTCACTCTGAAATGGGTTTCCTTGACTCGAACAAAAGAACCTTCTAGTTGAAATATATATCTCATATATCTGGTGTGTCATTGACTTTCCATAACTTTTATTTAGTGTGCCAAGTTTTATTAACACCAGCATAAAAATCAAGACAAGCTGTGAAGATATGTAATGCTTCGCATTCTGTAGTATACTCTTCGCAGTGCATAGTATAATATACCGATATACCAACAAACTAATAACTCTTCTTTCTAGAATACGCATACCGTTAAAATAAAGTATCGCCAACATCTCGGTTTGTTTGTAAACAAATAGTAGGTATATTCAGGCCTGAACAATAACAATTACCAGTAACTGGTATTGGTGTCTCTGTTAGAACAAAGATGTGCGAGTGAGACAGACGAATGTTTATATTGCCGACGTTTTTGTCAGTTTTAACGAATGAAATTCCTATTCTAAAGAAAAGAGTAATTAGTTCGTTGCGATATACGCAAAAAAGTCGTATACACAAATTTGAGTTTTCATATCTGAAGCTTAGTTCGACTTTAAAAAAATTCTCGTATATTGCTTTTTGAGATATTTAAAGTTAAGCTTACAATATAATTTTTAGTAAATAACAAACAAGTAGAATACGTTTAATTTGTAACAAACTTGTAAATTTATGTAATGTTACTAATTTTAAATTTTGTGACATAGATTTTGACATAAGCATATCTAAATTTTTGTTCCATTCCAGAAAATAAAATCTTTTTGAAATCATAATTTGAAAATGTTTGTAAATGTAACAGGTATGGTTTTGAATAAAATGATATACAAACTACGGTTTAACATTTCATTTATTGTTTATTGTTTATTGGTTTAACCTCGTACTATTCTACTTAATTAAGCATCCCCTAAGTCCAGGACTTTTTATCCTTCAGGAATTAGCAAACCTCGGGGCTACGCCCGTTGGTCAACTAACTTTCCCTCAGGAAATGAAACAGTTTCCACCTCGGTATGTAATATACTATTTTAAATGGATAATTACATTACATTTTTATTTAACCTCATACTATTCTACTTAATTAAGCATCCCCCAAGTCCAGGACTTGTCTGGGCTAGTAATAGAGGGAACCACCGGCTTTAATTGACTTTCGATTAACTGAAAAAGGCAAATCGGCACCAGTGAGAATCGAACTCACGGTATTTGGGTAGTAAACTCGTCAAGTACGACGCGGTAGTCCACTACACCAATTCTCCCACAACTAATAGACTCCCTGGTAATATTATTATATAAAAACTAGAAAAAAAAGCTAAATAGAACTGTCATTATTTAAAAAATACATTTCATAAGCTACCATTATGGCTAAAAGCTAATAATAATCTGTATTTTATTTGAAGTCGTTCATATCACGATTTGCTGGATAAACCATTTATAAACATATTTTGATCTACACGGCAAGAAATTAGTGGGTTCTGCGCTATATATTATAAGATATTTGGTAACAGTGGCAGATTATAGTGATTTAATAAGGGACACGATAACTAATACTGTTAGAAATAAATTGGAAACGATTATATTAATTACATGCATTATTATAAATTTACAGAAATGTTATTATATTATAAAAATTATTAGCACGGACAATAATTAAATATATCTAAGCTATTTATTACATTTTATTGTTTACTAAACAATTAAAGTATTTCATATAATTTTTTACACTGCATGCCATAATTGTAACAGGAAGCCTTATATTTATATAATAAGTGATTATAAGATAGATAGATAGAGTTTATTAATCTTTCGCCAAAATAAATTGGATAGACAAGTCAAAGTAAAAAATATAAAATATAAACATATATAAAACTTACATACTAAATTAAAAACACAATAAAATTTTGGATTTAAAAATATTAGGTTAAAAAATACACCATAAATGTCAAACTAGGCTATTTGAGCACATTTGGTTTGGACTTTTTATATATATTCATCTAATTTATAAAATGCATTTTCCGATAAGAACCATCTTAACTGAGTTTTAAAAACTGTAAAAGAATTTACATTTTTTATTGAGGAAGGCAACAAATTAAAAAAATGGCATCCAGCATATTTTGGTGACTTTTTGTACATCATCCGGTTAAAAGTATTTAGTCGGAATTTATTTCTTTCCCTTTTGAAATACTTGTGCGTATCGGACTGTCTGTCAGAGAGATCTCTATTTTAAAAAATGTAAATTAGCAGTTTATAGAGAAAAATACACGAAAAGTAAGTATATTTTTTGATTTAAATGTTTCTCTGCAGGATTCCCGGTAATCGAGATTAAAAATGAGTCTAATTATTCTCTTTTGACTAATAAAAACTCGTTCCCACTCCACTGTCATATAATACACAATGATATTGTAACTTATTGACGAGTAGACTAGTGCGTAATATGCAGATATGAGATTTTTTTCATTTAAACAGTTTTTTAATGTTTTCATTGCAAAATATTGTTTGTTGAGATTTAGACATACTGCCTCAATACCTTCTCCCCAACTCAAAGTACTATCAATAAATGTTCCTAGTAATTTAGTGCTAGTACTTATTTCAATAAATTTATTATTTAAAATAAAACATTTATCCAGATCCACGCTCCTGGGTCTGTACTGAGTGTGTATTTCTAATGCTACGGTTTTCGAGTAATTTATGATTAGCATATTTTTGCGGCACCACTCACCACATAATTTGCTTGGTATATGCCGTATAGCTATAATATGTTTTTTCCGTGTAGGGTAATTTTTGGCGATTTTGGAAATTTTACACCCACTGTATATTACTCTTCTAGCACTACTAGCTGTGAAGGTTATAATAAAGTGGTTAAAATATTTGCCGCGACAGGCGTTACTACGTAGACATTTTGTTCCTATTACAGTTTAAGTTAAACTATCTAGAAATTGACTATATTCATGTTTTCAATTCGATGAAGTGCCAAAACTTTAAATTACTTAAAAATCTATTTTATTTATTGTAGGTAAATACCATATAGGTTGCCAAACTTTGAATGTAATTTTCTGGTTTGTAAAAAAAAAACTCGGATTTTTTGGCAGGTTTTAATGCGTCACTTTATTATATGGCTAACGTTTCTCCCCTCTTTGGGGGCTTTATCAAAGCTGAAAGATAACAACTATTGTTAATAACAATAATAATGATAATATATAACAAAAATATTTTTTGCCTGTATTGAATCCCATTTTCAGGTAAAATATGTAAATTTTCTTACCTAAAAATTATGTGAGCGTAGTTATATATATTATAAACTTGAACATTATGGAAAAGGAACCTTTTACAACATAAAAATAAATAAATATTACATTACAATATAAAAATTGGTTTTGACACCATGTCGAAAAATTTGTAGGTTAAAAGCGTCGTTCGCAGTAAAAAACATGTAACATTTTTGTGGGTCGAACCCAGCATTAGTCAATTTTCTGTGGTAACATCGGTCAAAAGGTACGTATACCCCCCCCCTTGTTTCACTGATGAGATGAAAAGAGGGGAAAGGAGGCCCCAGCTAAAGGATATGCATCTCACCCCCCGTTACACTAATGAGATGAAAAAGAAGAAAGAAATACACTTCCCCAGCATGGTTAGTAACCACTGTTCCACAAAGATTAGCTATTAATTCTGTAATTAGACAAAAATTAAAATAAATATTACTAAGGCAATCGATGTCCGTTTTAAAATTTATAGTGTTTTTCTTGTGTTGGCAGCTTCTTGTGGCCACATCGGTTAACAGGTACGCATCCCACCCCGTTTCACTAATGGGATGAAAAGAGAGAAAGAAACACCAGTTAACAGGTATGTATTTCCCACCTCATTTCACTAATGAGATGAAAGGAGAGAGAAACACACACTCCCCCAATATGGTTAGTAACCACTGCTCCACAAAAACTACGTATCCCACCCCCGTTTCACTAATGAGATGAAAAGGGAGAAAGAAAACACCGGTTAACGGGTATGTATCTCCCACGTACGTATACGTACCTTTTGACCGATGTTACCACAGAGAATTGACTAATGCTGGGTTCGACCCACAAAAATGTTACATGTTTTTTACTGCGAACGACGCTTTTAACCTACAAATTTTTCGACATGGTGTCAAAACCAATTTTTATATTGTAATGTAATATTTATTTATTTTTATGTTGTAAAAGGTTCCTTTTCCATAATGTTCAAGTTTATAATATATATAACTACGCTCACATAATTTTTAGGTAAGAAAATTTACATATTTTACCTGAAAATGGGATTCAATACAGGCAAAAAATATTTTTGTTATATATTATCATTATTATTGTTATTAACAATAGTTGTTATCTTTCAGCTTTGATAAAGCCCCCAAAGAGGGGAGAAACGTTAGCCATATAATAAAGTGACGCATTAAAACCTGCCAAAAAATCCGAGTTTTTTTTACAAACCAGAAAATTATTTTATTTATTGATTTATGAGACTTATAGAGGCCAGAAGGCTTTTTGATTGGTGACATTAGAGTATTTTCCATAAAACTTGCTAACTTCAGCACTTTTTTTTGTTTTCAGTAAATAACTTATTTATATAAAACACTTTACTATTCCTTAAAACGACTTTTGTTTGATTAACGCAGTCGTCCCTCCGAAGTGACTGATCGATTTCGTGCTTTTTAGCACTCTTCAGAGCCACATATCGGTAGTAGGGACAACTACGAAAATAAAATCCTTTCCATATATCTCTATATGGAGTTTAAAAATCGTTGTAAGGAAAAGCAAAAACAGCTAGCGACATCTACTGCTAAAAGCAGAGACTGGATAAACCTATCGACAGTCCAAAAAAGGAAGCAGTTATTGGTTTCAAGAACCTATTGCACGCTGTCGATAGGGGGCAGATTAATCAATGCCACGGTGGACATTGCCACCAATTGAATCCTAAACGCTAGGAGGGCACCTTTTACAGTGGTATCTGAATTAATAAACTAAATTAAATTGTTTGATATTTACAAATTTAAAAAATCTATATAAAACATTTTACTATTATATAGTAAAATGTTTTATATAGATTTTTTAAATTTGTAAATATCAAACAATTTAATTTAGTTTAAATAACTTATGGATAGGTAACACAGGGGTTTACTAGACGCCATAGATATAGTAGAATGTTTACATTTGAAACAGATTAATTTGAGATAGGAGCGTAATTTAATTTTATGATATTAAGACCCTAGAGGACCTACTAGGTGTAGTAGACGTTTTGACTGGACGAGTAGGGTCAATAAACTTTGTCAAGCGCCAGAAAAAAATGCTTGCTGCTAAAAAAATTGTTTTATATTTGTGCCGTCGTCTTTAATGATAATAAATAAAATAAATATATAACTTATTAGGATATATTAAGATATACCAAGATTTTTTAATGCTAATTTGTTTTTATTATTTGCATAATACTGTCAATTTCCAAAACGGAATTTTAAAATTTACAAAATTTTCTTACACACACACTTATTTTAAAATGTATGTAAGCGCCTTCGCCAAAATTACAAATTACACTGCTCTACACGCAAAAATTTGCTGACACCATTTTAGTTGAGTCTATACCTATTTGATGCCCTGTTTTCGGAACCTTGCTCCGTTTTTATCGTTTATCTCGTTTCTTTAAGATATAGCGCACAGTGTTTTTTTAGCCTATGTTGTAGTAAAAAAAAATAATTACGGTCTAATTAACTTTTTTTTGCAGTGGATTTACTCTAAGCCAAAAAAAAAATTATATTAATACTGATTTTTATAAACAACATTAATACACATGAGGTTAAAAAAAACAATATTTTGAATTATTTAATGTTTATTTAATGTTATTTTAATGTTTTAAAGCAACGAGAAATAGTTATTTATGGTACTAGTGGGTAAAGTAAGATATTGCCCATGAGAAAATTAAGTTAATTTTCGAGAGGGCAATATCGGTTTACCCATGAGTGCCATACAAGGTTTTATCCAATAAATAGCTTAGGAATTCATATTTTTATTAAAAATTTTAATGACATTTACAAGAAAATAATTTGACAAGTCTCAGTTGAGTGGGTAAAATAAATTATCCACTCAATAAAGTAAAAGCCACGTTTATCTAATTAAAATAAAGCTGGTAATTGTCTTATTATCTGTATGTATTGGATAAAAGTTTTTTTTTATTTTTCGTTTTTTTTTCATAGTAAATTTAATTTATCGTGTTGCTCTTCTAAAAATAAATAAAATACTATAATATTTTTGTTTTTTTTATTTCGTAACCCCCTGTAAAATCTCCCTCACTGGATTGAATCTAAAGCTTTTCTATAAACCGCAAGCATTAGTATTGCGTATAAAGTATTTATATAAAAAATCATCAAAATATATCGAAAAAATGCGAAAAAATCTCATTTTTTGAATTTAGTTATCTCAAAAAAACGAGCTGATCAAGAAAAACGGAAATAGATTCCGAAATTAGCGCATCAAATATGGCCAGACGCAAATAAAAGGTCCCCGGCAAATAAAAAAAAATATTTTTTTGTAGAGCAATGTCATTAAAAATTATATACCTACAAGTCGCTTTACATGAACTATGGAAAATTAAAAAAAAAACTTGTACAAAAATTTAACGCTGGCAAAATATTATTTCTAAAGTGATAAAAATACAAATGTCCTCATTTTTAAGGTTAGGAGTCTAACGTTAAGCACAGAACATTCAAATCACATTTAACTAACTTTGGATCAAGTCTTCCTAAAGTTATTTTTCACTAGGGTCGTCCTCGTTTAACAAACTTTCGATCCGAACGTAAAACAAATAGTTATTACATGGCAACAGTTTTTACTTTTGTCGTATCCTGTGACTTTATTACTACAAAAATATTTCTAACTTCAGTTAAAAATTAGTAACAAAATGTAACTTAAATTAAAAAAAGGGCGACGCGTCGGATAGTCGTCGCGCCGATGATTTCTAAAAGGCAACTCATTAATTTAATTTTAAACACTTAAAGCTTTAGAAATTAAAATTAATTAATCTTTTGAACGTTTTTTTCGTGACTAGTTAAAATTGAAAAGTCATAAAATCTAAAGTTTGTTTCAAATAAAAATATCTGGTGTCCGTTTGCATAAATAAAATTTCCGAATGCCTGAAAAACTTACAAAAAAAACTATTCAGAAAACTGGATTTTTGTACCAGCATTTTAAAATACACTGCCCAGTAAAAGAGCTTTCCCATTTTTCACCTCCGCCCGTAAAATTTTTTATTATCAGATTCACTTTGAGCAACCATATAAACCTTAATATACCAATTTTCACGAATACTACCCTCTGCCCATTTAGGGGTAAAGTTAGAATTTTTTTTATAATCAGATTCACTTTCAACAACCTCAAAAACCCCAATATAACAATTTTCACGAAAAATACCCCCCACTCCTCAGGGGGTGGATTTAGAAAAAATTTATTATCAGATTCACTTTCAGCAACCTCAAAAACCCCAATACACCAGTTTTCACGAAAACTACCCCCTCAGGGGGTGAAATTAGAAAAAAAAATATTATCAGATTCATATTCGTCGACTCCAAAAATCCCTATATACTAATTTTGAAGAAAATATTAATAATATTGAAGAATATTTAGAAAAGTTTTTTTATCAGATTCAATTTTTCACCATTTGCCCCCCTTGCCGCATCCCAATGTTTACCAATCCCGAGCGAGAACTTTTGGTAACATACCTGTATGCCAAATTTCAAGTATCTAGCTTAAAGCTTTCTTAAGTTATCGTGCCCACAAGATTTCCCGGACAGACCGATCGACCGACCGAGCGACAATTTTTTTTTTGCTCGAAATTGATTTATATCGATATAAAACATCATAAAACGCAAAAATACACAAAAAAAAAATTGAAAATTTTTGCACGAATACAAGGCTTTCCGAAATTTTGAAAATTTTCAAAATGGGAAATCAAAATGACCTTACAAAAGGGGCGATGTCGAAAATTTTTGAAAATCAGTTTTTTGCATAATTACACTTATCAGAAAAAAGAGGGACGTAAAAAAAACCTGTAAGTCGATTTTTAATTTTTTTCAGTGCTGTAAATTAAGTTATAATGCAGGTTATAATAAATTGACAAGTCAATTCGACCTAGTAAATTGAAGAATATTTAACATAATCATCACAGTTGAGTTTTAATTATCCACTTGTCTTCAATACAAGGGTACCGTCAACTAGGGTTACTTCGGACGGTGTGGGTGACTTTGGTCACTTTTTCGCAAAACTCTCTTTAACTAAAGCACATGTGCACAAGTTATGGGGTTCTTCTTCTTCTTCTTCTTTACATCAATGGCCTTTTCATAGAATTTGGCCAGCTTAATATAAATTTGTATTTATATTATTCTAGAAGATTGGGTCACTTGGTGAAGTGGTCTGGATAATTCCATACCCAGTCTCCTTTTTCTTCTCAATGTATCCACCGATACGTTCTGTAGTCAACGCTGTTTTTGTAATCTGTAGTTATGTTTGCGCATGTGCATTAGCGCATATTAATATAAAAAAGTTCTGTACTTATAAAAACTTATCTTCACGTGTTCGTAGCTTCCAAATAAAAATTCATCAGCATTATAAATGATAAAAAAAACATTAAATTCACTTCTTAATCCAATATATTCTTCACATGTTCGTCGTTTTACTGCACATCACTATAAAATATATAAAATCGAATCCAGGGCATATCAAGGATAGCAAATAAATAAATATACTAAAGCACTTGATGCTGAAAATTAAACCCGATTAACGCATTAAAAATTCTCGCCAAAAGTATACATGCTCCCCCTTTCTTGTATAAAATGGAACTATCCATTAAGTTATGGGGTTGTTTGTACAAGTTGTAGTTAAACCTTACAACTTGTGCACATAACCCCAAAACTTGTGCACACGTGCTTTAGTTCAGAAGGTTTCGCGAAAAAGTGTCCGAAGTCACCCCAGTTGACGGTACCTATATTAGATAATAGATGCAAAAAATATATTTACGAAAATTTTCAAGGACGGCTTCTTTGTAAAGAATGGGACAAAAACTTGCAAATTATTAAAAAATTGGCAATAAAGATTCTTAAAACTAAATTATTTTTTTGTCTGGAATTTTATAATCCGACTCATTTTTTTTAATTTTGTATAGGAACTTTTTGTTTTCGCAAAAATTAAAAAAAAAAGAAATGAAAAAGAGTTTTATCCAATACATACAGATAATAAGACAATTACCAGCTTTATTTTAAATAGATAAACTCAATAATAACCCCCGCGTGGCTTTTACTTTATTGAGTGGATAATTATTTATTTTACCCACTCAACTGTCACTTGTCAAATTATTTTCTTGTAAATGTCATTAAAATTTTTAATAAAAATATGAATTCCTAAGCTATTTATTGGATAAAACCTTGTATGGCACTCATGGGTAAACCGATATTGCCCTCTCGAAAATTAACCTGCTTGGCTGCCGCCTCGCAGGTTAACTTTCTCATGGGCATTATCTTACTTTACCCACTAGTACCATAAATAACTATTATTTTTTTGGTGGTAGTATTTCTACATTACAGTTCCTCGCTTTTGTCATTGGCTCAGTTATTTTTTTTTTCCATGGAAATGTGAAAATTGAAATTAAAAAACACTAACTGACGAATGCAAATGCAATCAAACCGAGACACATTAGATGATTAATCTAATCTTTAATACAATTAAAAAGAGCTTAATCTGACATTTGATATAATCTTGATTGCGCTAATCGGAGTTCTTTTATTGTATTGTTTTTGGAATTTTGATTTTATCAGTTACGTATTAAAAATAAATTTCATATCTGAGGAGGTAACATGCAAACCGTGTTTTGTCACATCCAAAAGTTTTTTCAGGAAACACAAAAAACTTATTTAGAACAAAATTATAATATTTTCTTGTTATTAATAGCTTGTACAGATTCCACTGTAGATTAATACTTAACATACTTTTCCAAAAAGCATACATAAGAAATATGAAAAAAATGTGAAATAAAATTGGACAAAACACGTTTTGACTTAACTGAAGGGACAAAGCATGTTTTGAAAGAAAACAACTTGGACAAAGCTCAGTTTGAACGAAATTAGTTTATTAAGGGACCATTCTCGTTTATAATTTTCAAAAAATCTATCGTTTTCTTTTACATTTTTCGAAAGTATATGTAGACTTATTCATAATTTTTTATTAAAAAAAAATTAAAACGCGTTTTTCTCAATAGTATAATATACATATTATGTAGATTTTTTGATTAATTTTCATTAAAAAAAACTTTAAACTTTTCGGCGTTCGTGATTTCTCCGGAACCACTGGACCGATCCTTATGAAAATGTAACCATACATTCTACACACTCTATAACCGTATTAAAATTTTAATTTTTACTATTTTTTTTGCCAAAAACAGTGAAAAATACCTCATTTTTTGTTTTTTTTTTTTCTTTAAATCTTCGCCATTTCATTATCAATAAATATTAATATCCATAGAATACACGAGGGCCACAGTCATACTAAATCTAAATATTTTTGATTTTTTTTCGTTTTAGATGAGCAATCCCATTGGCCAGGTGGACAAAGCATGGTCTGATCTGAAACTGAGAGGTGGACAAAACACACTCTGATTGAAACCCTAGTTTTTAACAATTATTTTAAATAGGAAAAAGCTAGTTTTAATTGAAAAGTGAGGTTAATTCATGTGCAAATGACAATAATAATATCTATCAATAACTCGTTTCCCAAAAAAAGTGGACAAAGCACGGTTTGCATGTTAACTCCTCATCTGTGGCTTAGTTTTATTTGAGTTAACCGTCGAA
This sequence comes from Brachypterus glaber, assembly GCA_958510825.1. Lineage (NCBI taxonomy): Eukaryota > Metazoa > Arthropoda > Insecta > Coleoptera > Kateretidae > Brachypterus > Brachypterus glaber. The sequence goes on from OY294044.1 coordinate 47,629,669, forward strand.
CTAATTTTTTTCAGATCTATAACCTAAAAAAGCCAATGTCACTGCTTGTGAGATAAATGTAGACTTTAAGCTACAAGGGACGACGCGTCGTGTCGCGACGTGTGTTTTCAATAAACATTTCTGCTAAAAGGGTCAATTTTTGACTTAGTGTAACTGTTCAAAATTTTTGACATTGGCCCTTTTAGAACCAAGCCACATATATAAAGGGTGATTTAAAAGTTTTTTACAAAACTATGAAAAAAAGTTCCCATAAAGGTTGGTCCAGAAATAAGCCCTAAGGGAGTTACGGCTGTCCTAAGTATAAGTCGGAAAATTTGTTTTTATTTAATATCTCTGGAACCCGATGAACTACAGTTGCGAATTTTTGCTTATGCCCTAAAGGCTTAGAGTTTTAAAACCGCATTTTTTTTGTTTTAAAACTGTTTTTTCACAACTCTATAAAGGATATTATCCTACGTAGTTTTTAAACAGGGCAACATGAGAGGGGAACGTTGTAACTGTTTTGTCCCAGTTTTTTCTGTCTGTAGTTTTTTTTTACATTTTTTTAATATAATATGATTGCTTAGTTCCATTAAAATATCAGATATCATACAATTTATAAAACATTTTTTTATACAAAAAATGTGGAACGACCTGTGTAATATACCTATCGCATAAAAATTATAATAATTTTATAACAATATTATACAATTTACTTAAAAATGTATGTAAAATAGTGACATTTAACAAACTGGCAATTTACCTGAACAGGTGGCTATGAAAACAAATTTCCATCATAAAATGTTTTTATGACTATATAATTCATATATTTTATATAAAATTTATTAAATTTAATTAATTTTAGGCCAGGAGCACAATTAATTTTTAGCTAGTTTTTAATTAAAAAGCAAAATATTTATTTAACGAGACCCATTTTTTTTATTAATTAACGTACCTACACAGTTAAATATATGCGCAAAAACAATAATTGTAGAGCGGGCACGCAAATCGGGTTAAATCCATATACACCGAATTGGATTAAATCGTGAAAATGTTGTCAAGTTAGGTCCTTTTAAAATTTTATGGGAACGATAACATCTTAGTGATGACATTTTTAAGAAGTTATAATAATCTAATTTTTGTGTTTTACTGTATGCCATTTGGATGTTATGGAAAAAACTATTTTGGATTTAACCCGTTATGATCAATCTAAATTTATCACAATTTGCTTGATTCATGTATGGATTTATGACATTTTGTTTGAAACCAGTATTATTGTTATATTTTTTAATTTATTTTATTTAGTACTGTAACAATAACCTTAAAAAATAAAAACTTTTCGCAAAAAAAAAATGAACCGGCTACTGTCTCTTAAAAGTAAAAAATAAAAAATAAGCCGGTGCCAATTTCACCAGTCCCTAAATTAAATACTAATAATTATTTTTGTTGTTAAATTGTTTGCTATGAAATTGGCACCGAGTTATTTTTTATTTTTTACTTTTTAGAGACAGAAGTCAGTTCATTTTTTTTGCGAAAAGTTTTTATTTTTTACTTTTTAGAGACACAGTACTTGTAGTTTTGTAACGTCATACTAAAGAAAATCCTTGTTAAACTTTAAGCATTAAGTAATAATCAAATAACGCCTTATGTATAATCACAATTTTATAATTTTCTCTTGGTATTTTAATATTACAGGTCCACAGAATCAAGTTTAGCGGCATTTAAAAGGTTTTTATCCTGCCGTAATATTTGAGTGACCCCTTAATCAAGTTATCCGGCTTATCCGAGTTATCCGATCATTTTATAAAAATTTGGTTGGTATTAGATCCAAATTAAGCCGGTTTTCAGTGATTGCTTTAAAACAATTAGATTTATGTTAATTATCCGAATTACCCGGCATTACCCGAGCGTCAAATTAAATCAGGACCACCTCATGAATATCCTCTTTAAGTTGCAAAAGGTTTTATCAAATTCCGTTCATCCGTTCCAAAGTTATGCGGGAACAAACATAAAAAAAAACAAAGTCACACGTCGTATTGATAACCTCCTCCTTTTTGGAAGTGGGTTAAAAACAGAACGGAACTTCTTAACTTAACGAAAAAGTCCAAACGAAAAAAATAAATGGGTGTAATTTAAAATATTATTCCGTGCGGTCCAAAAGTCACCCCCCCTCTTAACTTTTGAACGAGTTGAGATATCGACTTCAAATTTGGAAGACTTAAATAAGACGACCCAAACTATATTTATGCATATATTTGATATTTTCAGCTTTTAAAATGTAGACTGGGGAGCATGGATGGTATACGACCAGGTTCGATAATCGATTTTAAGAGTACTACGGCCTCTTAAAAAGTAACACTTTTTAAGGGACCGGTAAGGGAGCCATAGCTCCCTTAAAAGCAGTTTGTGTATGAGAAGTTTTTTTCGTAGTTTTTAATGTACTACGCCACTCCAAAGATAACATATTGAATGGGAAACAAAAAAAAGCATCTATAAAATTTTAATTCTGCAGGGTTATTCTTCACTTAAAACTGAGCAAAAAGGTATTCTTCACCTAAACACCTTAATTTAATATTAAAGGAGTAAAAGCCTTTTAAAAAGTAAGGTTTTTGGTGGCACAAAATGTTACTTCCCCTTAATTGCATTTTTTTGAAAACGGTTTCTCCTAGAGTGTTATATGAAATTTTTTATGTATTTTTACTCAAGGAATCCATATTTTTTACAAAAAAAAAATAAAAAAAAGTACACATAAAAAAGTTTGGCGCAAAAATGTGTTAAGTCTAATAAATTTTTCCGTCTAGGGACGCCTCTGGATAAATTCAAAAAAAATAAATTAACCTAAAATTATTGCCCTTATTAATAATAGTATACATACAAAAGCTCGTCGATCTTGCTTGAAGGGTACCGGAGTTATTAATTAAAAACCTTTTTTTTATTACAATTTTAAGGGGCCGTAGCTCCCTTAGGGCTCATTTGCGGACCAACCTTTATAGGAACTTTTTTTGATATTTTTGTATACAGAATCACCTCTTAAATTTTGGCATGGCAGTTACCCTGTATTATTATAATTTTAAGTGCAGGATCCTGGACCATGTTCCTAATCATTTAATAAAACAGTCCTGTTAAAATTATCCATAAAACTCCTTATCAAGCAATAAATCAGGAAAATATGTAAAACCTTAAAACGGTTAAACTGGATTTAGATTATCCCGGTTATTCCTGTTATTTTTGAATTATTCATGGAAAATTTAAAAAAGTGGCTCGCAGGGATCTGCGAATAAAAATGGAAAATGGCTACATTGAACGCAAGGTTTTTCCTTAGTTTACATTTATATTAATAATAAACTTACGTGTTTTCTACGCATAAAATCCCATATTCATCAGCGATGGAGTTAAAAGAGAAAAGATTGGCTCATAAAAAACAAATAAAGGTAAAGAATAGAGCTACACGAGACGTTTTTCAAGACTTTTCTTTTTACTAGGTCTAATTTTTTTATCAGTAACTATTTTTTTAAGAAACATAATAAAGATTAATGTTGGTCATTACCGAATCTTAAGAGTTCACTCAGAAAATTTCGTTGCATTTTTAATACTGAATGTTATTTGTTAATACTAGAAATTTTTGTAATTTATAAAATATTTGCTTAAGTTAAAATATGTCCAAACCTATCAATCTATCTATGAATGTAACATTTTTTTTTTCAATTATTATTTATTTATTTATTTATTTATTTATTTATTAACGGGAAAACCCCAATACATAAGAAGTACAAAATATAGTATAATTATAAATGCATACATATAAAACTTGTGATACAAAAATAATATCAAAAATTAAGGTTATTTAGAGAAGTTTTAAAAGATTTTAAAGACAAATTAAAAAAATTCAAATAATTATTGTTTATACAGGGTGATCAGTAACTGGCATTCCAAAATTAAGGAGATGATTCTACATCCAAAAACATAAAAAAGTGCTTTAAAAGTTGGTCCGGAAATGAGATCCAAGGGAGTTACAGCCCTTTAAAATTGTACTAAAAATAAGGTTTTTAATTAATAACTCTGGTACCCTTTAAGCTAGAGCAACGAGGTTTTATGTTAATTCAAATTTTTGCCCCAAACTTTTTTATGTGTATTTTTTTTTTTTTTTTTGAAAAATATAGATTTCTTGAGTAAAAATAATAGTGAATTATAATAGGGAAACAAAAGAATAAACTATTAAAAGGTTAAAACGTCAAATTGTAGCTTTAATGTCATTAATAAGGTAATTGCATTGTTTTTTCTTTTTAATTGTATTTGGAGCGACAGATCAATCAAAATAAGCATATTTAACTAACCGTTTTAAATGTGGTCCAGCCAATCTATATGTAAGTTGGGGTATTTCAAAAAACACGTTTTTTTTTGTTAGGTTTAAGTCTTCCCCCTTTTTGTCGTAAAAAACAACATAACAAAATTGTGTGATAAATTTCAGCTTAAAAAATAAAAATGTCCGCTCCACTTTATTAAAAATTGGAAAAAATTAAATTATAATTTTTTTTATAAGGCACAATTTTTTTCAATCAAATATGTATTGCAAAATACAAAAATTTAAATTCGTGCCAAATTTTAGCTTAAACAAACAATATATGGTTTGCACTTCATTCATTTAAACATTCAAAATAAAATAAAATATTTACTATTATATATATTTTTAAAATCAAAAAACAAGATATTGTACAAAAAACAATAAATAAAATTCCATTCCACTTCATTTAAAAACAGGAAAAAAAATAAAATTATTAATTTACTTATTTTCAAATTATGTTTCTTAGTTGAAATTTTGCATAGATTAAATGTATGCATTTTGAATGAAATAGTATACCACATACATATTATAATATAGTTTCTTATAAAAAATATATAATTCATAAATTTTTCCAACTTTCAAATAAAGTGACTATTTAATTTTTTTTAAGCTGAAATTTGGCACAAAATTTTGTTAGGGTATTTTTTTAAGAACGTGTTTTTCCAAAAACCCTTATGGTGGCGTATTTTGCGGCCGTTTTATCATTAACCGAAAGTCCAGGAGCTCAATATATTTGCATGGAAATTTTTAAATATTAAAGTTTTTCCTATGGAATGGTTTTTGGGTCAGGAAAAATATATTATTTGCTGGAAATTTATGTTTGCGATAACTTAAGAACGCTTTGAGGTAAAAACTTCAAATTTAGACCATAGTTCATAGCCTTCGAATCGAAGAGGGTAAAAACTATTAGCTTTTGCGATAACGTTTTTTTTTATTTATTTATTTTTTATATTTTTTAACATTTTTTTATTACTTTTCCTAATTGGGAAAAGTCCTGCCGCAACAATCTTGCTTTCTGTCGTATGTTTCGTAAGTTTGTGACCACTATGACTCAAGAACACTTTGAGCTAAAGGTTTCAAATTTAAAACATAGGTTTCTTATCCGAAGTTCTAGGCTGGAATTGTTTTTGATAAAGATTAGGATGGGTTAATGGAATCAAAAGCGAACAGAACTATTTTTTTGTTAATTTTTTTTGCAAAAATTTTTCCTGTTTCAAAAGAGAATGTTTCGAAAAAGAATTATTTTGCAAAAACGGTTTTTTATGTTATTGGTGTTATTGTTAGCAGCAGCTTTTTGTTTTTAACCGACTTTCAAAAGAGGAGAAGGTTATCAATTCGACGTGTGACTTTGTTTTTTTTTTATGTTTGTTCCCGCATAACTTTGGAACGGATGAACGGAATTTGATGAATCCTTTGGAAACTTAAAGAGGACGTTCCTGAGGTGGTCCCGTTTTAATTTTACGCACGGATAATGGCGGGTAAGCCGGATAATTAAGATTAATCTAATCGTTTTAACGCAATTTCACTTAAAACCGGCTTAATTTGGTTCTCATACCAACCAAATTTTTTATAAAATGATCGAACAACTCGGATTAGTCAGATAAATTGATTAAGGGGTCACTCAAATATTAAGATGATAACGCCACAACGCACTAATAATGCGTTGTGACGTCAGCAGCTTGCCGAGATGGAAGGACAAATATAATTTAGTTTAGATGACCTTACAGATCTACAACTTCTGTGTCTCTAAAAAGTAAAAAATAAAAACTTTTGGCAAAAAAAATGAACCGACTTCTGTCTCTAAAAAGTAAAAAATAAAAAATAAGTCGGTGCCAATTTTACAGCAAACAATTGAACAACATAAGTATTTAATTTAGGGAGTGGTGAAATTGGCACCGGCTTATTTTTTATTTTTTACTTTTTAGAGACAGCAGTCGGTGGTGATGGATAGGTGGTGGCCGTGGCGGTTTAAGCATTTGATATTTACTTCGTCACGGCCAGAGCGTGGGTTCGAGTCCCCGCGGTGGAAGACAAATTATTTAGTTCATGCGATGGGACATTGAGATTTGTGTCCGACTGTACATTATGGCTGCTCTCTTTGTGGCATGGAGAATTGTGGCGAACTATTATGATATTAGGGTCCTTAGCAAAGGATCCCAGGTCTACACAGTATGGCTGCTCTCCTTGTGACATGGAGAATTGTGGCCGACTATACAGTAAGGATGCTCTCTTTGCGGTCTTATCCTGAATTGTTGAATTTGAATCTACTTGCCTTAGATTAAACTAGGTGGCAGAAATAATAGTTTGTTCAATTTCTATAAAAAAGAATTGTTGGACAAAAATTGTATCTATGCCTTACAAACAGTGGTTCGGAAGTCACTATAAGCCGGTGGTCCACAAAAGGTAGTATGCACAATGGGCATTTGGCCTGCATGCAAGTGATATTATGATGCATAACTGTGGTATTATCCCCCTTCAATGTAACTTTGCAACTTTGCAGTCGGTTCATTTTTTTTGCGAAAAGTTTTTATTTTTTACTTTTTTTTTATTTTCTATCTTTTTAAAATTTATTCGAATTTTCTACCCATCTTCTGGTCTATTTTTAATTGATGCAAAATTGTACCCGGAAACTGATTATTATGCGCAGCTAGCCTCCATAGCAATCTATTTAAATATCTTGCTCAAACAAGAGAGTATATTTAGGAAATTTTTATTCAAACTTTTTGTAACGAAACAATCTATGGTGAATATTAAACTCCGAATTTCATTTATACACTCCAGAGTTGTCAGTAAGCGTATTAGATAACTCTACGAGGGTCAAATTTTTGGATAAATAAATAAATAAATATATAATCTTTATTTCCAAGGACTGCTGGTTACAGAGTATAGGAAACGTCAAATAAATAGAGTGTAGAATGGATTGTCCAATAAAAATCTTTTAATAGTTTTTTTAAATTTGTTTGTACCTATTAATATTTTATATGTGTCTGGTAATTTATTAAAAAAACTTGTGTAAAATAGTCCCTTTTCAAACCTGGTTGTACTATGCTTAGCCGGAACTAATGTAAGTTTATGTCTCGTATTATAACTATGTGTGTCAGAATTTTTATCATATATATTTATGTTTTTCTCCAAAAAAAGGAGGCATCTGTAAATATATAAGCAAACGCAGGTCATTATATTTTGTTGTTGAAACAGATTTTTGCATTGCGCGCGATAGGGCGAATTAGTTATAATTCTGACTGCTCTTTTTTGTATTTTTAACACTTCATCCACTCTACCACTAGAACCCCAAAACTCTATGCAGTAGGACATTAGGGACTGAAAGTTGCAATGGTACATAAGCATTAAAGTAGGCCTGTCACAAAGTTTTGACAATGATCTAATCATAAAACAAACTGACGAAAGTTTTTTTGAAATATAATCAATATGCGCTTACCAATTAAAATTTGTGTCTAAGTGTACCCCAAGGAACTTTACATTTTCTGAGGGTGCTATAGTTTTATTATCTATTACAAGATCGATATTATTATTAGATGACCCTTTATTGAATTGTAATATTTGTGTTTTACTAGGGTTGAATTTTAACCCATTTTGTTCAAGCGAATCTCTAATTTCAGAAATTGTTTTTTGCGCTAATGTTTTTAGTTCAATAGTGTTTTTATGAGACGTTAAAGAAGTCGTATCGTCTGCATATAGGACAACTTGTGAGTTTTCAATTTTGAATGGGAGGTCATTTATATAAAGAACAAATAGAAGAGGACCTAGTATAGATCCTTGGGGCACAGATAGTGGCTTATTTTTTGCCCAAGTGGACCGATCTCTGCCACCCTTACAATTCATTGATTATGATGACGAGTCATAATCGGATGATTTTTAGTTTTAATTTTTATGTTTTAGGACTAATAATTTATATAGTATGTCAAGATTTATTATTTTGTTTTAATTTTGTTAATTTTCATTCGATATTGCCTTCTAAAAAAATAAAATCTTTTTTTTTATGAAAATAATATTTTGTTCTCTCTGATATGCCCTTGTTATTGCATAATATACAATTCTATGCAATTAAAACAAATTAAATAATTTTGTCTAGCTATCTATACACTAGACGAAACACTGTGCGTCGCCACGTTTAGCTTTTCCGGTCCGACCTTAAAAAAATATATTTGTATGTTAAATAACCCCTTCAAAAAAACTTTTTAAAACACGCTGTAAATGTATCAACACTCAAAAAATGTCATTGTAATTTTAATACTAAATTTTATTTGTAAATACATATTTGTTATTTATATCGCCTCCATTGGTATTTAATACTTGACTTGTGATATTAAATACTGCAATGTGTGTATTGTATACAAAATGTTGTCATACTAACATAGAGACCGTGCTGGTACATTTGAATCCCCACGCAACATGTGTTTATTAATACTAGCAAGTTATAGTAAAAATTACTGTAATATTTGGTAAAGCATATCACACTTATAGTATGGTATACTTTGAGTTGTTGTTAAATTATATTCTTGATCTAGTTTAAACTATGTTACATTATTTAGACAAATTAAGAATCGGTAAATAATACCAACATTTTGATTAGTAATAATATAAAGATTGCAACCACACACAATTACACACTGATAAAATAATCGATCCTTTTTTTACTTTTCTCTGTATTATTACTAATCAAAATGTTGGTATTATTTACCGATTGTTATTTTACTAAATACTGTAACATACTTTAAACTAGATCAATAACACAACAACTACAACTTAAAGTGTAGCAAACTATAACTGTGATATAATTTACTAAATGTTACAGTATTAATAAACACATGTTGCGTGGGGATCCATATGTACCAGCATGGTCTCTATGTTAGTATGACAACATTTTGTATACAATACAAACATTTCAGTATCTAATATCACAAGTAAAGTATATAGCGATATAAATAAAAAATATGTATTAATAGGGTGCTTTTTTTTTCGACTATTTTCTTTTTCGGTCCCATCACGAAATTTTGTTGGAAGTACCCTAAAAAAAATCCCTCCAAATTTTAGCCCTTAATATTAATATTAAGTAGTGGGGACCAAGGCATGTAAAGATTTCCCATTGAAAATACACGTAGACTTTGATTTTTTTTCTTTAAATTTCTATAGCTTAGCGGCATTTTATGGCATCGCTTCGACCATAGACAGGTATTCCTCAAAATTGAATGCTCTACAAAAGTGCATAATCATAACTCGTACTGGTGAGGTAGTTTGGGCCACCAAACCCAATTTTTTCATAAAATTTACGTTTTTCTGTCCTTATCTAATTGACAAGAGCTACAAAAAATATTCAAATGACAAACTTGTAGGAAATTTAATTTCCTACAAAAATGGTCCTCACTAAATCGCTAACATCAATATTTCTTGAGATATTAAATTCTAAAGTTTTTGTTATTTCAAATTATTATCGAGTATTACGTCAAATTATAAAAAATCGTTATTTCATTATGCATCGCTACGTTTTTAACTAATTACTTTTTTTTTAATGGGAGGGTAAAAAAATATAAAAAATACAAAATATGTCAGTAACTACCCGAAATGGTTTAACGCCCAATTAAGAACATTAATATACCGGAAAAAACTAGCCCATAAAAAATATAAATTGTCAAACGAGTTTAACGATTATACTATATTTCGAGATTTAAGAAATCAATGTAAGATACTTACCAATGAATGTTATGCCAATTATATTAGAAATGTGGATCATAATCTAACGTCAGACCCAAAATATTTTTGGAAATATATAAAGGACATTCGTTCCTCTCATAACTTACCAAACTCTATGTATTATAATGATTCTTCTGCAAATGATGGACAAGGTATTGCGAATCTATTTGCAAGGTATTTTTCTACTGTTTATTCTCAAAATAATAATAATGCACCTCAACCTAATGCGCACACGTATACAAATATTGATTGCCCTGTTATTAACACTATAGACGTTTTTAATAAAATTAGTTCCCTTCCAGATACTTTGTCTTTTGGTCCAGATAGTATACCTAACTATTTCTTAAAAAAATGTATTTGTACCTTAAGTGATTCCTTATGTATGATTTTTAATGAGTCGTTTAAGCAGGAATATTTTCCTTCTTTATGGAAACATAGTTATATAATGCCTGTACACAAATCTGGTCCAAGGGAAAATGTATCTAATTATAGAAGCGTCTGTATACAATCAAGTATCCCTAAGATTTTTGATAGCCTTGTTGCAGATAGTCTTAGGTGGTCCTGTAAAGAACTATTAATTGATCAGCAGCATGGTTTTTGTCAAAACCGCTCAACCATCTCAATTTATTTTATTATTTTAGATACTTTTGAAAACATGAATGGCCAAGTTGATTCTATCTATACGGACTTTTTCAAGGCCTTTGATAGTGTTGACCAGCCTACACTTTTATCGAAATTAATTTCATTCGGTTTCAGTCCTCATTTTGTTAATTGGGTTAAAAGCTTTATCTCAGGTAGAAGTCAGTCTGTAAAAATTGGCTCATTTATTTCGTTTATAATTCTGGTTACATCCGGAGTAACTCAAGGTTCTCATAGTGGACCTATTTTGTTCCTTATATTTATTAATGATATAGGAATAAATTTCTTACATAGTAATTATATTTTATTCGCGGATGATTTAAAGTTATACAGACATATTTCTACTCCTGACGATATTGCTCTTTTGCAAAGTGACCTTAATAGATTGGTTGAGTGGTGTAATAGAAATAATTTATTTTTAAATGTAAAAAAATGTCATAAAATGACATTTTTTATGGGTAGAATAAAGGTTGACAGCTCTTATTCTATTGGTAACACTGTTCTAGACTCGGTTGATACTGTCAGAGATCTTGGCATTTTATTAGATCGTAAACTGGATTTTAACTGTCATATTAACTCAATTGTTCAAAAGGCTAACAAAATGTTAGGCTTTGTAAAGAGAAATTGTAAAGATTTTTCTGTTAAGTCTATTATAACTGTCTACAATTCCCTTGTTAGATCTCATCTTGAATTTGCCTCCGTAATTTGGTCCCCTCAGTATAATATTGCTATAGATGAGATTGAGTCTGTTCAACGTAAAGTATTACGATTTTGTGCTAATAAACTAAATATTCCAATTTATGACCATAATTTATCTCATGTATACGAAGCATTGAATATTGAATTACTTTGTCATAGAAGACGTAAATCAGATTTATGTTTGTTATTTAAACTTATTAATAATTTACTTATTTGTCCAGAAATGTTGCATAAAATTCAGTTCCTTATACCTACAAGAAATCTTAGACGAAGTTCTCCAACGTTTAATATACCCTTTCATAGAACTAACTACGGGTCTCATACGCCTTTGGATAGAGCTATGTATATATTTATTAAAAAAAAAACTGGTTTTATATATTAAAAAATAAAATAAATGTAAAATATTTATTTAATTCATAAAAGAGAACAATGACTATTTAACTCAAATTAATTCCAGAGTTCCAAGTTAAATAATAGGCCGTTATTAAAGTTTCGTATTTATTTATTTTATTTGACATTAAATTGTTATTAAATAAATAATTTTTAGTAATAATATTAATTTTAAATTATAAACTTTTAGCTTATTGATGTTATAATATTACAGCAATATTAAAATTTAATAAATTATTTTACCATTCACTAATTAACTTTTTTTGGTCCAGTGGTCGCTAGTTATTAAGGTTAAATATTTAACAATTATTATAATTTAGAACTGATCAGCGAAATAGGGACCAAGTCCAACATAACATAACATAACATAACATAACATAACATAACATAACATAACATAACATAACATAACATAACATAATATAACGTAACATAACGTAACGTAACGTAACGTAACGTAACGTAAAGTAAAGTAACGTAACGTAAAGTAACGTAACGTAACGTAAAGTAAAGTAACGTAACGTAATGTAACGTAACGTAACGTAACATAACGTAAAAAAAAATCAGCGAAATCAGCGGAAATAGATTTTTCTCAATGAATATTTGGGGTCCTTTAGTAATAGTAATTTGTACACTATAGTCAGAGGCCGGACTTGTAGGATTCATTTACCGCAGGTTCGCAGAAGTTTATAAAGATTATTTTTAAATTAAATCGGCACTTTAAACTATATTTTACCGACCAGACCATCATGTCGACTACATAGAGTGACGTATCTATAGGTGTTTATAAACAGATATTTCAAATTGGTGTTTCCAAAAAGGTACAATAACAGCATCGAAATGGTAGTCCAATGGAGATTTCTCCATTTAGATTAGACAGGGACAAAAGTTCTACGCAAAAAGGATAGATGTAATATCACCAACATAAAGAAAAAAAATCTCCTAGGTTTTATGTTGGCTGCACTGTCAGTAACGCCATTTTCTTTAGCCACTGTCATTGTGTAAGCTGCGTTTGATATTGTTTTGATTTCAGTTTTTTGTGTATTTTATTAAATATTGTATTTTTATTAACTATTATAGTACTTTTACGAGTTTTGATATTTAAATATTGTTTACCAAAGGTAAGTTCTTTCTTTATACCTTAGATTTAAAGCCTAGGCGAAATTCGTTTGGACTTTTGCAACTCTTGTAAAACATCTTGGCATTTTGGTAGGTATAACAGAAATAAGGCTAGTCATAAAATTAATTTTTTGAAATGTAGAAACTGGTAACGATAATAAAATATTTAATAATATATAGTTAATAATAAATATGATAAACATTAAATAAATTCATATTTACCTTTTCATATTTGAGGTTATATTTTGTAAATAAATAAACAGATTAAGCAACCAACCTAAGAACAATTAATAGGATTTATATTTCATTCTTTATTTTACTATTAAATCATCAGTTTTATTTCTTAGCAAAAAATATTCATTTCTTTAGCTTTATTTACAAAAATCAACGGTAATTGTTGATAAAAATTGAAAAAAATACAATATTTTTTAAATTTATTTAAGTTGGTAGTGGCGTGCCGTGCACAAATGAGATAGAGATAGGGTAGACAACCAGATATAGAATACCTATACATACACACAGAAAATTGTGACAAACATAACTGTACATGCATTCAAATAAAAAGAACAAAGACAATTAAATATCTAGGTTTGACCATAGATTCTCATTTGCGCTGGGACTATCACATATTTGATTTATGCAATAAACTCCGAAAAGTACAATACTGTTTTTATATACTCAGAAACATACTTACAACTAAATTAATAAGAAATGTATATTTTGCTATTGTTCAATCACTGCTCACATATGGGCTTTTAGCATGGGGAGGGGCTAAATCAACAATAAAAACCTATATATCAAGTATACAAAAAAAGATTATAAAAACCATTTTAAATAAACCGTTACGTCATCCCACGGAAAATGTATTTAATGACATAAATGTTTTTAATATACATGAATTATATGTTCTAGAACTATCAAAATATTATTTCAAAAACAAATCTGTTGTAAATATTCCTGAGCACAGTCATAATACTAGATCACAAACTAATATTTTATCAACAGTTCCAAAAGCCAACAAAGTCATAGGACAAAATATTTTTTCTTATTATGTGCATAAATTCTATAATCTTATTCCAGAAAATCTTAAGCAAAACACATATTCCTATAAAACTTACATTAAAAAAATTAAATTATGGATAAAAAATACAAATATTAATCCAATATTAGAAAAACCAATTAGTTAAAAAAAATCAGAATGAGCGAACCGTTGATGCAACCGTATCTAAAATTTAATAACTAAAAGTAAAAAAAAACACACAAACTATTTATTAGCTTTCGTGGTCCTAAATGACAAATATATTTATCAGGTTCTTATAATTCCAAGTCTCAGAAACTCAAAAAAAAAACCTAGTTAAATACAAATAAAATTATTATAATGATTTTATTATTATAACATTCCTTTATATATCATAACATATTTAGTACCTATTTAATTTTTATACAAATTGTTATTTTTTTATGTATATATATATATATATATATATATATATATATATATATATATATATATATATATATATGTATATGTGTGCATATATGTGTATATATATATATTGTACGATTATTGTATTCTGGAGTTATAATAAAACCCTATTCTATTCTGTTTCATAATTCTAGTTGTACAGAGCTCTATCAGACAAATACCGATTAATAAGGTATAATTATTGCAAGCCCCGATAAATGAATACCAAATGTATTAAAATAGTAATTATATACCAAGGTATAGAAGACATTTTTTATAGCCGAGCGTATTAAATCCCGAGATACGTAGCATCGAGTGATTTAAGAGTGCGAGCCATTACAGCCTTCTCTACCGTGGTTTATATATTTTTTTCACTGCAAACACTGTTTAACTATTTAGATACTTTGACTGACGTTCAAAAATTTAGTATACATCTTCTGTTTCATAAAATTATTGATGTTATTAGTTAAGAATAATTATAATTAATTAAATTAAATAACCAAAAAGTTATTAAAAGCTATTTTCTTGGGTTAAATTAATGAAAATTGCACAAAGAACTGGGACATTAAAAGTGACAAAAATCAGCTGATTTCATCATCTACTAGTAGGATATAATTTTATTTTTCTACTACCTAATTAAGCACCGTTGTCAAGGTTTGTTTACCTTGACAACCAATAAAATCAGTGAACTTATTTATTATTGACCGTTGTTAAGCATTGTTTATTGAAGACGGTCAATAATGAAAAAAATTTGAGAAAACTACTAACCTTTTTCAACTTATTTGTCAAACTGACAGATATGTCAAAATAATTTTTAAACTTTATTTTTAACTGATATTTGGAGTTCCTAGCTTTAGGTAGTAGAAAAAATAGTATATGCACCACGTATGCGAACTGTCTTAAATGTTCTCGACTGATTTTTTGCCTCGAGTCCGTCTCAGAAACTTCTGTCTCGAACACTAAAGACTTAGTTCGAATACTAAAGTTTATTTTTTTAAGGTATAGTTATTTTAAATTTGCCGCTAAATACTCCACAAAGTCCGATTTACACTGAAGCATGTGGCTTGTTTTGAATGTCAACATAACCAAAATTTATAATTTTTGTTTACTTACTTTGTTTTTATGATGTTTTGATGTAAAAAAAGAGAATTGATAAAGCTGTTGCTAAAAACACTTTTGTATTCCTCTAGAAACAAAATTTGCTTATAAAATCGCTTTTATTCCAATAATTTAGAGGAATAAACCGTTGTTTTGTTCTCGTTAATGGCACGTCAACGTTTTACGGTTGTGTAAATTTGGCCTAGTCAATTCGCTTACGACGCATGCGTATCTTACGTTGCTATGGTAATTTCGAGATTGTTTACAAGCGGGAAGGTTTAAAATAACTATACCTTAAAAAAAAAAAACTTTAGGTGCATAATATGCTATTATTATTTACCTAGGTAAAGATATTTATTTTCTCGAATTATAACTAGCTAAATAATGATGGCTTCTAAAGCTAGTAGTGAAAAAAGGGTTATAACTTATAATTGTGTCTTTAAAAACCAGCCCACGGAATTTTAAATTAAAAAAATACAAAATCTAATTTAATATCGTCACATTTATTCCATTGTAACTTGGGAAATGAGATCTAGTCGGGTTGTTTTCGCGTAAAGAACACGTTGATTTTGTAGGGCTCTTTTGAGAATTGCGAATTTAGGATTGCGCCTTAGCCAGGCCCGTAGTGGCCTACAATTTATTGGGAGAATGGCCGTCTCCAAAACCATGCATTTTTGCGGGTTTTAGGGTTACACACATCCCTTCTCATCACATCTCTACTCACACACATAGTGTTTAAAGTAGTAGTTTAAAATTCCCGCAATTTTTAAGCTACATCATTGGTTAAAACTCGTACCTTTTAACATATTACATATTGTGACATTTTTTGTCTATGACAATGATTGACGGTCGTTAAAGCTAATAAAAGAAGAGAAAGTTACATAAAAAAATGATTATACTTAATGTTATTTTGTATGGTATTGAAAAGGGTACTTTTTTGGTTTATTCTTCGTACACTCACACTAAATTAGCATATTCTCCATATTGTACAAACGTAAATTTTATTGAACACAAGGAAAACGTCAAATTTTTAGGTTACAATTATAACTTAAGGCCTATCCAGAGGCTCGCATAACAACCATTACAAGATACATGACGACACATCAAGCCAATCCTGGCATCGCATTGTTATGCTTGTTATGCGAGTCTTTGGATAGGCCCTTTCTAGGAAAACAGTACCGACATCTGTTAAATTTTTTATACACTACGATTTATGCATAATTATGCTAGTTATACGCTCTGTGATGTAAAACGGGCCGCGTCCCTTACTATCCTGCATAACTGGACGGAGTATAAATTAATTTAATATTTTTTTCCGTAAATCAGCTTATAAGTTTGTAATAACCTCGTAATAAATTTTGTTCGCAAGACCAAACAGACCGAACTTATAAGCTGAATTACAGAAAAAAATAATAAATTAGTTTAGATTAGTGCTTTGTTCCGCCATGGCATCCTAGTTCTAATTAAATAAATGTCAACGACAAATATGTTAAAGACAATGAGATATGTGTGAGTAGAGATATGTGTGAGCAGAGATGTGTGTGAGTAGAGATGTGTGAGAGAAGAGATGTGCGCGAGAAGCATTTTTATCATCAATACTAGAAAAAGGCACAAAACGGACAGAAAATTCTATAAAAGCTTAGAAAGACAGGTTTTTTGCGGAAAAGAGGGTCCCGTATTTTTCTGAAAAAGGTTTCTTTTTCTACAGCCCTGACTACGGGCCTGTCCTTAGTTATTCGGGGAGTCCCCGAAGAACAATATTGGATTGTCATATTTGATGACTCGTTTGCATTTTTATACACGTAATCGGAATTATCTTTGGGCTCGGAAAAATCGCGTTGCTTGTTTATGGTGATGGCAAGACAAAGCTGCCGACAGCATACAAAAGGACGTAATTGGAAAAACTATAATAATAACACTAGTTTACAGAATTATTTTACTTTTTCTTAGGAAAATCCTGCGTTATTTGATTTTTTTTAATGTTTTTCGACGTTTTATATAAATGTATGTCGGTAGAGAATTTTATACAAAAATAATTAATCATTTAAAAAAAGACTGTTTGGAAGTTATTTGCAATAAACTCCAAAAGTGTACCTTAAAGTCAAGCTGGCGACGCAAGCGCACCTTTAATTGCTGGGGACTTTTAGCATGTTCATCAGGAATGTCTAAACTACATCTCTACTAATTTTCAGAACTTTTAGATTTTTTTGAGTCAAAAAGCCTTCGTTGCTGGGCTTTCAAAATCAATTATATCCACGAATTGTAGTGCCCCACCAGGCCCTTGGCAAGCTATGTATATCACCGTTATTTGAAAAGATATAAATTTTTGCAAAAAATAGCATTAAATGGGACCCAAAGAATATTTAGCCCAAAGAGAATTGATTAAACCCTTAATAACCCACTCTCCTGGAACCACCTGCAACTTTGTTTCAAATACCACCCTATTATTAATAAATAATAATTGTTATTTGAAGCCCCTTAAAATATAAGACACCACTTATAATATATGATTAAATTCAGAATAAAATGTAAATAGGGTGGGTAAGTATGGGGCGGTTTTGGATATGTCAATAAAATCTTCTTTAGCTCCCATTTAACGCTATTTTTTGAAAAAGTCTTCTTCTTTGTAAATAACGGAGATATAGCTTGTCAAAAACCTGATGGGACACCCGGTATTTGCTTTTGAACGCGAGCTCCTTAAATGGTGTGTCACATTAACACGTTCGCTGGCAAGCGGCTCATATATAAGCCACGACATTTTTTCAAATAGACTGGTGTCTCTTATATGAGCCGACGACCCTGCTCTATTAAATGTCCGCTTTTAAAACGTCCAACGATCAAAGAATGCGGTTCACGTTTTTTAACATGGTCTGTAGGAACGTAAGGCTCATACAGGGACGCGTGGTTTGTGCATACCTTCTACCGTTAGTGATACAGGATGACTCAAAGTAAAATTTAGTTTTCAAACGAGAATGATTACAGGAACCTCGACTAGCCAAAACGTAAGAATCAATTTAAAAAAAAATCATCCACCATAAACGCGTGTTGTTCCCCCGACCACAAGTATTCTTTCAAAATAGTGGAGTAGTAGTTAAGTTTAAAATTCTGGCATTTTTTTATTTTATTGTTACTTACTTTAGTGTTAATGACTGGGTAAATCATCCATTAGTAAGTAAGTAAGTATATTTTCCTTTGAATGTTAAATACAATAGTTAAACATATAGATATACACACAATATATATATACAAATACATAAACCTATCTCAAAAACATTATTAGGTAAGTCAGGTACAAATAAATAAATAAAAACAGTAAAATACATTGTAGGACGAATAAAAGACTAACAAATTAATAAATAAACAAGATTAAGCAAAAATAAATATTAAATTAAAATTAAGGACTAGTTACGAGTTTAAAAATTCATCTAAGGAATAATAACATTTAGAGATTAAAAAAAATTTCAGTTCAAATATACCCCAGTAGACGAGTCCATAACTTAAGACTGATTGTACAATACCAAAGTATGCCAATTTAAGTACTTCTATGGAGACTGTTCGGCGAATATTTTCTATGAGGTAGCATCTGCTACTTAGTTTTGCGCATAGACTATCCACGTGTGGGCCCCATGTCAGTTTTGTGTCCATATGGATACCCAAAAACTTACATGACTGGCTATTGGTGATGTCGGTGTTATTTAGATTTACCCAATTGGAAGTCCACTACATTGCTTGATTTTAGGCGTAATGACAGGCACAAAAAAAATTTTTCATTGACTTAAAACACTGCGTGTAGTCCAAAATGTCCCCATATAAAAACCACTATAATTTATTTTATTTATATATACGTGGTATTCAGAAAAAAAATGATTTATATATTTTGAAAGATAAATGCGGTTTTTAGGCAATTTAGTTTTAATTTTCAAGGTTTTTTGTCTTTAGATAAATTTCGATATATACATCCAATAAAAAATATACTACACATTTTATATTTGTATCTATCAGAATTTGTATAGAGACAAAAAAAAATTAATTAAATTGTCTAAGAACCGAATTTATCTTTCAAAAAATGTGGTGCATTTTCGAACTTAAAAGGCCACAGCTCCGCCATTTTGAAAGAAAACATTCTGTTTTTTTTTTTAAGTTATCCATTTACTATAAAAAAAATTCTTTGGCCTTAAAAATAAGAATGCTAAAGAAACATATCTTTTTAAAAAATATCTTTGTGCGACCTGTAGATTTTTTGCAAAAATTCTGAAAAAATCTCTAAATTTTTTAATCTGAAATTTTGGTGGGTCACCCTACTGTATATAGCCAGTTTATTTTATTATTATTACTTGTGCTTGGTCTGTGGGGTCGAAACTCAAATATACCCCTGTAAGGGCCACTTGCACCAACTCTTAAACTGGGATTATCTCGACTAAACTGAGTTTAAGTTAAAAATGCTGTGTTCTGATTGGTTGATTGTCAATTTAAACCAAGTTGAAAGTTAAAACATCGTTGGTGCAAGTGGCCCTTAGCTAAGGTGTTTATGCTCAGCTAAAGATATTTGACAGAGGTCACTCAGAGTAAAAAGTAGGCAGGCCTAAAATAGAACACTACTCACAAAAAACAGTAAATGTAAAATGTAGAAATTTCAGAGAAATAAAGAATAGGGTCCCGGGAAAAATAGGTTTATATATTTGAGATATGATCGGATCTTTGTATATCCAAATTTCATGTCCAAGAATATATAAAGAGATCCAATCATATATGCTTATATATAAGCAGTTATATATCAAGAGATCCAATCATATCTCGTCATATATGAGCAGATATGCTTATATATAAGCAGATATAATCTATTTGTACAAGTGATTAGATATAAAAATATATCAAGAGATCCGATCATATCTCTTCATATATGAGCAGTTATGTTTATATATAAGCAGTTATAATCTATATGTACAACTGAGATATGATTGGATCTCTTGATATATAACTGATTATATATAAGCATATATGATTGGATCTCTTGAAATATTCTTGGACATGAAATTTGGATATACAGAGATCCAATCATATATCGCCATATATGAGCAGATATGCTTATATATAAGCAGATATAATCTATTTATACAACTGGGATATGATTGGATCTCTTGATACATAACTGCTTATATATAAGCATATATGATTGGATCTCTTGATATATTCTTGGACATGAAATTTGGATATACAGAGATCCGATCATATCTCAAATATATAAACCTTTTTTTCCCGGGGTGAGATGTCTTGGTACTGATTACTTTATAATGTAGTAATGACCAATGCAATAAAAATTGACGTTACGATATTTGATCTACTTTGTGAAGAAAGACACAACGAATAATCGAGTTTGCTCTTGATTTAAGCCATCATTTTTTATTTGAAAAATTACTTGTCAAATTTCAAATTTTGTATTCTGCCTTAATGCTATTTACTCGTATTGATTTTCAATTTGAATCACTTATTGTAATAAGGTTTTGGTTGAAGCCCTTTTTCCTACGGTCTATATCCTAGTTATGTAGCCGCGTTTACCAAGAAAAGTTTTCACGCACTTTTGTTATCTTATCGCATGAGATTTTAATACCCTTGGTAAATAAAATAAACTTCTATTAGACAGAGAGAAAGAATACACTGCCCAGTAAAAGAGCTTTCCCATTTTTCACCTCCGCCCGTAAAATGGACTTTTTTATTATCAGATTCACTTTCAGCAACCATAAAAACTAGTATACCAATTTTCACGAAAACTACCCTCTGCCCCTTTGGGGGTGAAGTTAGAATTTTTATTATCATATTCACTTTCAGCAACCTCAAAAACCCCAATACACCAGTTTTTATGAAAACTACCCCCCACCCCTCAGGGGGTGGATTTAGAATTTTTTTATTATCAGATTCACTTTCAGAAACCTCAAAACCCCCAATATACAAGTTTTCACAAAAACTACCCCCACCCCCAGGGGGTGAAATTAGAAAAAAGTTATTATCAGATTCAAATTCGTCTACTCCAAAAGCCCCTATATTGAAAATATTGAAAATATTTTAAAATATTTATCCCCTCACCCCCTTGGAAGTGAAGTTAAAAAAAATTATTATCAGATTTCAGCAACCTCAAAAACCCCTATATAGCAATTTTCAAATTTTTCTAAAAAAAATGTATTTTTGCCCATTTGCCCCCTTGTCGCAACCCAATGTTTACCAAAAACAATCCCGAGCGAGAACTTGGTAACATACCTGTATGCCGAATTTCAAGTCTCTAACTTAAAGCGTTCTTAAGTTATCGTGCCCACAAGATTTCCCAGACAACTTTTTTTTGATTGAAATTAATTTATATCGACATAAAACGTCATAAAACGCAAAAATACGCCAAAAAAATTTTTGAAAATTTTTGCACGAATACAAGTCTTTCCGAAACTTTGAAAATTTTCAAAATGGAAAAGCAAAACAAGTATAGAAATATTTTTTACCGTTCGAAGATTTATAGTATTTTACTTTACCAGTTATACATACATACATTTATTCATAATATCTTCTGTTTCATTTATTATCCAACTGTACAAAGTTGGTAGCTCACTGCCTTGTTGCCAAGTTAACTTGGATAATGAATAAAACAGAAAATATAATAAATGAATTTATGTTGGTTGGATAACTGGTAAAGTAAAATACTATAAATAATGGGAGGATTGGTGTAGTGGACTACCGCGTCGTACTTGACGAGTTTACTACACAAATAGCGTGAGTTCGATTCTCACCGGCGCCGATTTGCCTTTTTCAGTTAATTAATAATTGAAATTTGACGAAGGCGCAAGTGAAGTGGGCACTCCCTATAAATTGGTTCGAAAGTCAATTAAAGCCGGTGGTTCCCTCTACTACTAGCCCACACAAGTCTTGGACTTAGGGTATGCTTAATTAAGTAGAATAGTACGAGGTTAAATAAAAATGTAATGTAATGTAATCGCAAAGTAAAAATTATTTCTATGATAAT
Source organism: Brachypterus glaber (assembly GCA_958510825.1). Lineage (NCBI taxonomy): Eukaryota > Metazoa > Arthropoda > Insecta > Coleoptera > Kateretidae > Brachypterus > Brachypterus glaber. The sequence continues at coordinate 47,652,115 of OY294044.1, forward strand.
ACTTGCCTTTCTTATAATCGGTGCGCATGTGCTGATTCTTATAAAATTTACTAGAAGAACAGAAAAATTATTACATATACCTTAAATATAACACAAGGCCTATCCAGAAGCTTGAATAAGAACATAACATATAAAAATGCTGTGCCGTGATTGCCTTACAAGATACATGGCCGCACATCAAGCCAATCACGGCATCGCATTGTTATCTATTACGTTCTTATGCGAGCCTGTGAATAGGCACTTAATATTACTTTTCCTTTGTAGTAAGGAAATTATCCCGTAATAAAAACATGTAACAGCAAGGCATTTCTTCCTACTTTTTTTCGCTGCAGAATAACCCTATTAATATTGTTTTTGTATAAAAAAACCTGTAAAAATTAATAAAGTGTAAGCGCAACTTTATCCAAAATATATACTATTTTTTAACAAAGAGTTATAAGTTGGTTCATAAGATAGATACAGTTTTTGACAAATAAATAAAAAAAAAACTTGTGTATTTATAAATAAATTAAAAAAAATTGTAAAAAAAAATTATTTTTTCCCCAAGTGCCGCACCCCAATCACCAAAAACAATTCCGAGCGAGAACTTTTGGTAACATACCTGTGTGCCAAATTTTAAGTATTTAGCTTAAAGCATTCTTAAGTTATCGTGTTCACAAGATTTCCCGGACAGACCGATCGACCTTTCGAGCGACAATTTTTTTTTGCTCTAAATTGATTTATATCGTTATAAAAAGTCATAAAACGCAAAAATAAGCAAAAAAAAAATTTCACGAATTACAGGGCTTTCCCGAAATTTCGAAAAATTTTAAAATGGAAAAGCAACAAACTGAGTATTACTCCCAAGTATGTTATTGATAAAACATCAAAGTCGCTAAATTGAAAATGACCATCTGTCAGTTTTTCGTCTGTGAATAATTTATTGCAGATTACACGTCCCCTGCAGCTTTTTATCCCGAGGGCAATCTCCGCTGGAATTACCCTAATATCCTATCATTTTAAATTTTGATATACCAGTTGGAAATGTAAATAAAATAAATAATATTAAATGGCGAATTCTCCCGTTAGATTAGACAGGGACAAAAGTTCTACCCAAAAAGGATAGAAGACATACATACACTCCCACTTCCACCCAACCAAACAAATTCTGTATTTGTTCTTTGTTGAACAAATACAATATTTACTTGGCCGGGCGAAATGTGTTACTATAATATTTTTATTAAAGAAATTACTGGCGCCATCTAAATTTAAGTAGAATTATCTTATTCTACAGATTCACATTAGCTGTGTTCGTTCGTGTCGCTCAGTGCTACACTTTCCGGCCAACCAAATAAATACTGTATTTGTTGTATGAAAAACAAATACAGTATTTATTTGGTTGGCTGGAAAGTGTAGCACAAATGAGATAGAGATAGGGTAGACGTCTTTTGTTTCATAATACTAGTTGTACAGAGCTCCATTGGCTATTTAAAGTTTAATATAAGCACGCAGAAAAAAAAATTATTTACCAAGGTAGAGAAGACATTTTTTATGACCGAGAGTAGCAGCGAGGGATTTAAGAGTGCGAGGTCTTCTCTACCGTGGTTTATATATTATTTTTTTCACTACTTGCGCATTTATTCTTATTATTTAATATTTTTATATCAATAATAAACTAATTTTTTTGCTGGATCTTAATTAACCGTGCAAAATCGCCATTTCTGAAAACAATTGAATAAATCGATTTATTCAATGAAAGTTGACAGTTCTAGTGGGTGGCATTTTGATATTTTTAAAATGTGTTAAAACATCGGTAAGATGTTTATTTACTGAATAATATGTTATATTTTATTATAATTAATTCATTTATAATATTTGCCATGCTCATTATTTATACAACGGCAAAATATTGTTGCATTTTGTCCATTAAAAATTATAAGCAATTACATGTCTTTGCAGTTCAAGGAAAATCAAGTGGCAGATATCAGTTATTTATAAAATTTATTCCTACTAGGAGAGAAAAATAGTTATTTATGGTACTAGTGGGTAAAGTAAGATATTGCCCATAAGAAAATTAATCTGCGAGGCGTCAGCCAAGCAGGTTAATTTTCGAGAGGGCAATATCGGTTTACCCATGAGTGCATACAACGTTTTATCCAATAAATAGCTTAGGAATTCATATTTTTATTAAAAATTTTAATGACATTTACAAGAAAATAATTTGACAAGTGATAGTTGAGTGGGTAAAATAAATAATTATCCACGCAATAAAGTAAAAGCCACGCGGGGGTTATTATTGACTTTATCTATTTAAAATAAAGCTGGTAAGTGTCTTATTATCTGTATGTATTGGATAAAAATTATTATTGCTATAGGTGAAGAAAATTGATATTACAGTCTAAAAACCTAATAAATAATGGTATGTTCTAAAGCTAGTAGTGTAAAAAAAATAGTTTATGACTGTTTAAAGCTTTTAGTGCACGAGAATGAAAGATTTTTCAAGTGAAATATCTTCTATAGTTTTTTATACTTTTATAATAAAAGAAACTATGTATAGTCTTGACAATTTAGGAATACGAATGGTAGGAATTATCACGGACAAATTTAATATTATCTATCCCCTTTTATTATTACTACGGCGTATCGCGAAGCGAGCGCTAAAATGTTGGTTGAAGTAGGATACACCATAGGTCTATAGGAAATTGCACTCACTCTAAAGAAATACAACAAGAATATCAGCGAACGGCGCGTCGTAGCTTAAAATGCGTACAGTCAACATCTCATAGGCGCCGTGTTTTGTTATTTTATTTATTTTTTCTGTGATTTATAAGTGACTTATAAATATTAGTATGTCACTGGTTTGGAATCCGCACTCCAGCCGGTATAGGGCTGGACCGCATTCGCATTCTTAAAATAACCCGACTTTAGCAACAGTATTGTTTAAAACATTACATTTGTTATACCTTTTAAAGTCACTAAATTTGTTGATAATGACTGCTATGTATTTTTTTCCTATTTGGTGCAATTAATAATAATTAATATATCTATTTTTCTTTCTCTCTGTTACATTTATCCATAATAAATGTTGAAATAAATAATATTAAATTGTCAATTTGAAAATTTAATATTATATATAGCATAGTAAACGTTGATTACCGTCGTTATATGACAGAACATTATGAAATTATGATAAAGCCTATTGATTATATATACACCGTATGTACATAGTAAATTGTGATTCAACAAGAATATCAGCGAACGGCGCATAGTAACTTAAAATGCGTACAGTCAACATCTCATAGGCTCCGTGTTTTGTTATTTCATTTATTTTTTCTGTGATTTACAAGTGACTTTATAAATATTATATATAGCAAGTAAACGTTAATTACCGTCGTTATATGACAGAACATTATGAAATTATGATAAAGCCTATTGATTATATATACACCTTATGTACATAGTAAATTGTGCTCACTCTAAAGGAATTCAACAAGAATATCAGCGAACGGCGTATAGTAACTTAAAATGCGTACAGTCAACATCTCATAGGCTCCGTGTTTTGTTATTTCGTTTATTTTTTCTGTGATTT
>OY294044.1:47655882-47725214 GCA_958510825.1 Brachypterus glaber
TATTTTGCGACTCTTAGAAACACACGCATTTTGTATGTTCTTATAGGCCCGTAAGAGGTCTGTACTTTTTTTTATTTTGGGTTGGCAACAGACAAAAGCCTATCCTTTGACGTTTTCCGTTCAAATGTCAACGTCGCTTTAAAGTTTAATTTTCTACAAAATTTTGTGTTTAGGTTATTTTTTACCGTGTTGAAATTGTGGCTTGGTTACTTGCAGTAAAAAAGAGAAGACATGACTATAAAATACAGGGTGTATTTGAAATAGCGTAGGAAATTTTAACAGGTGATTCTACATGATAAAATATGACAACAAGTTCCCATAAACATATGTCTAAAAATGCGTCATAAGGGAGCTACGCCCCTTTGAAATTGGCTAAAAAAATCGGTTTTTATTTAATAACTCAGGAACCCTTTGAGATATATTAACGCGGTTTTGCACGTGAATTAATCCTAATCCCATCTTTGTATGTCATTTTCACGTACTTATTTAAACCAGGGGTGTGCGAATCGGGGGGGCCTGATCAGTTTTTTGTCCCAAACTTTTTTCTGTGTAACTTTTTTGCAATTTTATTTTTGAAATATGATTGCTCAGGTCAAAATACATAAAAAAGGTACTCTTGTTGTAATACTGTAGGATTAACCGTTTTCGAGAAAAGTTCATTTGAAGGTGACATTTTACGGTTTGAGGACGAAAAATTAAATACGAAAATGTCGAAAACCAAAATTTTAATGATGCATTGTTATTCTACATCAAAAACTAAGAAAAAAAGTTTCCATACATGTAGGTCGAAAAAACGCTTTTAAAGCTACCATAGCCCTTTAAAAATGGTGCATATTTAGGAGACCATAGCTCCATTAGGATTGATTTTTGGAAGTACTCGTATATGAGGTTTTTTTCTTAATTTTTAATGTACATTCGCCCTGCATCATTAAAATTTTGGTTTTCAACATTTTAGTATTTAATTTTTCGTCCTCGAACCGTGGAATTTCACCTTTAAATGAATTTTTCTCGAAAACGGTTAATCCTACAGTATTACAACAAGAGTACCTTTTTGATGTATTTTGACCTGAGGAATCATATTACAAAAATAAAATCGCAAAAAAGTTACACAGAAAAAAGTTTGGGACAAAAAACTGATAAGCCCCCCCCCCCGTTTCGCACACCCCTGGTTAAAATAAGTAAATGAAAATAACACATAAAAACGGGTCTTGGTAGGATTAGTTGACGTGCAAAACCTAGTTGATATATCTCAAAGGGTTCCTGAGTTATTAAATAAAAACCGATTTTTTTTAGCCACTTTCAAAGGGGCGTAGCTCCCTGATGACGCATTTTTAGACATATATTTATAGGAACTTTTTGTCATATTTTATCATGTAGAATCACCTGTTAACATTTCCTACGCTATTTCAAATACACCGTGTATATAAAAAAGTCATTTGTTCTTAGAATTTAAAACATGGCGAAAACTGTAATGTCAACCCGAAACAAAAATCCCTAAGTCAGTTATCAATTTAAATGTTACTTTTTTTTTATTTTAGAGCAAAATACAATTTTTTTTTGTAAAGCAATCGTTTCATAACACGTTTTTAATGCACTAATACTTTAAAATATCGTTTTGTATTAACAAAAAACATTGTCGAAGCAAAAACATATTGATTTTCTTTTAAATCGTATGACTTTTGTTTGATTTTACAACGATTTTTCTCTCAGTGTACTCGTGCGCTAAAAACGTATGTTATGAAACTAGTACTTTAATATACTATAAAACCATCTAATAATATCTACTGAGTAGTTTTTACTCTTCCTATGAAGAGAATAATAACTCGTTCTGAATAATATTACGTTGTATAACTTACTCTAAAGACTTCAAAAGTGAATGCAAAATGTATTCTATACTGGTTTCAAACACGAACTCCATTTTAAAACAGTTATATTTCAGGTAAAAAAATAATCATACACATACACCGTGTATTTGAAATAGCGTCGGAAAAAAAATACACGAATAGCTCATGGTATAACTAACATTTTCCGTGAAAATTAAAAAAATATGTGCAGCAGTTTCAGAATGGGATTTTTTTGAAAAAAATGTACCTTTTAGCCGTACCTCAATGTCACGCTGTGAAATTCTCTAAATTAATGGTGACCTTGTAGCAAATATGTATGAAATCTTCCCAACGTTGCCAGATTCACTCGATGAGAAAAGTTTTTTTAAACTTACCTACCGTAGTAAAATAGGGGCATGTTTTCATGAAGTAAACATATAATTATCACCTAGGTAATAATAATATTTAAGTTATCCGCTGGATGCCATCGAACTATTTCCCCAACCCTTGTTTTTTATCTTAACCAGAAGTTTTCACTGATTTTTTTAAATTATCAACCACAGCGATTGAATCACTATAAGATTTATTAAATAATAAAGTAAAAAAATGTACACAACACTTTGAAACACTTTTTTTGCATTAGAATGGTCGGGATAGGTATTAAACTTGAAATATTAAACAAAAATTGTCTAATCACTACAGGAAAATAACGCACATAAACCACTGCAATGATTTTTAACTATTTATTATTGAAACTACGATTTATTGCAAAAAATACTGGTCAAATTAATTTTCTGAGAATCGAATTAGAAAAGTCGTAGCTATCTCTCTCTCTCACTTCAGATCTGTGGTTTGAGCTGCCAGGGCTATCCAACCAGTCCTCGTCGGTTACACTTAAACGAAATGTACCTTTCTGGTTTGTACCATGCCTTTCCGTCTGTTGCAACGAAGTTATCCTCTTGCTGTGAAAAGTCTTCTCTGATGATTTCTTTCTTTTAAAACACAATCACAGTATACTTTTTATAGTCACTAAAGTTTAATGTTTGATTTATTAAAAAAAAGTCGTAGCTTCATAAACCAAAGCCAGTTTTTATATTTCTACAGTTGGCTACACTTTGTTTGGTATTTTTAGGTTAGATTATTTATTTTTTCGTATTGTTTTGACTGTAGCAAAACTGTTGTTTTCCCTTAAAATTTCTATAATTTTTGGTCGTTAGTCTTATACATCTGGCTCTCACTACTCCTAGTTACTGATGTAACCGCCATGCAACCCGATGGCTGAAATGTAAAATACAAAGCCAAAAATCGAAGAAGAAGAAGAAGAAGAAGAAGAAGAAGAAGAAGAAGAAGAAGAAGAAGAAGAAGAAGAAGAAGAAGAAGAAGAAAACTGTTGTTTACATCCCATCAGGGGGCTATTTTTACGTGCAATGGGAAGTTTGGATTTGTGCTGTATAAAATACTGATCAAAATGTGAAGTGAATCGCCCAAAGATTTTCAACAAATTTAAAGTTAAATATCTCCGAATATAATAAAAGGTACACATTTTGAAAAGATTACATGTATTTAGAGTTGCCAAAAACTTTACACTACTAGTGATATGGTATTTTTTCTACTAAAAAATCTGCAAGTGTGAGTTAAAGTTGTGTGAGTGAAAGTTAACCCGTTAAGTTTCAGCATCTGTTAAAAACAACATCTGTTAAATAGTTTGAAGGTGAAGATTATGAATATGGCTGATACATCTTTGGTTATTATTTTAACATTTTTTACGGTACTTTATAATTATTGTTGATAAAATTCTATGATGATTAAAAGACGATAAAAGTTATTTTGTCAAACAGTACATACGGAATACGGAATCGACAAAATCTGACAACCTTGCATTTTGCAAATTTGAAGCACGATGATAAAGCTTACAGATGCGTCGTCTGTAGGCTGGATTTAAGGTTTTCTAAAGATTTTTTTTAGATTTTTTTTTCCAACTTTTTTCTTTCTGAATCGATTTTTGGGGTCACAAAGATGATCTGGTTTTTTTTTCCGACGCTATTTCAAATACACCGTGTATAGAAATAATATCTTAATCTTAATCCAGCAAAACTGATTTATTTGGACATAAAATTTTGTCTTAAAAGAAAATAGGACAAATTTTTAAATATTATTTGCCATTTACTTCGTTTATTTTCCTTTAAAAATATAAAACCGTTTTAAATCGTCAAGGAAAAATATTAATAACGTAATCTACTTCTTTCTACGTTTCACCTAATATTTAGGCTTCTTCAGGGCTGTTATGTGACGTCGAAGGGTCCCATTCGGTGATATGGGATTGCCTCCGTAACATCGCCTTTATAATATTAATTAAGTGGACTGAGAATAGGTATTAATGAATGAAAAGAATATTAAAGACAAAACGACAGTTCCAATAATATATATGGTAATCTTACCTTAGTTACAGCATTCAGCACGACAGGTCATGACCGCCATTTCTTCACAGGAGATACCACATAATTGGAAACTGATGTACGCGAATTAAAGTTTGTTTGACCAGTGTAGGTATACACTACTAATTATTTAAATACATATGTGTATATGGAACTTATTTCTATAGTTTGCAGCCGTAAATATGGTAAATTCTAACGAATGCCCGGCACATGGTGTATCCGTCAGCTGATTTGAGTATATTTATTGACACGCATCGATCGTTCTCGAGTGTCAAATTGCTACTGTCCGGAAGGCAACCTACCCGAACTCACGCGCAGAAAAGCTAGGAGGTTTTCAGCGCGTTACTTACAAAAATACAATTAATTTAAAATAAAATATTATTTTTGAATTATAACTAAGTAAAGAAATTAAATGAAATTATGTATAATAAAACCCAAATTAAAAATAAATACAAACACAGAAATGTGGTTGTAACAAGGGCTAAAAAGACATAAAAATTATAAAACTTTTTGGACAAAACTTGGACATTATAAACTGATTTTTTTATAATTTAAATATTTTTTTTGGGTTTTGGTATTAGAATTTTAATATCTAGTATACTATGGTCTGTTTCATCAAGCAAGATAGTAAATTAAAGATCGCACAGTGAATATTTTCAAAGCGGATTCGAATATTGGATGTGCGAATCTGCGTAATTTATTTTATAAAACATAACTATATTCTATACACAAACATATACTATCCAAACCTGTTGTAGTAAAGATATTTACTGTGCGATTTTTAATTTACTATCTTGGTAATATATTGCTGCGTGCTTTACATTTATTTGGCTTAAAAGGGAAACTGTTTCAGCAATTATTTCTTAACAATTAATTTATTAAATGACTAATAATGTGTTCTTTTTTGTTTTAGGTTAGTAAAAACCCTCTGATAAAATTAAAGTAAGTAGATAATGACATAATATATGCATTTTGGGTAGCTCATATACAGGCTAGCTAAGAACACGCGTATATAACTGTTTTTCTGAATTTTCCCAAAGCCTTCGATACAGTTTTCCATAAAGTCTTAATAAATCACGGCGTTCCTGAAGGATTAGAGATATAGTAGTCTTACAGAAAAATCTGAGTATGGATGAGGATATTCGGTATCAGCTCAAAAAATACTATCGGAATCGTCTAACAAAATATGCAATTTATTGTCAGTATTGACCATGGACTCTGCATGAGTTCATTTTACATTATTTACCAAAAACGAGTATACTGGATTTAGCTGTGCATACTTTTATAAGGTGTAGACTATTTCTACCACGATCCATAGTCAGATAAATACACCCAGTAGTGCTATTTTTACTAAACTTTTTTTTTAAATCCTAACCTATTTTTTTATTTTCACATAGCCTTGGGATAAACAATTGAGGCGTATAGTTCAAGAGTGGCCCATATGTGTTTTTTTGAGATTTGCGTTTTTTTTTATAAATGTAATAAGGACATCTATATATTTCATTACATACCACCCTTATAACAGGGGGTTTTCTTTTTGGCACGATACAAGTATTTAAAGCACTATTGCATTATTAAAATTATCGATTTTATTAGTGCAAGAGTGGCCCACAGGTATAGGCTACCAGTCAAACATATCTTGACAGTCATAAAAACGTCCAAACGCAGCGAAACGTTTTAAACAAATTCGCTCTCCCCCCCTAGAGCGTTACGTTATACTTGAATGTTCCCTAATGGGTTGATAGTGGTGTTCGCTGGGTTATATTATTGGGGATGTTGAAAAAGCCAACTGCATTATTAAAAATGTCAATTTTATTCTTAAAAAAGCTAAAAAGGCAAGTTTTACCAAGGATTTATAAAGATATTTTTATAAAGATTCTTAAAAAAGCCAAACTTTGTTTTATCGAGAAAGTTATTTGTTCGCTCCAAAACAAATCATTTTCTGCACAAATGCAGGAGCGTTATGTTACCAATTTTGTACCTTTTGCTTTATTAATAAAAAAATAATTAAAACTTAGCTTAAACTTTGAGATGATAGGAACTGAAATCCATTTAGGTACTTAAACAATTTTACGCATTAGTTATTCTTCATTTTTAAAGGTACTTACTCCAAGAACAGTATGAAAGCGTTTATTTAACTATTCCAGAGCATAATTATTGGTATTTTGACTATTCTGTTATTAAATATCGAACATTTCTTTCACATGTAAAAATAATTAAAATTTTAAAGTAAAATGTGAGGTTAGATCTACTAAAAAAAAACTTGTTATTGAAGGTCAGATCTCGTTCGTAATGCAATAGTGGCCCTAAATGAACACAATGTATAGTGCAATAGTGACCCAACAATTTTTTTCTCTAAGAAAGTAAAGAAAGTAAAATAAATTTGTTTGTCATACATTACCTTAATGTTGGTTGAGTCTAAAAATCCTAACAGAAAAAATTTAAATAAAATAATGCGTCCTAGATCAAAGATTAAAAAAGAAGAAATTTAAATAGCCATTATCTCGATATTTCCATAAAGTGAGATGGGCCACTCTTGCACTATACGCCTCAATTGTTTAACTCGCTCTGGCAACGTCGCGACGTTGCAACAGATCTATTGCCTAATATAAAATCTGGCCCTAATTGTATATGAAATATATATTACATTTTCTGTTATTCACATTTGGTTGTAAGTATATTATGCCATTTTCAAGCTATATATCTTTACGTCTTGTTTAATCTTTTGTTTAACGTGGTGGAAGTATTTTATAGCATAAAATTAGAATTCTCGCAGCAATATTTAATACAGATGTCTTTTAAATTGTAATTTTTGACATTTTAAAATCCCATTTTGGGCTAAGTAAAATGTTTTCCTCTTTAAAATCCCCAATAAATAAATATTATTTCCGTATCATAAAATTTTCATGCACATAGGGTACGCGATTTAAATTTATTTACTTCACCACCTGAGAAAGTTTTCCGATAAATTTTATTATAAATAAACCAATTACAGAAGTTTACTGTTCTGTAATATACCTAATTATAAAAAAAGTAAAAATATTTTTAATGTATAAACAGCAGCCATATTTATAAGTTTACAAAAATTTAACAAGATGATACTACTGGCACTGCCAGTCTGGCAGACGGACTATATATTTCTATATTATCCACACACAAGTACGCCTGCCAGTAGTGTCACCTCGTAAAATTTAGGTAAACAATATGGCCACCATTAATTCGTATAATGAAGTGACCCTCAAAAAATTTATGCAATTTCAAATTAAAATATTTTAAAACCTATTAAATTCTTGAACTGAGTGAATGTATATTTTTCTTCTACCTAATTAAGTGCTAGCTTACATATTATCTACCGTTAACAAGCCTTGACAATTGTCAAGGCTTGTTTACGTTGACAACCAATAAAATCAGTGAACTCATTTATTATTGACCGTGTTAAGCATTGTTTATTGGTGACGGTCAATAATGAAAAAAATTAAGAGAACTGCTAAGTTTTTTCGACTTACTTTGTCAAACTGACAGATTATCAAAAAAAAATGGATTTGTACGAGAATCTGGAAATTTCGAGATCCTTATATGACAAAAATAATAATAGAAACTTTTACCCTCTTTTTAAACATGTTCTTTGAATTTTCCCTCGACTCCAAATTTAGCTTAAGGATTGGCAACATCGCTCATGTCAGTTACAGATCCCTTCTATACCACCCAGACTTGACAGCACAAAAATCGTGTCAAAATTAATTTTAAATTTTCTATTTTAAATGTCTTTGTTAACGTACTACAGTCCTATTTATTATTATTAATGTTTATTTTAAGTGTGATCGTGACGATTTTGTACGCCTGACAAAAGTAAGTCCCTAGGGACCTTTGTGTTAATACCCCATCTTACAATGTTCTTACTTTTCAGGAGCCTTGAAAATGGCTACATAGGTAGTTGAAAGTCGGATCGGCTATTAATAAATTTTTATACCGAAATACACAAAACGCATTCTTTAATTTACGATATGTCAAAATAGTTTTTAAACTACATTTTTAACTAATATTTGGAGTTACTACCTTTAGGTAGTAGAAAAAATGGTATATGCATCACGTACGCGAACTGTCTTAAGTGTTCTCAACTGATTTTTTGCCTCGACACAGTCTCGACACAATATATTAATATAAGGAGTCTTTCTACCTTCAAATTTTAAAATATTTTGTTTTAAACATTTTTTTATATAGAAAGAAAAAAAATATCATTGTGAAATTTTGTAGGTATGTTTATTTATATTTAAAGAAAGCAAAAAAAATAGATTTTTAAAGTGCCATTTTCTGCCATAAATTAAAAAAAAAACTTTTTGTGGTCGCCATGATTTCTATTTTTTTTGCTTTCTTTAAATATAAATAAACATACCTACAGAATTTCACCATATCTTTTTTCTTTCAATATAAAAAAATCAAAACAAAATATTTTTAAAATTTGAAGATTGAAAGACCCCTTAACAAAAATTTTGTATTATTATGATACCCCTCCGCCATAATTGCAAATAGCATAAAATTATTGATTGTCCTTATTAATAACTTACTAACTCAATGCAGCTTTTATTATGTATGTGAAACAAAATAGTGTATTGTTTTACTAAGAGGAAAAGTTAAGCTTTTTTTTACTAGTCTGTAGAATTTACGGACGACCATAAGCGGAGTCCGGAAACTACAGACGAGTAAAAAAAGCACTTTTCCTCTGAGTGAAACATACTATTTTTTTAGCATCCTATTTTTTTAATATTAATTTTTGAATTTAATTTATTCACTAATAAATTATGTTTTTTTATTAAAATAGGCCAATAAAGCCCTTTCGAAATAAACTTAAACCTTCCTTAGCTTATTTTAATTTTTTTTTTGTAGGCTAAATCGTACACTTTTCGCGATTTCGATGTAAACTTGTCTAATGTAGCATTTGCAACTTCGGAAAGGTTTCTGGGTGTATAAACCATATATTCTTCTTCAATCATTTTTAATCAATTTCACACAAGGTTTTTTGCACAGAATCTCGAGTCAACCACCTGTTTACATAATAAACAAACAAGTTTAAAGTATGGCTGTCATCAAAGTCAAAGAGTGCTGCCGCCAGTGGTGGTTTTGCTAATTAACTTTTTTTACGGCGTACAACAATGAATTCATTTTTTTACTGTAAAAAAATAGATCACTTCTAACTAGTGTGTTCAGTTATAAAGTATGAACATTTTAGCACGCTTGAAGAAAATAGTTATTTATGGTACTAGTGGGTAAAGTAAGATATTGCCCATGAGAAAATTAACCTGCGAGGCGTCAGCCAAGCAGGTTAATTTTCGAGAGGGCAATATCGGTTTACCCATGAGTGCCATACAAGGTTTTATCCAATAAATAGCTTAGGAATTCATATTTTTATTAAAAATTTTGATGACATTTACAAGAAAATAATTTGACAAGTGACAGTTGAGTGGGTAAAATAAATAATTATCCACTCAATAAAGTAAAAGCCACGCGGGGGTTATTATTGAGTTTATCTATTTAAAATAAAGCTGGTAATTGTCTTATTATCTGTATGTACTGGATAAAATAACTTTTTTCCAAATATATACCACCCACCCTAACTCTAATTCGCTGCTTTTTTTCACAACAAAAACCAACACGTACAAGTAGGCAGTTAACTTCACGTGCGCTTTTTTTTTCATCGCACTTTTGATTCACTACTACACGTACACATATGACATATAGACAAAAGGGGAATTATTGACCTCAATCATAAAATGAAGCCTTTAATAATAGTCAAAAATGTGTATGTATGTATGTAAGCAATTAGCGAATATAAACATAAGGAATTTTAAAAAGACTACTTCATTGAATTTTAACCTAACCTATTTTAATTTTGATTATTGATTGTAGAGATCTGTGCAACCCCAATATGCTTCAAGGTTTTGCAAAGTTCTCCCCATTAATTTTAAGGGGACTTTTCGCTTCTTAATTGGAAAAAATTAACTTTTTCTACGACTGCTTTAGAATGTAAGCACTTTTCTAACACAAAATGAATCCATTCTAGCTCTAGATACGGTATGAATATTCCATATCAAGTGTTAGAATGAGCACATGTAGTGCCATCTCTTGTTCATAAAAGTAAAGAGAGCTGTAGCAAAATTAGCAAATATATATATATATATAGATTTTACCATGAAACATTGAATAATTTAATGCAATTTAAAGTTTTGCGTTAAAATTACATAAAGATTACTAATTTTTCTTAATATTTGACCAGTTTTTTATCAATTTAGTTCAAAAAATTAAATCTGCTCCATCTATTGTTAAATATTTAAACCTGATATCTGTCACAACAATCTGACATAACCTTCAATTTTTGCGTTATAATTTGTAAATATGTGCTAAAATTAAATAAAAATCTTTTTTATGTACTGATTTAATAAAATTATTAAATAACATTAATTGCTTTATTTAAAAATATGTGTTTGGTTGCATTTAAAATGTAACCTTGTCCGCAGTTTCATATTTGCAGTCGAAGAAAAAGTATAGTCTACAACACGTATAGAGTAGTCATTCCGCGCTCGCGAGACCGCCTGCCGGCCCGTATGACAAACTTTCCGCTCGCGCGGAATATTGTCTATTCCATACTAGTTATAGAATATACTATTTAATTATTTTTTTTGTGAAAAGAATATTGTATTTATTGAACTGATTTCTTTTGGACATATAAAACATATTAAAAATATATAAAAATATATTTTTCTTGCATTTTTAGTACATCTTGACCACTTCAGAGGGCGTCTTCCAAAATACACTTTTTAAACGGCTCCACAGTTTTTGGGCTTCCTGTAATACATAGAGTAAAAAATTACAACGGGATTCTAATCATAAGACTAAATACTAGTAAATAAACCTAAAAAATATTTTATTTTTAATATTTTTATCATTTTAAAAACATTTTTCTGAAAAATGCTGTCTATCTGGGAGTAAACTCGATAACTCCATTTCTAAAAGAGATATCGACAAGAGGTTTTTCGCATATTGTTTCTTATCATATTTCGAAGAGCTGATTAGATTTTGTGGGTAAACGATTGGGGGTAAGGGGTAAGAATGGGGTAAAACTCCTATTTTTATCGTTTTTTGGTTATAATTAAGTTAATTATTATTGTATTTTATTAATTTATCACTTATAAGAAAGAATTTTTTAAATTGCTCAAAGAATGTTATAATTTTTTTTTCCTAAAATACATTATTTTCGAGATATTAGCGTTTAAAGCAGTAAAATGTTTTTTTTTGGCATAACTTATTTATAAACCGATTTCAAAAATTATTTCAAATGAAAGCTCTTTTTAAGCCCTACAAAAAATATTATATGCAGTGTTTGCTAGAATATAACGCAGGTGTATTAATGCCTATTCACACAAATTCCTATTTCATAACGTTTCAAATTAGTGACTAGTGCCAATGTTTTGACAAGGTGCTTGTAACTATTCAGCTGAGCGAAGAATTTTCAGCAAATTTTTAGGTTATATCTGTTGACAGTTACAATTGTTACAAAATTGGCATTTTTTTTATTATTTAATATTAAAAATATAACCTCAAAATTCAAATTAATTATAATTATTAAACGTCAAACAAATCCGTTGTTTTATACATTTCAAATTAATAACATAGGTATACCACTACAAAAAGGGTTTTCGAATTACTTTGAAGGGAAAAAGTGAGTACGTGAGATGACAGTTTCTTGCCCAACTGTTTTACTTTCAGAGTGTAATGAAACCAAAATCAGGCAATCGCCAAAATTTTATATTTGATTATAAATTGTAATATTGGTTCAGTGGAGGTAGACAACCCATAATACTCACCTGTGTATTACGGGATATCGGGTTTATCACGTGTTCTATTATAAAGTATTTTGACAGGACGGCGCATTCTGTCCATTTACTTTTATACAATTGTTAAAGCAACACTTGTTGCAAAATGTGATCTCAAGAAGCTGTTTCAGCCTCAGGGCTTGGATTGTCATTTGACCCATCCGTTGCGGTGGTGTTCAGGGCATGTGCCTGGTCATCCAGGTAAATAACAACCATTAATATTACTTTATGTATTCATACTAATTTGGGTTCATCCAGTTTTTGCAGTTCGCGTGATGCACTAAGTGCCTACTCTAGTTCACCTTCCTTATCTTCTACCACCAGTGAGCCAGTAAACCCTTGTATGCATTGTTTTTTTTTGATATATAAATAAACGTTCTTAACTTAGAACATATTTTCTTAAGAACCTCGACCCGAGACTGAGCTATAAGAACTATAATGTGGCGCTTTATAAATATTCATTATGAGTTCTGTTTCAAGGGACGTCGCTGAAATCCAATTTTTACCGGCAAATCTTAAACGAAAGATATTTTTTTTTAAGACATTAAAATGTCATAATCGAGTAAAACTAATTTTCTATAGAAATATAACAGTTTCGTATCCCATTTTGGTTTGCAGGAAGCAGACATGGCAAGCCCGTATGAAACAGAGAGATTTATCACTCTCCCGGTATTTGGTTTCTGTAGATATATTTACCGGCAGTGAGGAATGCCTTCTCGTATTTCTTGCATTTTTTATAACACTAAAAATATGTTGCCTTTTATAAGACCTTAAAAATCGTGAATTGGGAATAATAGCCCTCGGGTGTGGTTAGCTTTAAATTGAAAATGGCCCTTATTAAATTTGTGTACCCTTAAATAAACCTTTTTTTAACCTTCTTCCATTGCATTTTATGCTGTTGACTCTTATTTAACAGACATACATAAAACGAAGTTTTTAAACTCGTAAAATATTGGAATATAGTGAGATCCGTTAACCCAGATAGCACAAAGTGATACTATGGACGTATGTTCATGGGCAGCTGTATGATCATAGGATGCCCATTTTTTCTCTATGGACGTCCCATGGACATCCGTTCAGAGTCCAGATGACACAACTGTGGACATCCATAAGGTGTCCGTTTGAACCATCCATCCAGCGTCCATAAGACTTGTTTTTTGCTTACTTAAACTGGTTTTTGCTGTGAAAAACTTAATAGAATCTTTTTTTACTTTCTCATAAAAGAAAGTATTGCGATGGAAAAAATATCATTGGACTTTTTGGACAACTTATTTTATGAGAAAGTATTCTCGCTCATTTGAGACGGCTGGTTTAATATGAACTTGCAAGACCATTACACGGGTCAACACAAAATTTGACTTTGACTCTAAAGTATAAAATTTCGATAGTTTAGGTCGTAATTACACGAAAAAAAAATTACATGGCATAAAAAAGTTTGCTTTTGTATTTAGAAGACCGTTTGAACGATATTTTTCAAAATCTGTGGTATTATTTTTTATTGGAAGATAGAACCATCGAAATAAATTTGTTTGTCATTTTTATTAAGTTTTACTATCAAAATAACTTACAAAAAAGTAGAAAATACTTTAAAAGTGTACACTCTTACTCTTTCTTTTATGTTCATAAGTACTTTCTCTCAATAAACCCCAGATATAGTCATATAGTCCCATTATGTTTTCATTGGCCAATACTTGATAACGTTAATATGACCATTACATTTGATTCACTGCTTAATAAAAAACTCCTCACCTTCCAAAAATCTTTTACAATAACTACGAGCAACATTTGGAGCCCATGGCTTGTCTTAATTCCGAACAGGACAGTCAAAATATGCTTCGTAGGCTTCACAGAGAACGTGAGATGTTTTTAGTTGATATTTCATGAACTTTAATAAATTGAACACATACGTAGAAAAATGCATCAATATCATATTTATATTTTGCGATGCCATTTTAACGTTTTCTCGACATGTACCTGATCGTTGTTTATTACTTGAGTGCCATCTGGAGGCACTGCGTGAACGTAAAAACCCCACTCAGATCTTGCGGTATTTTTGAATGTATTTAAACTAATTGAAATTTATAAAAATATTCGAAAATCAGTATTATTACCACAACTATCACAAAAGCAAACTTTAAACCAAAAGAAGGCATTTTCTTTTCGTTTTTGTGCATAATGAACTGAAAAATCATAATATAAACTTTAGGACAAAGAGTTGTTGAGTCGTGTTATTAACCCTTACATCCATAAACTAAAATTGACGTCTTTATTTGTTTATAAGATGAAACTCACATGTGTAACAGTATAAACTGTTTTATTTTTAAATTAAAGAATTCGTATACAGAACGTCCGTGTGACAATGTATATAGCACCATGAGACATAGCTTGAAAAATTATGGGCGTAAAATGGACACTGAATGAACGTCCACTAATAGCCGTACAAAGGATGTGATGTATTTTAAATTAATTTATGTTCACATAGAAACTACATATCACATGTAATTATAATCTAAATTTTATCAACTGGCACCTGCCAATAATGTGAAAAATTCAAGGTCGCAATCAAAATTTTACCTCTTCTCTTCCCCTTGCCTCAGCTCACAGGTGCCAGTTAGTAAAATGTATACATTACATGTACATGGTTATCGTTGGGTATACTTATGCACATAAAAATTTTAGCCCAAAATGCCTACTTTCAATATTTTGGTAAAACATTTATTAAAATCAGCTGACTATCGCCATCTTTATTAATAGTCCTTCCTCAAAAAACTATTATAGTGACAACAACGTTGTTGTATTATTAAATAATATGAATCTACAATTTTAATAGCGTATTTAATATAATAATAATAATAATAATAATAATAATAATAATCTTTATTAATCACATAAATAAGAATTAATTACAACAAGTTGTAAAGTTTTAGATTTTAAGCTTTCACGGCCATTAAGATATAAAGAACTTTCACTTTCGGGTTTAGACCGTGTTAATGGATTTTCACTTTCCAAAAAGTGAAAATCCATTAACACGGTCTAAACCCGAAAGTGAAAGTTCTTTATAAGTTGTAAAGTAATACGAATACACGAGACATGTCTTTTAAAATAAATAAAAATAACATTAACGACTACAATTATACACATTAAAATTTCTACAAAATGTTCACTAGCCATTGTCGTCTTCAAATTCCTTTATAGATAGAATAATAGGCTTTCGATAAGAGTTTGGTCTTGATTAGTTTTTTAAAATTAGGTAAAAGAGTAAGCTTTATTATATTTTCTAATCTATTGTATAATTTAATACCCTTAATGAGGGGACCATTTTGTGATAGAGTTAGCCTATATTTTGGAACTAATATATTTTACTTGTTCCTAGTGTTGTGATAATGCAAATCTTTATTCTTAGTTAACGAATTTTTATTTTTATGAATGTATACTAATAAATTAAAAATGTAAAGGCAAGGAACTGTAAGTATTTGAAGTTCAATAAATTTTTTTCTACAACTTTCCCTGCGTTTTAAGTTTGAAATAACCCTTAAACGTTATAATGTTTTAGAATAATCGTAAAAATGGTATTATATACCTCAAATTTGTTACAACAACGTTTGGTTGTACTATTTTTAGATTTTTCTATCAGTGTAATATTAGATTTTTTTATGATTATTATTATTTGATATAGATTTAAAAAAACATGAATCAAAGCCTTACAGGGCCCAAAAAATAATTCAGTGGTCCAAGAAGTTAGTAAACGCTAAGAATAAATATAGTACTATAATATTAGATCATAATTGCGGAGTATTTTAACGGTTAGTAATAAAAAAATCTGAAAACAATAATAAATATTATAAAATCGGCTATTTTTGGAAATTTAGACCCCTTGCAGGACCCAAAAAGTAATTCGGTGGTCCCAAAAGTTAGTACACGCTAAGAATAAATATAGCACCAAAATATTAGACCATAATTACGCAGTATTTCAACGGTTACTAATAAAACAACTCTAAAAAGCCGAAAAAAAACAGTAAATTATGTAATTTTTCAGAATAGTGCATTTTAGCAAGCTCTTCCCGTTATCTACCAGACCTCAATTTTGCATGTTTATTGTAGGGTTTTTGAGGTATCATAATCCGCGTGAGGCAGTTGAGATTTGGGATACAAATCTAGTAAGTGGTCAGTTGGAATTTATATGAAAAAAGCATGAAAAAAATGACAAATTTTTATTTTTGGGGCCCCCGTATGACCCCTAAAAGTTTTTTCATCGGCCTAAAAATTAAAAATATGTGTAAATATCGGTTAAAGTTTATGTTTAAAAATCATTCCACATTTTCAAAACTGTTAGGGTAATATATTGAGTCGAAAGAAACCTGTAAAGTAGCCTAGATTTGAAAGTTTACGGCCCCTAAACTACCCCTAAATGTACCACGATCAACAATTTTTTTTTGGAGTATATTGCCCTATAGGGGAATAATTTAATGTACAGGTCGTTTTCCCAAATTTAGTTTAATTTTTTTTAACCACCCTAGTGTTCATGTATGGGATAATTTACGTTTTTTTTGAATGCTTGTAGTTTTGGTATAAATAAATATTGTTCAGGTTTAACACTTGGACTGTATTCTTTTATTTCCAAATATGACAACCAAAAAAAAATACGTATAAAGGATTAAAAATAAAATGTTGGCAGCCATTAAAAAAAAATTGTCCCATCCGTGATGTTGAGAAGTGTTTTTTTTTTCATAAATATTTTTCTACTAATAATATAAAGAGGAAAATTTGATTATATCCGAGCAGAGATTATAACTTTTATTATAACTTACTCAGTTAGATTGGCCATCCAATCTTCTATCGTATTTAAAGTATACCCGAGCGGAGAATATACTTAACCACTTATCACTTTATTCGGAAGCTTAAGTTCTAGTGGACTGGTGCTTTGGAAACAGATTAAAACTATTGGTTCTTAACTTAAGAAAAATATATAATTAATAAATGTGAATAAATTCTTCAAGAACATGAAAGATCAATTCTTACTTCTAAGTCCTACTTCTATGCAAAGTCCCTAAATTCTAATTTCCATTATATATTAGTTTTCCATTAAATTAAGTTCTAGTGGACTGGTGCTTTGGAAACAGATTAAAACTATTGGTTCTTAACTTAAGAAAAATATATAATTAATAAATGTGAATAAATTCTTCAAGAACATGAAAGATCAATTCTTACTTCTAAGTCCTACTTCTATGCAAAGTCCCTAAATTCTAATTTCCATTATATATTAGTTTTCCATTAAATACTTCTAAATTCAAATTCAAATTCATTTATTGCTCCTTCGTTATTTCTAACATGAACAAAAGGTATACAAAAATATTTCCTAAACTAGGTGCTATTAATTTATATTTCCTAAACTAGGTATTATTAGGTTATTAAGAAAATTGCAAAAACGACAACAAACAAACAAAAAAAAAGACTAATCGGCTCTAAAATGTTTGGAATGATTCTTATAAAGATAGCATTATGGAATTTCCAGAAGAAAATGGGAGTAAATTTATATCTAAATACAAATAATAAATAAAATGAGTAAATAAGTGTACCTATATTATGAAGGATACAATGGTTTTATTCGTTGCATGCAAAAGCTCGAATTTTCATAGCTTCCCTCAAAAATTTAAAGATTAAAATGGATGTTCTAGGATTACAGTCGTTTAATATCTCATCTATGTTTTTGCCCAGAACTTCGTTCAACCATGCTGATCGAATGCTTCTATATAGAGGACATTCAAACAGTAGGTGGCCTATTGTTTCTGTTTGATATAAGGAGCATACTGAGCAAAGTTCTGTCTGTTTAATGTTATAACTTACATTATTTAAATAAAGGTAAAGGTTATTAATATTGGACGTTCTCAGCTGTGAGATACATCGCTTTATTTGCATATTTAGATTATTATACAGGATTTACTTTCGGAGAGTTATATTAAATGACGCTTTTGATATCAAAAATTTATAATCGGTACAATAAGTACTCAAAAGCACCTTATCCCAATCCAATTAATTTTGATTCTATGCCAGCTAAAATACCGTGTATATCTCTTGTTGATAAATGTAAATAATCAACATTTAAGCTGTAGTATTTTTGTACTAACGTTTTTAGCTGAGTAAACCAATTAAATTTAATATTATTGTTTGTGTTGTTACTATCTAAGTAAGATAGTCTTTGTAAAGCTATATGTGTGTAGCGATTAGTGGATTGCATTGAGATTTTTTGTAATAAAAGAAGTGCGTTTTTAATTATATAAAAAGTAACTGACAGGAGATTTGCCTCTGTTCGAATTACGTATCCTGGTGTAGATTTTTGTAGATATAATATATTTTTTACAAAACTTGTCTGACTTTTTTCGCATTGGTCAGTGTATCTGAGTCCCCAGATTTCTGAGCCGTATGTAAAGGTAGGCAAAACTACAGTATGATAAAGCTTTTTTATTGAATCCCAGTTGTTTATATTATTGTTGTTTATTAGGTCTATGATAGTTTTGTTTGCCAGGCGTGCTCTTTGGAGTCGGTCCAAAAGTGTCTGGTTATATAAATCAGAGTAGTCCAGTTTTATGCCCAAATAGGTGTAGTTATTAACGACTTCTAAGTTTATATTGTTGTATCTAAATTTAAAGTTATGTTTCGAGTTAAAATGTCTTCTAAATACTACTACTTTAGTCTTTTCAACATTCACTTTTAATTTTTTTAGGGTGCAGTATTTATATAAAATGCGTAACATTTTTTGAACCTCTACCGGCGAATCAGCAAACAAAATTAAATCATCAGCATACAACAGCATTATAATAGTTACTAAGCTGTCTAAAGACAAACCCTTGGCTCCATGTTTAATAAAAAATTCCTCTATATCCTTGATAAATAAGGAGAAGAGTGTTGGACTGAGTGGATCCCCTTGTAAAACCCCTTTGGTTATTTTTATAAGTTCTGAAATTTCGCCACCATTTTCTATTAATAATTTGGCAACCGAGTAAATTTTTTTAAGTATTCTTGTAATTTTGCTGCTTATTCCACTTTGAAATACTTCTTCCCAAAGTAAATTATGATCTATGCCATCAAAAGCTTTCTCAAAATCTACCACTATTGCAAAAACTTTTCTTCCTGGAAGTCTTAGATGATTATTTACCAAAGCATTTAGGGAGAAAAGGTTATCGTGACAGCCCCTATTTTTTCTAAAGCCTGATTGGCATTCTGGAAGAATTTCCGCGCTTTCTATAAAGTTATTAATCCTTTTATTAAGAAGAGAAGTAAATAATTTTGTAACGTGGTTCATAATTGCTATGCACCTATAATTATCTGGATTATTTCTATTTCTAAATTAAAACATTCTATGTTTCAATTTCCAACTATTCACAATCATTTTCAAAGTCCAATTTATTGTCCACATATTTCTTAGTGTAAATATTAAAACTGGTTCGTATAAGTCATTTAAATAAGTTTACAGAATATTTTTCAAAGTTCATTAATATTCGTCAAAATTTCTATCAGTGTTCATACTAACAATATTAATAAGTGTCCAATATTATTTTTAAGTCTGATATAAACTATTTTTAATTCAAGAATAATTCTCAAAATTATTTCTCACAGAAACTACATTTTCACTTTTGAAATTGACATGGAGGCACTCTAAGTAATACTGAATAAATATCAATTTTTTCATGAGTTTATATATATATAATAAGTAAGTCAATAGTTAAATTTATTTATTTAGTATTCTTGTAATTTTGCTGCTTATTCCACTTTGAAATACTTCTTCCCAAAGTAAATTATGATCTATGCCATCAAAAGCTTTCTCAAAATCTACCACTATTGCAAAAACTTTTCTTCCTGGAAGTCTTAGATGATTATTTACCAAAGCATTTAGGGAGAAAAGGTTATCGTGACAGCCCCTATTTTTTCTAAAGCCTGATTGGCATTCTGGAAGAATTTCCGCGCTTTCTATAAAGTTATTAATCCTTTTATTAAGAAGAGAAGTAAATAATTTTGTAACGTGGTTCATAATTGCTATGCACCTATAATTATCTAGATTATTTCTATTTCTAAATTAAAACATTCTATGTTTGAATTTCCAACTATTCACAATCATTTTCAAAGTCCAATTTATTGTCCACATATTTCTTAGAGTAAATATTAAAACTGGTTCGTATAAGTCATTTAAATAAGTTTACAGAATATTTTTCAAAGTTCATTAATATTCGTCAAAATTTCTATCAGTGTTCATACTAACAATATTAATAAGTGTCCAATATTATTTTTAAGTCTGATATAAACTATTTTTAATTCAAGAATAATTCTCAAAATTATTTCTCACAGAAACTACATTTTCACTTTTGAAATTGACATGGAGGCACTCTAAGTAATACTGAATAAATATCAATTTTTTCATGAGTTTATATATATATAATAAGTAAGTCAATAGTTAAATTTATTTATTTAGTATTCTTGTAATTTTGCTGCTTATTCCACTTTGAAATACTTCTTCCCAAAGTAAATTATGATCTATGCCATCAAAAGCTTTCTCAAAATCTACCACTATTGCAAAAACTTTTCTTCCTGGAAGTCTTAGATGATTATTTACCAACGCATTTAGGGAGAAAAGGTTATCGTGACAGCCCCTATTTTTTAGTTATTAATCCTTTTATTAAGAAGAGAAGTAAATAATTTTGTAACGTGGTTCATAATTGCTATGCACCTATAATTATCTGGATTATTTCTATTTCTAAATTAAAACATTCTATGTTTGAATTTCCAACTATTCACAATCATTTTCAAAGTCCAATTTATTGTCCACATATTTCTTAGTGTAAATATTAAAACTGGTTCGTATAAGTCATTTAAATAAGTTTACAGAATATTTTTCAAAGTTCATTAATATTCGTCAAAATTTCTGTCAGTGTTCATACTAACAATATTAATAAGTGTCCAATATTATTTTTAAGTCTGATATAAACTATTTTTAATTCAAGAATAATTCTCAAAATTATTTCTCACAGAAACTACATTTTCACTTTTGAAATTGACATGGAGGCACTCTAAGTAATACTGAATAAATATCAATTTTTTCATGAGTTTATATATATATATAATAAGTAAGTCAATAGTTAAATTTATTTATTTAGCGCAAAATATTTCTAAAGACACCGACTATATTTAATTACTCCCAGTTTCATCAATTTGCAAGCTAATTACTATTTCTGACATCTGAAACGATCATTTTAACCATAAATTATATTTGTTTATAAACTTATATCTTTTAAGTTATACCGACAAGAATCACCGAAAAGGGTCCGATCTAATCTAGAACAAACCGGACTTTGCCGAAGCAAATCTCGTGAAGGCAGAAGAGATCTTCCTCTACTATGAAATGAAAATCATTACATACCTTCACGGCCTGTTTTTAAACTTTTTTGATGGTATTTTATAGTATTGACCCTCATAAATGTACAAAATAAAGAAGATGAAACTCAAATATTGTGAGAAAACGTTAATAAAAAATAAATAAAGCTAATGCTTTAAGCATTAAAGTATTACTTCTCCACATTCATAAATAAATTTAATATAGAAACTGTCAAAAGATATTCGTTTTACCTTATTTTTAAACTTTTATAAAAGTTTAAAATTTAAACTTTTATAATGTTTCCCATTTTCATCAAAATATGATAAAGATCGCGATAAAAAAGGATACTTATACAGGGCGTGTTAAAATATTACGATCCCTTTCTTAATTTTTTTTGCTTGCCAGTTTTGCAGAACCAGAAAGAAGTTGATACTTTTCAGTGAAAGAACTGTAAATAAAATAATATAAAAAAACAAGTTTTTAAACTTAAAACCCTTTTATTAATCACATTCTACATATAACTAAAAAGTATAAAACAAGACATTTATACCAATTTACAAAAACGAGGTTTTTAAGATGGGTTTTGGAATTATTTTTTTTTAATTTTTCGACGTAAATTTTGTATAAAATTGTACTGTCACCGGAGATAAGCATGTGTACCAAATTTTAGCTTTTTTAGTTTATTTTAAGTGGGTGAAACATATAGGGGGTTAGTTTTGGGGGTGTAGGGGGTAAAATTAATAAGAAAATTTTATTGTCATGAGGTGAGTATGCAATTTAATTTTAGTTTTAAATTATCTCATGTGGGTAAAAAAGGGATTTTTTAATTTTAGGGGTGGTGGTGGGGGGTTATATTTTACGTAAAATTGTCTTGTTATCAGATATGCATCTTTAATCTGGAATCCAGGTTACCAAACTTATAAAGATATGCTTGAAGGTGTCCAAACGAGATTTTTAAAATTTCTAGTTTTAAAACCAACAGGAGTCTATCCTGAAATTGGTTTTAATCACGCTAACTTATTAAATAGTTTTACAATTGACAGTCTCGAAAACCGACGCAAGCGAATAGCCTTATTATTTTTGTATAAACTGCTTCACAATAACATAAACTGTCCGAACATTTTTGACAAATTTAGCTTCCGCGTACCCCGGTCAGGGGCACGCGAAAATCCTACTTTTACTTCAGCAAGGCTAGAACAAATATTTTGATATTTTCGTCCATATATTTTATATGTTATATATACAACTGTCTGCAGGATAGTTTAGACATTTTTAATTCTAACTTAAATACGATTAAAAAGTATAAATTTAGTCAATAAGTTTCATTGTAAATATTTAGTTAGTATTAACACAATCTATGTATTTCCCACCCAGTAATTGGCTTTGGCTGTTGGGTGTTGTATCAAATAAATAAATAAAAATAAATAAAATAAGCATGTGTACCGAATTTTAGCTCTCTACGTTTATTCTAAGTGGGTGAAACAGGGAGGGGGCTAACTTAGCCTTATACGCGTATTGGGGGTGATGGGGAGACGAGGGGGATGAAAAATTTATCT
Source organism: Brachypterus glaber (assembly GCA_958510825.1). Classification (NCBI taxonomy): domain Eukaryota; kingdom Metazoa; phylum Arthropoda; class Insecta; order Coleoptera; family Kateretidae; genus Brachypterus; species Brachypterus glaber. The sequence continues at coordinate 47,678,929 of OY294044.1, forward strand.
TAAAATTTTATTATCACTTGATGAGTATGTAACCTAATTTTAGTTTTAAATTATCTCATATGTTTAAAAACGGATTTTTTAAATTTTAGGGGTGGGGGGGCTTTGGGGTAAATTTTATATAAAATTATATTGTCCACCGAGTTAAGTATGTGTACCAAATTTTAGCTTTTTAAGTATATTTTAAGTGGGTGAAACAGCCTTTAGCAGATTTGAGGACAAATATCTATATACAGCCTGTTCCAAAACTCGCGTACAGAAATTTGAGGGTATATTAAAAACCCTGTGGAAAATATGAAAAAAATTAAAAAAAAATCTATCTTCAATACTAATTAAAAAGGAAGCTATTTAATCTGACCAATCCTGTTGCTGATGTTAAATTACATACAAATTAGTTTTTCCCTACTTATTAGTAACTGTGGTTGCATTTCAATTGTTGACGCGTGTATTGTTTGAGACTTTCAACTTTGGAATCTCTTTAGGTTATTATATTTTGACAAAACCGACAGAGGCTATCAAATATTCTATTTTCATAGAGTCACTCTATGTGGCGGTGGTTTTTTGACATTAATAAATATTTATGTCACATTAATCACCATGTCAACCTACAGAATATGTACCTGCAATAATTAAATTTGCTTCCATAGCTACAAATTCAACAAGGTAATTTAACATCAGCAACATTATTGCTCCACTTAAAGCGTTCTTATTTTTGAGTTGAACGAAGATGAATTTTTTTTACATTTTTTTCATATTTTCCAGAGGGTTTTTAATATACCCTCAAATTTCTGTGAGCGAGTTCTGGAACAGGCGGTATAAGTGAAGTGAATAGAAGGGTTTTAAAAAGTTCTCCCTAAAAGGGGGTTAGAGGGTAGTTCTTACGGGTCGTATTTATTTATAGTTCTTAATGTCTCATTTAAAATATAATTTGCAGAACTTAATTAAGGAGTTCGTGTTCAAAATCAGTTATATCCACTTTTTACACAAAATCATGTTTCGACGGTTTTCGAATCTTCTTCGTGAAATCCTTCGATTCCTGTACTCATTTTGGATCAAAACGTAATATAAACTATTAAAATGGTTAATTTAGGTTGGGGTTTTGAAGCAAAACCAGTTATATCCAAATTCACAAAAACGCGTGTTTTAAGAAAGTTTTTTATTTCGTTGGCGTGCGTCGTGTTGCTAACAGTTGTTTATTTTCATGTAAGAATTTGCGAATTTTGCTAATTAAAAAAAAATGCTTTTTTTCAGTTTTAGAAATTATTTTTATTTACCTTAGTTTAATTGTTAATAAAAAATAATGTTTTATTAATAACCCCGAACTGTTAGCTTTTTTACTAAAAAATTATACATTATACACTTTAATTAAACCATTCAAACGAAATTTCTTTTACAGAATATTACTTTTTTACAAGGTAAAGATTTAAAACGTTTTTTTTTGCATTTCCTAAAACTTACATAAAAATGGGTATATCCCATTTTGATTTTTTTTGTTCTCATACAAAGTAGCTATACATTTAAGGCTAATAAAACTTTCCAACATTCATATTTATTTGTTGGCCATAGTACAAATGCAACTTATAAAAGAAATCCAAACACATTTCCATGTAATTCTAAACAAAACCAGAACTAGTTATATTTGTCTAATAAATCAATGGAAATCCACGGTTCCCTTATTATGAAACCGGGCTTTGTTTTGCGGTTTTCAACCGGCATTATCTGTACACTCTAGCTTGCAATAGGTTATTCTATACATTACTCATACTAGATGTTTGTGTTTAAGCCAAAATAACCTAAATACGATTAGGGTAGTCCCGAAACTGGAAATTACAAATAGTAATAATAATAACCTAGGAAAAGGATGGATAAATATTATAGACAAGACAAGATAGCCCTTACCCTCCCGAGACTAAACTAATGATAATTTGTCGATTTAATTGTGTTTTTTTATATTTAAAAAGAAGAAAAATAAAATAAAAAATAAACCAATTTTTTTTTTAGTGTTTGCTCGAGTTTTTGTTTCCTTGGAGTTTCAGGAGAGCTGTATTATACTGAATTAAATTTGCATATTTGTTTGCATACATAGAAAGTCTATATAAAAACTTTTCGCAAAAAAAATGTACCGACTTCTGTCTCTAAAAAGTAAAAAATAATAAAACTATATAAAAAACAAGTTTTTAAACTTAAAACCCTTCTATTGATTACGTATTATGTATAACTAAAAAGTAGAAAACAAGATATACCAATTTACAAAAACGAATTTTTGAAAAGAAAGGTTTTGGAATTTGTGATGTCTTTATTTTTGCCAACATTTCCAAAACCCTTCTTTTAAAAAATTCGTTTTTGTAAATTGGTATATCTTGTTTTCTACTTTTTAGTTATACATAATACGTAATCAATAGAAAGGTTTTAAGTTTAAAAACTTGTTTTTTATATAGTTTTATTTTCAAGTTTTTAGTTATAATCTATTAATGTGTGAAGCAACCCGGGGGTGAAACAGAGATTTTATGTAAAATTATATTGTCACCGGATATAAGCATATGTACCGAACTTTAGCTGTCTAAGTGGGTAAAAGGAGTTTAATTTAGCCGCATGTGCTATGTTGGGGGGGGGGGGGGGTTAATTTATAAGAAAAGTTTTTGAAATTGTATATAATTAATATAGTAAAATTTTATTATGATGGGATGAGTACTTAACCCAATTTTTGTTTTAAATTAACTCACGTGGATAAAAAAGGGTTTTTGATATTGTATGAGTGGGGGGGGTGGTTGGGGGGTAAATTTTATATTTAATTATTTTGTTAGGGTAGAAAATCATGTGTACCAAATTTCAACTCTCTAAGTTTATTCTAAGTAGGTATAACAGAGAGGGCCCTTCAGCCGCATGGGGGGTGATGGGGGGGGGGGGTTGACGGTTGTTTTTTTTATAGTAAAATTTTATTATTATGGGATGAGTACGTAACCCAATTTTAATTTTAAATTAACTCACGTGGATAGAAAAAAGGTTTTTGATATTTTAGGGGTGGGGGGTTGGGGGGTAAATTTTATATTTAATTACTTTGTTCGTGTAGAAAAGCATGTGTACCAAATTTCAGCTCTCTAAGTTTATTCTAAGTGGGTATAACAGAGAGGGCCCTTCAGAGTTAACTTAGCGGCATGGGGGGTGATAGGGGGGGAGGGGTTGACGATTGTTTTTTTTTATAGTAAAATTTTATTATTACGGGATGAGTACGTAACCCAATTTTAATTTTAAATTAACTCACGTGGATAAAAAAGGTTTTTGATATTTTAGGGGTGGGGGGGGCTGGGGGGTAAATTTTATATTAAATTATTTTGTTAGGCCAGATAAGCATGTATACCAAATTTCAGCTCTCTAAGTCTATTCTAAGTGGGTAAAAAAGCATTTGGCAAGGGTTTTAAAAAATAAGCCGGTGTCAATTTTACCACTCCCTAAATTAAATACTAACAATTATTTTTGCTGTTAAATTGTTTGCTGTGAAATTGGCACCGACTTATTTTTAATTTTTTGATTTAAGAGACACAGAAGTTGTAGATTTGTAACGTCATCTAAGCTAAATTATAGTTGTCCTTCCATCTAGGCAAGCTGCTGACGTCATAACGCACTATTAGTGCGTCATATGACATCAATTTCTAACAAATAAATTTAGTAATATTTTTATTTCAGCGCCCAAGAGTCCAACCAACCTTATTTTAAACGAAATACTAAAGAAAATGTTTGTTAAACTTCAAGCGTTAAGTAATAATTACAAATTTTATAATGTTCTCTTGGTATTTTAATATTACAGGACCACAGAATCAAGTTTAGCGGCATTTAAAAGATTTTTAGACTACACTGAAAAAAATATTTTGTAAAATTACTATAACTATCGCTGGTTATTTTTTGCCAAAAACTATCAAAGTAAATTTATTAGCGTAACATATTTTTACTACTAGTTATGTAAAAATTCGTATTAAATTATTTTCTGAAATTACAAAACATTTGTTAAAATTATCACATATTACAAAAGAATACCTACTTAAAATTCATAAGAGACGAGTAAAATTACCATACTATATTTCCAATCGTTGTTTACATTTGTTGCATTTATAATAGCAGTTATAATTTCTTTTATAGTATATTTACAAAAATATTGTAAAGGACATGGCACATACCTTATGGGAAATGGCCCTCGGTTAAATTGCTTCAAATTTTAGTATGTTATAGAGCATGACCTCCTGAAAAAAAGTCTCCAAGGGCACAAAAAAAATTATGGTGCCGTTTGGCCGCTATGGTCATTTAAAGACCATACAATCTAGATGATTATATAGGCACTTAAATCGTTGTTTATTGGTGTGTATGTGTGTTTTTATCATTTTAAATAAGTGGTTAATAATTTATATAATATTTAAAGGCAATTTAGTGTATGTGGGTATCTTTTATTTACTATTTTTGGGTGTATATGGGCAGTGTCGGTGCACCCAGGTGTATGTGTATGTGGATTTGTGAGGGTTTTAATGGATATGTGTAGTATTTATTTTCTATGTGTTAATAGTTATGTGCATTTTTATTATTTTTTGTGGGTTTGTATGGGTTTTTTTGGGTATTTATGGGTATTTATGAGTTTTTATTAGTTTTAATGGATTTATTTAGTATTTATCAATGCAAATGGGTAGCTATGGTTATAGGTGGGTCTGTATATGTATTATTTATGTTTTTTTTTTTACGGGGTTTTATAGTATATATGGATGTGCAAAGGTAGTGGGAGTGTGTATTGTTATTTATAATAATACTACTAAACTAGAATAATTGTCTCTGTGTACAGGGTGTTTCAAATGTCCCGCCCATGCATTTTATCTCGTAAACGGTTAGACATCATTAAAAAATTTTAAAAGCCGACCTGCCGACAACTCTGCACAACTATGGATATATTAGCCAAAATGTAACCTACAACTACAAAAATTACAAAATAACATCTAAATAACAAGAATAACTTACTTAAAGATTATACATATAACAACACTAAACAAAAAACAGCTAAATTAAAAAAACATTTGCCGGCGTCTCACAACAACGTGCTACGGTATCAACTGGTGCAGGAGGCTATTCCGCTTCGTTGCTAGTCTTATTAAGGTAAATTCACAATAGCTGTAGTAATAACGCAATTTTGTTTTTAAAATTAATAAGGTTTTATTAATTTACGTTAATTAAGATAATTGCATTATTATTGCTATTTAAGTTTACTAATTATTGTGTAATTTTACCCCTATTTTTTTTCAGTGTACCGTAATATTTAAGTGACCCCTTAATCAAGTTATCCGGCTTATCTGATCTACCAGGTCATTAAGAAAAAGAAACGAGTGTTGAAGTATAGACTAATACGAGTGTTTAAGTATAGACTAATACAACACCAATACAAAGTTGCTCAACTTTTCGGAAAATATTAGCCGATTTTTTTTTAATTGCTGTTTTTGATCTTTATAATAAAAGTATGTTTTCCTAAAAAATATTACGTCAATCCGATCTTCAGTTTTTTTCATTTTTTTTTTAGATTAAACCCAAAATTTTTTTATTGTTTTAGGGTTGATTATTTTTAAAAACAGTAGGGATCTTCCTACCATAGAACCTATTTTTTTTTTAAACATGTCGCGTGGATCGAATAATTTATTCATGAGTTATCGTGTTTACGGACAGATAATATAGGTTTTTGCGAAAGTAAAAAGCATGTTTATAAAGATAAGTATATTTCTTACAAAAATAAAAGCAAAATTTATAGTTGTATAGCTAATACTTAGCAAGATTGAAAGTAAAAGAATTGGGGTGAATCTCAGAAAATCCTTGCAGATCTAAGACAGCGATATCGCCGGGGATTATACCGGTTCAAGATACACTTATCAGTTGAAACTATTTATCACCTCGCAAAAAGGATTTCTTTTGCTCATTAAACTGAGCTAGTGACAAATAGACGAGAAATACGCGATAACTTTACACACACAGAGAAATGATTACTAAAAACAAGTAAGGTGGGTGAGCCAATTATTGCCATGTTCCTAATATTGGCACCCCCTCTTAAACTTGTTAGTTCGTCCTCTGTGTCATAGTCAGTATATCTGTTATATTTATTTATTTATTTATTTATTTATTAAACTTAACGGCAAAGCCCAATTACAAAGTTTATAAAATAAGCAATACAAAAGAAGAGAAGTAATATAAATTTAAAAAAGTGTTATGATAATTATTATATAGAAAAGATGCCTGTAAATATGACTTATCTGTATTTAGTTGGTGATAGCGTACACAAAAAAGTAGTTCGTGTTTCGTGATTTTCCACTATAAAAACTTGTAAATATGTGCTGACTTTCGCAAGCTGGGCAGCATCGATTATTGCAGGGCAAGAAGTAATAAGGTACACGGTAAAAATAAATTACATTAAATTACATAGTCCGTAAATGGTAATATGTTGCCATATACCATATACAAATCATGTAAAAATATGTAAATCAATGTAAATATATTTTTTTACATTATTTGACATTTTTTACATTCTTTTACATTCTTTTACATTATTTTACATTCTTTTACATTATTTTACATTCTTTTACATTCTTTTACATTATTTTACATTCTTTTACATAAATTCATGAATTATGCATAGTCCAGAATAGTAAATTTACTTTTCCGTACTATGTAAATTCATGTATTTTTACATTATTTTACATGCAGTTTTTATAGTGTAGGCACAAACATGCCCTTTCTTGGCCCATGTTGTGTTTTACTCAATAAAGAAGCGAACATGTACTTTTTTGGGATTGTTTTGGTTTTGTAGTTGACAACAAAAAGAACAACAAAAAGAAAATGACAAAAACAAAAAAAAAACAATAAAATTTAGTAACGAAGAAACAGAATCTTGATTCTGCTTTATATTCGAAGAGAAATCGGCCTGTAATCGATACGTACATGAAAAGTGCATGTGGCTTACTAAAAACGACAAATATACCTAAAGACAGCTGAAATTGTTATTGAAACCGCAATATTTTCTAATTAGTTTGTTGATTTTTTTATGTAAGTTTGTTCTTTATTATTATTGCCATTAGGGGAGACTGGGGTCAATTGAAACGGGGGTCGTTTGAAACAAGTCGAATATATCCGAAACGAGTTGTAAAAGCGGTGGGGGCCCAAGGGCAAAGAAAGCGGCTTTCGTGTTGGAACGTGTCAATCAGTACTCAGCGCCTTTAAGAGAAGGCCACATATTTGTATGTGAGTGAACTTTTCGCAAGCAAATGTAAGTATTTTTGTTTTTGTTCTTTTGCTTATTAATCCAAAATTATTGTGTTTTCTTAAGGGTTCTTTAAAATATAGTGACTTCTAATGTTCAAGCTTAAAGGGATGTGGTTATTATTCACTCATGAGATATATTTTTTTTTCTGCTTAATTAAATGTATCGAAACATGTGCTAGGGACGATTGAAACAATTTCTCTGGGGTCGGTTGAAACGCGTTTTAACCCATTATTTTTTGACATTATCCAACAATTTGTAAAAATTCAAATGGAAATAAAGTTATCTTATTTTAAAAATACAACTTTTTCGAATCCACTGCTGCTAAAATTACAACTTTTATTCCTACTTAGAAAAAGTTAATGACTAAAAAAAAATCGTTTCAACTACTGCTAAAATAAAAATTTTTATATTTTTTACCCATAAGATTTACAATTTTTTTGAATCTCAATATAAGTGGGGCCCTATCTGCAATGAAAAAGAATAAAAACCAGTTGTAAAAAAATATTTGTCTTTATTTAACATATGTTTTAATTAACCCCAGGTACTGTTTCAACTGACCCAGGTTTGGGGACAGTTGACACATTTAACATATTGTTATAAAAATGATTTTATTTATTTTATTGGTATATATGGGACTAAAACAATATTGCACTTATATACCCAGATAACTAGGCTTTAATTAAAGCGCATTGCCAAATGGATCAGAGTTAAAATCTAGTTCCAGTAAGCAATGTTCTCAAAAATGTTTCAATTGACCTCAGTCTCCCCTACCCTGCCAATATTTGGGACATGGGTTCCAAATTTTGTCAGCATGCCATCTTTTTAGAAAAGCGTTATTTTTTTTTAAAGATATGTTTATTGTTAATATAGTAAAGTTTCAGGTGACAAATAAGTTTAAATGCAGTAAAAATAAAATGTCTTGTCTCACCCACCTTATGATTTCATCAAGTATTTTTATACTTATAACAAGTATCTAACACAAGTATCACAAATATTTGTATTTAAATACTTTTTATTACATTATTTCTCTGTGTAAACGGTTAATTTATATCTATTTTCGACGGTAATACATGCTGTCCCAAAAATAGGTTGCACATAAATTTCGAGGCTTTATTGGCCAGATTAGTTTTATCAAATCGCACTATTTTTATTGGAAAAGTATGGAAAATCATTGTAAATTTAAAATGAAACTACTAATAAAAACTTATTCTCTACACTCAAAAAAAAATTAGACATGTGAATAATTTAATAAAATCTATTAACTAAAATTGTAATATCACTTTGTGGTAATCAAGTTTAGCGTCGCAGGCAATAATTTTTACAGTTTACAATTTTTCAGGATAAGAAATTTCTAAGAATTCGAAAAGCAAATTATTTTATAAAAAAGTGGGTAGGGGAAAATTCTTAAAATACAACTTATCATATTTAACACCGCAGGAGAAAATTTTTAAAAAGGTTTCAAATTTTCCAGTTTGATGGATCATATAATTTTATAAAACCTACTAATATAATAATATAATAAACATTTTGGTAACACATTATTTAGTGCTGCAGGCGAAAATTTTTAAAAAGCTAACAACCAAAATAGTTAAAAAAACATTTAAAAAAAATCTAAATTGGACTTTTTAGGGCAGCCCGTCAGCCCCCCGGGTGCGCCAGTGCATTCTTGTGTTTATATTTATTCGAAATAAACTTGACGTATCATGGCGCAGTCGGGAATATGACACCTACACATACGAAAAATGGGTAAACCCGGCTAGTCAAAAATAAACGTTCATTAACTAAGAGTTAGTATTACCATATTGCCGTAAGTCACCTTATAATCATGTATAATCCTTCTGTATATTCAAGACGTATTCTAATTATAATCATTCTGGAACTGTCTCATTTCCAGAATCCCTTGGAATTTGCCTGTTTGCTTAATCTATTATGTGACATTTCATTTGAAGAGCACAAGTTTCATAAGAGCTTTTCGCCATTGACTCTATTTTTCTGGAAGGACAATAGTTATTTGTCCAATACCCAAACGTAATAAGACAATTATTAGCTTCATTTTAAACACAGAAACTTGTAAATAACCCACGGGTCGCTCTTAGTTTAGCACTTACAAAGAAAAAACCATTCAGCTAACAAATTTTTTTGCCACAAATGTTGTATAATAAAATTAAATATAGAATTAAATATCCATATTTTTTTTCTACTTACATACATTTTAATTACAATTATCTGTTATCTAACGTTATTTTCTCTTAAAAAAAATATCAGTTTTAAACAATTTTTACATGTTTTTCTTTTAATTTTTATTGCAAATGTAACTTACAACTTGCAATTGTTTCAGACGAGGTTTCAGTTAAAACCTCAAAGCAGCCTACTTGGTTTTATAGACGGCGTATTTGAACTTTAAATTTTTAATTTAAACCTAAAGGTAAAATTTATACGTTTAAATTAAAAAAATATATATATGAGTTTTCAACAATTTTTACATGTTTTTCTTTTAATTTTTATTGCAAATGAAACTTACAACTTGCAATTGTTTCAGACGAGGTTTCAGATAAAACGTCAAAGCAGCCTACCTGGTTTAATAGACGACTGCTTTGAACTTTTTAATTTAAACCTAAAGGTAAAATTTATACGTTTAAATTAAAAATTTACACAGAATTAAAAAAAAAGTTTAAATGGGTATTGGACAAAATTTTTTATTGCACTCATAGATAAACCGATATTGCCCTCTCTAAAATTAATCAATTTTCTCATGGACAATATCTTGCTTTACCCACTAGTACCATACAAGTAAATAAATATTATATATCAAGGAAGTAAACTGCTTGTTTTAGTGGCGGAGCATGAATGCTAGGGGCTAAAACACAGTTTATTCCTGAGGTATATAAATAACTATTGTATACGCTATTTTTTGCACGACCGACAACTATATTTACATTAAATTTAAATTAAAACATGTATTCGAACCAGCTTATCCATTTCTGCAATTTTTTTTTTAAATTAAATCAAGAAATCCATGAATCCCGAAATGGTAAGTTTGCATTATGATGTTTTTTTTTTTCAATATGGCCGTAGAATTTTAAATCTGGCGCTGTTAGAACAAATTTTACAAAATTTTCAATAAAAAGTAATAATAATTACTTAGGGCATATTCTAACCTGTGATCTCTCCGATAATCTCGACATTCAGAGACAGTACAAAGCCCTCTGCTTCCGTGCTAATATGTTAACCCGTCGTTTCTCCAAGTGTAACTCTGACATTAAAAAACTGTTAATTTAAACATATTGCTCAGGGATCTACATGTCCGAACTTTGGTGTAATTATACACTGGGATGGTGGAATAATCTGCGCGTGTGTTATAATAAGGCGTTAAGATTCTTAAATAACATACCGAGATTTTCTAGTGCTAGTGAAGTGTTTGCTAGGGCTCGTGTTAATGACTTCCTAGCTATTCGTAGATTTCGGGCTTTTGGGTTCCGCGATCGGCTGTATAAATCTTACAATCTCTTTATTGTGGCTCTGCTTAAATAATAAATGGCGGATTTAAAATGGCATAATTTTAATTTTTAACAAATTTTTGAAAACACTTTGGTTAATAATCTTATTATTATTAAATAAAAATAATTTAAGCACAGAAAAAAATTCTTATTTAAATTTCTCATTTAATCTCTTATGAATATTGTTCTCTTTATTTAATATTGAATAATATATACTATTAAAATCGTATTTAATTGTGGATTTAATTAATCTGACAGATGTTCGTTTGATAAGTAGTTAAAACCCTTGTGGCCTCCGAGATTGTTTCTAAAAAATCTTTTTAGCAATTAGAGATATATTAGAGTAAGGCTGTCCAATATTCATCTTCTAAAATTGGCTCTGAAAAAAAAAACACACATAATTCATGATGTTCACACAAAACTCTAAAATTACATGAAAAGCTGTAAAATTAGTGCTGTAGTAAGGTAAAATTACATAACTTTTAAAATGGTGGGTATAGGTCTTTGTACTTCAGAAAAACACGTTTTATAACTTGCCGACGTTTCGAAAAATTTATTTTCTTCCTCAGGGCTTGTTAAAGGTGGTTTTCCATCGTAAAGCTAACACTAAACATATATTTACAAATATACTCAAATACATAATAAATAATTAAAACAATACACAGATATAAGATGGAACTATACTCATAAGGGAAACAATACATGTTTAGTGTTAGCTTTACGATGGAAAACCACCTTTAACAAGCCCTGAGGAAGAAAATAAATTTTTCGAAACGTCGGCAAGTTATAAAACGTGTTTTTCTGAAGGACAAAGACCTATACCCACCATTTTAAAAGTTATTAACATATCTAAGGTCACCAATAAACTTCTTGTAAAATTACATGTAAAATTTAGTAAATTTTACAGATATGTATCTGCAATAAATCACATTTAAATAAAGAGTCATGTGTAATTACACATTTATTTTTTACAGTGTATATCCCCGAGTATATTCCAAATACCTGTATGAATAAGTTAATAATAATAATAATAATAATAATAATAATAATAATCCTTTTTTGCATCTCACTACTTCCTCTGTCCGTTGCTCTAAGAAATACTCGCAGCTACAGTTGCGGTCCACCCGGAAATAGGAGGCATAAGGTCTCACATCTTTTTTATATAGATGACCTTAAACTCTATGCCTCAGGAGAAAGAGATCTCAATCAGCTCCTACGGGTGGTACAGGAGTATACACGCGCTATCGGCATGGAATTTGGCATGGATAAATGTGCACTGGTACATCTCAAGAGAGGACGATCAGTAGAAATCGGCGAAGATGCGCAACTCGTAGACGGAAGCATCCTTCATCATCTAGATGCCGGAGAGAGGTACACCTATCTGGGTATGGAACAAAGTCATACCCAGGAAGTAAGATCTGTTAAAGACGCTCTCCGCAGCAAGTACAGACACTGCCTCCGACAGATCTGGTCATCAGAACTGTCTGGACCCAATAAAGTGTCTGCCACAAACATGCTTGCTGTTCCAATTCTACTCTACTCATTTGGAACCATCAAGTGGACAGTAGATGAGTTGCTACAACTTGACCGTTCTACTCGGAAGCTTATGAATCTTTTTAGAAGCTTGCATCCGAGATCGTCCGTTCCACGACTATATTTCCCACGAAATCGGGGTGGTCGTGGACTCTTAGGTTTGGAGTATCTTCACAATAGAGTGGCCTTGGATACAGCCTATAAGATCATAAGGAGCGAAGACCCCCTGCTACGGTTAGTTTATGACCACGAGGTAGCCGGAGTTGGAGCCTTTATCTTCAGGGCAGCATCGAGAGCAGCTGAAGAACTCGGTCTCATATTCGACTTTGAACGGGAAAACCCAAACTCTGTAACTGAGTTGGGTCCCGTTCAATTAAAAACCCACATCAAAACTGCAGAGTATTCGATGCTTCTGCAGTCACACATGGATAAGCCAATGCATGGAATCTTCATTAAGACCATAGAAGACCTTGGCTTATCCAAAAGACTGACATATTCCTTTCTTAGGTCAGGTGGGTTAAAGTCGGAGACCGAGGGATTCATACTTGCTTGCCAAGATGGTGTTTTTAACACATTAGTCTACCGGAGTCGCGTTATGGGAATGCAGGTTCCTGATACCAACTGCAGGGCCTGTCGAAAAATGCCAGAGACCATCATGCATTTACTTTCTTCATGTTCCACATATGCGGTCTCGGCATATATTCGCAGACATAACGCGGCCTTACGAGTGCTTTATTACTTTCTCAGGCATTCGTATGGGTTAGACGAAACACCAGTGTTGCCCTATGCTCCAGCTGATATTGAGTCCGTGGTGGAGAATGATAGATGCCGCATATATTGGAACTATTCATTCTCCACCCTAAGGCAAATACAAGCCAATAAGCCAGATATTGTCCTCCTCGACCACAATGCCAAAACAATGTTTGTTATTGAGTTCTCGGCCCCAGCCGAAAGAAACATTGTTTTGAAGGAGGAGGACAAGCGGACAAAATATCAGGATCTTCTTTTTCAACTCCGCAGACTGTATCCAGACCACTCTATAAAACTGGTGGTGCTTATTGTTGGATCCCTTGGTGGTATAAATGACAGCTTTCTCTCTAACCTCAAAACCATACCGGCATGTCGCGACTCAGCCGAAATTCTGGCTGGTCGCATGCAGAAAGCAGTAATCCTTGGGTCTCTTAATTTACTCAGAGCACACGATAACCGGTCACGGTAGAGGCTTACTCCATGGACGTGGAGAGCAGTTGCCGCAATTTCCCCGCACGTCGCCTCGGTCATCGGAGGACGAGGTGGACCTGTCGGGTTTTATTTCAAATAATAATAATAATAATATTTCCTACAGGATGCTTCTTGAAATTTATTTCGGGTTATTTGTGATCAACACTCGGAAATGAAGCAAATAAAAACTTTATTGCATTACATAATTATGCCAACGTTTCACCTAATACTTAGGCTTCTTCGGGGCTAAAAAGACATAAAAATTATAAAACTTTTTGGACTTAACTTGGACATTATAAACTGATTTTTTGGGAAAAAAAATGTATATAAACAAAACAAAAGAAATTAATAAATTAAAAACTTACCTAAATTATTAAATATGCATTAAAACAAACAAATTAAACAAAAACATTACATCAACAAACAAAATACACTGGACATTTTTCAACAGTATTCTCCTGTTTTATAATTTTTATTTCTTTTTAGCCCTGAAGAAGCCTAAATATTAGGTGACACGTTGGCATGATTATGTAATGCAATAAAGTTTGGACTTTTTTATTTGTTTCATTTCCGAGTGTTTATCACAAATAACCCTAAAAAAAGTTATTAATAATAACAAAAACTTTACAATTTAATATAGGTAATATTATTTTAAAATTCATTTGCATTATTTCATATTTAATAATTAATATTGTTATTAATTAATATTAAAACTTGCTTTACAAATTAATTTATAAAGCAAATTCATAATACTTAATTATTTATAATTTAATTATTTATGTGTGCATGATTTAATTTAATTTTTAACCGACTTCCAAAAAGGAGGAGGTTATCAATTCGACGTGTGACTTTATTTTTTTATGTTCGTTTCCGCATAACTCTGGAACGAATGAACGGAATTTGATGAAATTTCTTGCAACTTAAAGAGGTGGTCCCGTTTTAATTTGACGCTCGGATAATTCCGGGTAAGCCGGATAATTAAGATAAATCTAATAATTTTACCGCAATTTCACTTAAAAACGGCTTAATTTGGTTCTACTACCAACCAAATTTTTAGAGAAATATCGTATAACTCGGATAAGCCGGATAACTTGATTAAGGGGTCACTCAAATATTGCGGCACAATGAAAATGTTTTAAATGCCGCTAAACTTGATTCTTTGGACCTGTAATATTAAAATACCAAGAGAAAATATTAAATTTGTGATTTTACCATAAGGCGTTATTTGATTATTACTTAACGCTTAAAGTTTAACAAGATTTTCTTTAGTATTTCGTTTAAAATAAGGTTGGTTGGACTCTTGGGCGCTGAAATAAAAATATAACTTTTATTTTTTAGAAATTTACTTTAAGATAATGACGTCACAACGCACTGTTAGTGCGTCAGCAGCTTGCCGAGATGAAAGGACAATTATAATTTAGCTTAGATGACGTTAGAAATCTGCAAGTTCTGTGTTTCCATAAAGTAAAAAATAAAAACCTCTCACAAAAAAAAATTAACCGACTTCTCTAAAAAGTAAAACATAAAAAATACTTAAGTCGGTGCCAAGTTCACAGCAAACAATAATAAAATAATGAAAACACAATTGTTAGTAATAAATTTAGGAAATGGTGAAATTATCACCGATTTAAGTATTTTTTAATTTTTACTTTTTAGAGACACAGAAGTCGGTTCATTTTTTTTTGCGAAAAGTTTTTATTTTTTACTTTTTCTAATATCTATTAATTTAAAACCAAAAATAAAAAAAAATCTTTCAGTTTCATTTTATTTAAGTGCAAAAGTGAAAGATAAAAAAAATAAGTATGTATAAGATTTTACGTCAAAAAATAAGATTTTTTTTTTTATAAACGTTTGTGCTAAATTGCTTCTCAAGGGAGATAAGTCTCTTTTATAGGGAATTTTTAGAATGATTTTCACTTTATAAATCAGAAATGATTTAACTTATTTTAGTGTTTTTTACCCCGGTTTTTTTTATTCGTTGATGTTTTTTTTGGGAAGAGGGTTGAAATTATTAATACTCAATCTATTTCCTTAAATCGTAACGTTTCGAGGGTGGTTTCCCTCGTCCTCAGACCTTTAATATGAGAGAAAAAAAACAATATTAAAATTATATATGAACAAGTTTCTGTATAACCAAAATTTTGTTTTTGTTGGGTTAACCAAAAAATCATTAACAACTATTTACACAAATTTAAACCCAGTTTGAATACACGTTAGACACATACATATAATACACAATATAATAAATAAAACATTATTAAGGACTACACAATACTTTTACAGTTATTAATAATAATTTATTACACAAAACGTATCAGCTGACAGACAATTAAAATAATACTTCTTCTTCTTCTATTGTGTCCGCTACAAGTATTTTTTCGTGGTTAGTTAGTTAGTTAGTTAGTTAGTTAAAACCAATCTAAAATAAAACGAAATGTCATCATAACCGGACTAGGAGCGCTATAACACACATACCAAGCAAATTATAATCGCTTATTATATAAATACAAGGCTTTCTCTTACAATTATGGCAGTCAGTGTAAAAATTTATATGAAATACTTTAATTGTTTAGTGAATAATAAAATATAACAAGTAGTATGGCATTTATAGCTTAAATAGATTTAATTATTGTCCGTGCTAATAATTTTTATAATATAATAAAATTTCTGTAAATTTATAATAGTGCCTGTAATAAATATAATCGTGTCTGTAATATATATAATCGTTTCCAATTTATTTTTAACATTATTAGTTATTGTGTCCCTTATAATCTATAGCTTAAATCACTATAATTTGCCACTGTTACCAAATATCTTATAATGTATTGCGCAGAGCCCACTAATTTCTTTCCGTGTAGATCAAATATTATTAGCTTTCAAAAGTCCCCTGAAGAAATTTGTTAGTCTGAGACGGCCTTAGTGAGACCTAAAATACGTACGTTTTTCTACGACTGCTTTAGAATGTAAGCAAATACACACACTTTTCAAACACAGAATGAATCCATTTTAGCTCTAGATACGGTATGAATATTCCGTATCAAGTGTTAGAATGAGCACATGTAGTGCCATCTCTTGTTTATAAAAGTAAGAAAGTAAAGAAAACTCTAGCAAAATTAGCAAAAATATATATATATATATATATATTTTACCATGAAATATTGAATAATTTAATGCAATTTAAAGTTTTGCGTTAAAATTACGTAAAGTTTATTAGTTTTTCTTAATATTTGACCATTTTTTATCAATTTAGTTCAAAAACTTAAAACTGCTCCATACATTGTTAAATATGTAAACCTGATATATGTCACAACAATATGACATAACCTTCAATTTTTGCATTATAATTTGTAAATATGTGCTAAAATTAAATAAAAATATTTTTTAAGTACTGATTTGATAAAATTATTAAATAACATTAATTGCTTTAATTAAAAATATGTGTTTTGTTGCATTTACAATGTCGAGTCACAAAAAACATTGCTTTTAAGCTTGTCCGTAGTTTAAAGCCATACAGTGTTTCATATTTGCAGACGAAGAAAAAGTATAGTCTACAACACGTATGGAATAGTCATTCCGCGCTCGCGGGACCGTCATACTCGCCTGCCGGCTCGTATGACAAACTTTCCGCTCGCGCGAAATATTGTCTATACCATACTAGTTATAGAATATACTATTTCATACGACCTAGTGTATACGAAATAAAGAAAAATGCATGTTCACTATATGTTCTCGTTACGATATTTTTCTATCGCACGAGGACATAGTGCATATTTGAATGAAATGACAACTATGCACACTCATTTACCCAAACGATTACACATAGCTTTCATTTTGACAAAAGCCATTTGACGTTAATAAAATTTTGAAATGTCAAAACTAAACACAGGTAATTCTTTAAAATACACATTTTTGAAGAGTCTAGACTGTAGATCGAACGAAAAATGTTGTTCGCAACTCGTTTGCGACAAGCCCTTAGTGCACTCGAATGATTTTTTGACTTCGCTTCGCGTTGCCAAAAAAACTTCATTCTTGTGCACTAAGGACTAAAGTCGCTTACTCGTTATCAAAGTCTGCTGCCGCCAGTGGTGGTTTTGCTAACTAACTTTTTTTCACGGCGTACATCAATGAACTCATTTTTTTACTGTAAAAAAATAGATCACTTCTAACTAGTGTGTTCAGTTATAAAATATGAACATTGTAGTACGCTTGAAGAAAAATAAAATTTTACATTACCTAAGCTAGAGATACCTATAACTAATTTTTTTAAATAAATTTATGGACCCGTATTATTTTAACTTGTGGAAAAAAATTCTGTCGCGTCGTTTTAAATATTTGTAAATAAAAATACAATAAATTAAATTAATTAGCTTATTTTATGTCATTGCAACAGATAATAAAAAAGGGTATCAAATAAATTGTAAAGCAATGCAAAAAGTTACGACTTATTTATGAGGGTTCTGTGATAATAATTTTTATTTTATTTTATTAAATGATGTAAAATATAAAAAGTACATATATTTTTATATTCTGTTAAATATTTTTCGTGTATTAAATATTTATTTATTATCTCATAGCTTTTAAAATATTTTCACAGGGTTTCTCAGAACTAACGTACTTCCTTTTACGGTTGATTTAGCATATGTCCAAAAACGACTACGCGCCTTCAAAAGGGGGCGTAAAAATTCGATTTTTATCTAATAACTCAAGAACCCTTTGTGTTAAAGCAATAAGATTTTTCAAGTGATCTTTCCTTATTAAGGCCTATTAGCCTATGGTATTTGCATGTAGTTACTTTAACCAGAGACGTCCGAAATGGGGGGTCTTTTCACTTTTTGCCAAATTTTTTGCTGCTTATTTTTTTTGTTTATTATTAAAATATTATTCATCAGGTAAAAACACATAAAAAAGAACTCTTCTAACACCGTAGGATTAACCGTTTTCGGGAAAAATATAATTAAAGGAAAAATTATAGGTTATGAAAACCATGAATTAAACACTAAAATATTTAAAACCAAGATTTCAATGATATAGGGTTACTGAAAATCAAAACTAAAAAAAAAAGTTTTTATACCGTCTCCCAAAATACATCATTTTTAAAGGGGCATGGTACCCTTAAAAACGATTTTTGGACTTACATGTACAGGAACTTTTATTTTAGGTTTTGATGCAGAATCACCCCGCTTTATTAAAATTTTAGTTTTTAATATTTTAGTGTTTATTTTTTGTTTCTCGATACATGTAATTTTGCCTTTGATTGTGTTTTTCTCGAAAACGGTTATTCTTACGGTATTAGAACAAGTACTTTTTTATGTGTTTTTACCTGGTGAATGATATTTTAATAAATAAACCCACAAAAAAGTTAAGCAGCAAAAAGTTTTGGGCAAAAAAGTGATAAGTCCCCCCATTTTGGACGTCCCTGGTTGAATTAACCCCATGCAAATAACATTGTCTTATAAGCCTTAGTAAGGAAATATCACACGCAAAACGTTGTTGCTTTAACATAAAGGGTTCCTGAGTTAAAAAATAAAAATTGAATTTTTTAAACCCCATTTGAATTGGCGTAGCTCCCTCACAGTTCGTTTTTGGACATATGTTTATATGTTTATTTACTTTTTTTCATATTTTTTTGTTTAGAAACACTCTGTAAAAGGAAGTGCGTCAGTTCTAAGACACCCTGTACCGGGTGTCCCAACTCTATTTACCCAACGATTTTCTCGAAAACCTAAAGAGATAATCAAATTCTGCGAAAACCGTCTTAAATAGGACAACTTAAGCTATCTTTAAGCATATATTTGATACTTTCAGCTCTTAAAATGTGGGCAGGGGGGCATCGGGAAACATTTTTTTTAATGGAAAGGGGGATCGTGTGATACATAATTTTAAAGCTGGGAAACATTTTTTTTAATGGAAAGGGGGATCGTGTGATACATCATTTTAAAGCTTATTAAATTCTCCATTTAACTATATATTTTTTAATTTTTTTTAATTTTTTTTTTTGGGTTTAAAATAGGGTTGAAAATGGTTATTTTTGTCAAAATTACTCTAAAAAAATCAAACAATTTTTTAAAAGTTACTAATTTCATGATGAAAAAAGTAAATTATACTTTTAAACTAATTTTAATTGACATAAATAAAAATTTACAAAAAAAACTTAAAAAATCGCATTTTTAGTACAAAAAATTAAAGAATCGAAACCTTAAAAAAATTGTTTAAAAAATTAAAAAATATACAGTCCAATAAAGAATTTTATTTGCTTTAAAATGATGTATCACACGACCCCCCTTTCCATTAAAAAAAATGTCCCCCGATGCCCCCCTGCCCATATTTTAAGAGCTGAAAGTATCAAATATAAGCTAAAAGATCGTTTAAGTTGTCCTATTTAAGATGGTTTTCGCAGAATTTGATTATCTCTTTAAGTTTTCGAGAAAATTGTTGGGTAAATAGAGTTGGGACACCCGGTATGTTTATAGGATTCTTTTTCATATTTTTTTGTTTAGAATCACTCTGTAAAAGGAAGTGCATCAGTTCTGAGACACCCTGTATATGAGAATTAATAAATTCAACGAGTAAGTACATACATTTTTAATACATAAATTTTGTTATTTGCCATATATTTTTTGGTCAAGTTTTAAAAGCATTGGACTTTAATGAATTTTAACGGCAAAAGTAAGTATTCATAAAACAGAGATGTTTTGGTTCATTAAAAAATTACGTCAATATTGTGAATTCAGGGTTTTATGAGCTACCATAAAATATGGCTTAGAGCGGCTTTTTAGGTTTCTGTCGAGGTTTCTGTTTATAAATAAAGCTTTAAAGGTGATCATTTCACTCATTTTTTCTGAGAAAACGTCTTATTTTAACGTTAAATGTTGATATTAACCTAGGCTGCCAAGTTGTTTTTCACCCATGAAACGAGCAACATGTACTTTTGGCAAGAATTTGGTAATCCGTTAATCGCGTTTAATTTTTAGCATCAAGTGTTTTAGTATAGTTATTTATTTATTTGCTATCTTAGATATGCCCTGGATTCGATTTTATATATTTTATAGTGATTGTATGGATGATGTGCAGTAAAATGACGAACCTGTGATTATATTGGAGTAAGAAGTGAATTTTATGTTTTTTAATAATTTATAATGCTGATAAATTTTGATTTGGAAGCAACTAACACGTGAAGAAGTTTTTATACGCACAGAATTTTTTTATATACTAGCGCATGCGCAAATATAATTACAAATTAGAAAAAACAGCCTTGTCAACAGAACGTATCTGTAGATACAAGAAGAAAAAGAAGACTGGGTATGGAATGATCCAGACCACTTCAACAAGTGATCCAATTTTCTAGAATAATATAAATACAAATTTATATTTAGCTGGCCAAATTCTATGAAAAGGCAATTGATTTAAAGAAGAAGAAGAAGAAGAAGAAGAATCTAGGCTGGCTTAAATTTAGTTTACCCAATAATAATAAGAAAGCGGCTATTTGGAGGTTCGACGTCCACGCAGCTATTTCCATGTCCAGTATTTTTTTGGCCGATTTTTAGTGTTTTTAAAGCTTTTAGGGTATATTTTTCGTCAGAATTGTATTGAGCGGCACGAACGAACATAGCTAATGTGAATCTGTAGAATAAGATAATTCTACTAAAATTTAGATGGCGCCAGTAATTTTTTTAATATAGTTACACTTTTCGCCCGGCCAAGTAAATATTGTATTTGTTCAACAAAGAACAAATACAGAATTTGTTTAGTTGGGTGGAAGTGGGAGTGTATGTATGTCTTCTATCCTTTTTGGGTAGAACTTTTGTCCCTGTCTAATCTAACGGGAGAAATCTCCATTGCTCATTTCTGGCAAAACGATCAAATTTATATAAAAAATTTTATTGGACTTAATCTGTAGATTATAAAACTCTCTACAAAAATATAAATAAAACTATTTTTTAATATTGCTTAGTTTTTTCCTGAAAAGCAAATAAATGAAAATAAAATAAAATTAAAGCACACAGTAAACTTTTTTCCCGAGTGCAAAACATATATTTTAAAAAAATCCAGTACGTCTTATTTTTTAAATTTTAGTACAGACAATTATGTCAATTTAAAAAATAATTTATATTATAAATTATAAAAAAAATATTGCGTATTTTTTGTAATTTTTGACCACCTAGTGATGCTTTTTAACGTTTTTAAGCATTAGTAGGTGACGCTAAGCCTGCACCTCTCTCCTCACCCCACCCCAACTTAGTTGTATCATAGGATCCATTTTTTTTTAAATATTCTTTTCCCTAGTTCCCATATTTATTATACCTATGAATTAAAGTTACCATAATCTAAGTTGGGTATTTTTTAACTACTATTGAGTCACCGAATCCAAATTTGTCCCCAAAATATTTTTATCTTTATGATTTTAGAACAAAAGAGGGCTAAAATAATGACTTTTATTACCACTTTAATCTTATTTTTCTCAGAAATCTGAGGCAGTAGAAACATTCTGAGGCCAGATTCGCTCTCAGCGACCCAAAATTAGTTAAAAAACATATCTCCACTCCAATAAGGGCATGAAACCGTGTTGCCTGGTATTATCACAAAACAAATCCAAACTAAGAATTTAACCGGCTTTGTCACATTTTATTTTATTGGTTAAATTTTTATTTAGTTTGGTTTTAATTATAATTAAGTTTCACTAAGTTTCGACCGATCGTAGTGGGGCTAGGAATGTACGGGGAGTGGGGGATATATTGTATCTAATTTAACAATCTCTCGACTTTATATAGGACCTACCCTTTTCTGCTTACGCTAAAGTTTTTATGACCGACTTTTGGCCGGGTAGATCAGCCAAATACCCGTCTGTGGAGCGATCCTATAAGAGTTTCGTTTTTCGTTTTTTTTTTTTGTTTTGTGTTGAGAACACTAAAAAATTAAACTCGTACCGTAGTCGGATTTAAATTTAAATGATTTTTATCAAGCCTTTTTCATCACAATAAGGACCACTATAGTATACATGGTTTAAATAAGTCCCCCATTTCGACTGATAAAATTTGATACACCTACAAACTTAACAAGGCTGATAAAACAGTTCTTGCCCATTATCAAAAACTTTTCTTCCAGACTTTTAGAAAGCGCTACACTTCCTGAATAAGTAAGTTTATCCAGACAATCTTTACTACACCTAAAGTAGCTTACACCCTCTTTTCCTGTGGTGCCTTGATTATACTCATATCTTAGAGACAAAATGAACTAGCAGACAACCTGTAAAACATGTACATATAATACAGGGTTGTTCAAAAATAAATTACAATTGATTCTGCTTAAAAAATATGAAAAAGTTCATAGAAAAGTTGCTCTGGGAACGAGTACTAAGGAAGCTATACAAGTAGGTTTGAGTCAAACCGTTTGACTGATTGATTGATTTGAATTTAATATTAAATATTTCTGGAACCTTATGAGCTAGAGCAAAAAGTTCCTTTCGGTACACACCAAAAGTAGCTTATAAAATAACATAAGATACCATAAGTGACGCTGAAACCCTTACGAAAAGTGTCCCAAAATTATGTGACGCTTACGATATCAACAAGGAACATTTATTCTTACATAAATTATAAGCCTATGGGCTATGGTCTATAGTAAAGAAAACCGTGTCTCGTAACTGGAGGCTTAAAAAATATACTAATGTTATCACGGTTTTGCTTTACTTGTACAGTAGAACGTTTTTTGTTAAAATTTTCATAATAAAAAGCATGATAAGATAATTTATCCAATACATACAGATAATGAGACAATTACCAGCTTTATTTTAAATAGATAAACTCAATAATAACCCCCGCGTGGCTTTTACTTTATTGAGTGGATAATTGTTTATTTTACCCACTCAACTGCTACTTTTAAAATTATTTTCTTGTAAATGTCATTAAAATTTTTAATAAAAATATGAATTTCTAAGCTATTTATTGGATAAAACCTTGTATGGAACTCATGGGTAAACCGATATTGCCCTCTCGAAAATTAACCTGCTTGGCTGACGCCTCTCATACTTTACCTCTCATACTTTACCCACTAGTACCATAAATAACTATTATTGCATTCAAAACAATAAAAATAGGTAGTGTCTTGATTATAGGTACTCATGTCTTAGCCTAAGACTCCTAAGACCAATCAGTTATAACTACGAGTTTCTTCAACTACTACAACATGGTGTTAATAACCTCTTTACCTGTGGTGCCTTGATTATACATATCTTAGAGACAAAATGAACTAGTAGATAACAGCAAATCATTTTATATTTGGCACAGGAATCATAATAATTAGGTTTTCGTTAATTATAATTATCTCTTACAGCTAGATTTAAAAAATTTCACGTAAAAAGTTTGACGTTTTTATGATTACAGTCAGAAAATAGTATATTGTTTTACTAAGAGGTAAAGTGAAGCTTTTTTTTACTGTAAAAACTACAGACGGGTAAAAAAAGTACTCTTCCTCTGAGTGAAACATACTATTTTTTCTTCAAGCATCCTATATATATTTTTTTAAATATTAATATTTGAATTTAATTTATTCAGTAATAAAGTATGTTTTTTTTATTACAGTAGGCCAATAAAACCCTTTCGAAATACACTTAAACCTTCCTCCTCATTTTAAATTTTTTTCGTACACTTTTCGCGATGTTGATGGTAATTTGTCTAATGTAGCATTTGCAATTTCGGAGAGATATGTAGGTGTATAAACCATATATTCTTCTTCAATCATTTTTAATCAATTTCACACAAGGTTTTTGCACAGAATCTCGAGTCAACGACACATAATAAACAAAATAAACAAAAATTTTGAAGTATGGCTGTCATTAAAGTCAAAGAGTGCTGCCGCCAGTGGTGATTTTGCTAACTTTTTTTTACGGCTTACAACAATGAACTCATTTTTTTACTGTAAAAAAATAGATTACTTCTAACTATAAGTTATAAAATATGAACATTTTAGTACGCTTGAAGAAAAACATAATTATGATCCTGAGCTATATTTTAAACTTTTGGTACTAGGCTTTTTTTGCAAAATCGTCTTAAACTTAACACTTTTGACAAAAAGCAGTGATTTATTCACGAGCTAACAAAAACAGGTTTTTTATAGATTTTCGCTGTTTCTTATTTATTTTTAAAATTCAGTTTACTTTTGTAGTTTTTGCGGAATATTTATATTCTTGATGTTTAAATTTGGCCTATTTTTGTGTTTCTGCAAAACAAGATTTTTAATATATATTATAGGATGTATCATAGGATATATTAAATAAAAATGTCAATAAAAATCACATTTTAGAAGCTCTCTTAAATCTAAGAGAGCCTCTTCTCTAGAAGGTTCATTTCCGGACCCTTAAAGTTTTCTTCTTCTTTCTAATGCACCCTGTATAATGAAAACGTGTCGGAAAAATCAATTCCAATTTCCTGTGTTGTAAATATTTACAAGTTTTATATAGATACAGTATTCTTATATTTATAAAAGACAAAGACAAATATAAAGTGCTTCTCCAGATCTTTCACCTTGCAAAGCCTTGCCAAATTAAAAATGGCCGACATAATCGTTAAAATAAATGTAAAGTTTATTAAATTAAAAGAAAAATAATTTATCTTGATGAAAAATCATAAAGTGAAATGATTTTTATGAGACTGCTATTATAGTAATAGTAATTTATTCGTGATACTAGGTTTACACATGTCAAATTATACAAAAAAAAATATTAAAATAGATTTGAAAATCAAAACATAAGCTAAAAAAAATAAATACATAAAATGCACATTATACACAGCCAATATTTAAAATTTATACTCTAAAAATTCTTTCGTACTGTTAAAGGCTCTACCAATTAAAAACTCTTTAATTTTAATCCTAAACTGCTTTAGGGGAAGGTTACTAAATTTCTTTGGCAATTTATTAAAAAAAGTTGGTCCGGAGTAGTTAAAACCAAGCTTACTAATCTCAAATCTAAATTTTGGTAATCTGATATTTTTAGCTAAACGAGTACTATTTTCATGTATGTCAAGTTGCTGCGAGTAATTAGTAAGATTTTCTTTAACATAACACAGAGATACATAAATAAATAAAGACGGAACTGTTAATATTTTTAGTTCGGTAAATTTTGCTGTAACATTCTCCCTATAACTTAAATTGCACAATACTCTCACTAACCTTCTTTGTATGCAAAAAATTCTATTTATGCCGGAGGCACTTCCCCAGGCCACCAGTCCGTAACTTACTTTGGACTCAAATAGGGCATGATACGCAGCTTTTAATACCTCAAAAGAAACCATCCTCACAAGTGATCGAAAAACAAATACGCTTTTTGATAAGGAACTCGCCAAAACATTAACTTGAGAGTTCCAATTTAGATCAGGGTCAAGGTGTAAACCAAGATATTTTACGGTAGAAGGATTATTAAATGTATGAAGCGGTCTATGAGTAAAAAATATGTTAACAGTTTTGTTTATATTGAGGGAAAGTTTATTTGTAGAAAACCAGTTTTTGCATGTGCTAGTCCCTCACCCATGAGCTCAATTGTAAGTCTCAAATTAAAATTATTTGAAATTACGTTAGAATCATCAGCAAATAGAAGATTATCCCAATAAGGAAGAGCAGCCTTATTGTGTATTGTCTTCTATTGCTGAGATATGAAGAAATTAGCTTTACACTCAGTGAATAAAAACCATAGAATTTTAACTTGTGCAGTAGCTCAGGGTGAGAAACACAGTCAAATGCTTTCTGCAAATCACAAAATGTTACGCCAACATATTCTCCATTTTCCTGTTTTTTTATAACTAAATCCAGAAGTTTTATAAATGCGTTCTTGGTTGACATCCCTTACCTAAACCCGAATTACTTTCTTTGATTACAATAAAAAAATTGTAGATAATTAGAAAATTAACTATAACAGAATAGAATAGGTTTATTTAATTATTTTTACAATTTTACACAAATAATTCATTAAATCACATTTAGGTATAAGATTTAAATTAATAACTTAAAACAATTATAACCGTCATTATATTTCTATAATAATTTGTGCGGTTTTTAATTATAGACTGTCCTGGTTCAAAGTTATTCACTTTCAGATCGAGTTTGTAAAACCCTTATACATAGTTTGTTAAATTTCGATTTAAAACCAATAATAAATTATGAGTAAATAAATTATATAAGAAAACTGAGCGTTTCCAAAGCCAAACAAAAACTGAATAACGGCGAACCGTGGCTTTGGTTGGCCTCCGAGTCTTTTTGCTTGATAATGATGTTTATTAAATAATTTGATTTATATTGACAACTTATTATTTTTTACATATATATTACTTAATTCAAAAATTAAACATGCCCCAGACCTTGAAATGATATTTTAAAAGATGTTAACATAGACTATAACTCAAAGAACAAGTTTTCAAAAAAGTTATTCTAAATGATTTTTTATTTATATATTTGGAAATTTTAAATCTACATCCAAAAAATTTTAATGTTGATTTGGACCTAGGTTTTTAAATTTTCTTAAAACGTGGTCAGACACTTTAAAATATTGTTATAAGTTATATGTTATACTGTAATAAACTGATGGCTAAATTATAACTGTTCTTCATATTTGGATGAATACTCACAGGCATTAAATTTAAAGCTTACGTAAGCGGTTTGAAATAAAAACTTCACATATTTTTTTTACTAGAGGCATTGTAGGAAAATCAACTTTATATCTCCTACACTGATGAAAAAAGTTTTACACATTTGACCGTATAGACCTGAATTGACACGGAAACGTGTTAAATTGTGTAAAAATGTGTAATTTTAACACTACTTTTCCGTATTAGTTCAGGTCTACACGGTTGACTTTGTAATAGTATATTACATAACTAGTGTGGAATGTGACATATTTCACGCGAGTGGGAAGGTTTACCAACGAGCCGTCAGGCGAGTGTGGAAACCCCACGAGTGTAAGAAATACACTTTCCAACGAGTTATGTACACTATTTTTCCTACGATCCCGAAAAAATATAAAGTTTAAACTTTAAGAATTCCTAGTTTAATATTTTCTAATTTTAATTGCTTATTCTGGGAAATTTTTGAGAAAAGCCAAACAAAAAATAGCATACAAATTTATATACAGTGCAGTACAAAAGTCACCCCCCCCCCCTTTTAACTTTTGAACGAGTTGAGATATCGACTTCAAATTTAGAACTCTTCAACAAGACAACTTAAATTATCTTTTAGCATATATTTGATATTTTCAGCTCTTAAAATGTGGTCAGGGGGGCATTGGGGGACATTTTTTTAAATAGAAAAAATAGAAAGGGGGGTCGTGTGATCATCATTTTAAAGCTCATAAAATTCTCTATTTAAACTAACATTTTTAAATTTTTTAAAAATGTTTTTTAAGGTTTTGATTTTTCAATTTTTCAAATTCGATTTTTTATTTTTTTTTTATAAATTTTTATTTATGTCAACTAAAATTAGTTTAAAAGTATAATTAACATTTTTTTATGATGAAATTAGGCATTTTTAAAAAATTATTTGTTTTTTTAGAGGAATTTTGACATTAATACCCATTTTCAACCCCATTTTAAACCCAATTTTTTTTTTTTTAAATTTAAAAATATGGAGTTAAATGGAGAATTTTATAAACTTTAAAATGATGTATTACATGACGCCCCCTTCCATTTAAAAAATTTGCCCCCATGCCCCCCTGCCCACATTTTAAGAGCTGAAAGTATTAAATATATGCTAAAAGATAGTTTAAATTGTCTTATTTAAAAGTTCCAAATTTGAAGTCGATATCTCAACTGGTTCAAAAGTTAAGAGGGGTGGGGGGGTGACTTTTGCACCGCTCTGTATGTATGTCAACAGGAAATATGTTTTTTATTCAGCTTTAGTTTTCTTGGTTTTATATTTAATACAAATATTATGGAAGCTCAACACTGTTTAATGGGTTGCCTAACCGCAAGCATCTTTTAAATCAAGGAAAATTTGACAGTTTACTAATTAAATTTGATTTCTGTGGATATGCTACCATATAAGGCTGTAAAATTCTACAATGTTTTACATTTCATGAGGAAATATTGATGTTTTTTATAAAATGTAAGGTAACTAAATCACAAATTAAGTAATTTTTATAAAATTTTGATATTAATAAAACATATTAAGTTATATTGACCTGGGTCAAAATAGTAAGGTTATAACTATAGTTTTTATGTTTGACATGAAAAACAGAAAAATTTGGATTGAAAAACATAAAAGAAATAAAAAAGTCTGTAATGAAAGGTGGAAAATGGCATGTAAAACTAGGTGAGTAAAATTCGTAGAATTTACAACGTAAATATCTAAACAAAATTAGGCAAACCTACATACATAAATATCAAACTAGGGTGATATGAAAATTTTAAACAAGTGTGATATAAGGCGTTTTCTAAAGAACAAAAGAGTGTGCTAAATGTCATTTTCATAGAGGATCGTAGGAAAAAAAATTTTCATCAGTGTATCCTTATAGTGTACTGACAAAATTCATTTGGTTTGACTAAAATATCTTAGCATCAAAATTAACTGGGACACAGCTTCGTAAGCTGCGCAATTTCGTAAAACATCAATATCTAAACTGTATAATATAATAATCTCATGTACACTGAATATTAACTCTAATCTCTTGTGTTTTGTATTTACAAGCGAACAATGTGCAAAGTGACATTATACCTTTAAAACCGAAGTTATTTCGAAGTTAATAAGACTAAATATTCCTTTTTTATTCATCGTACAAAGTTATATTGGTACAGGATGACTCTTGATACTAACTAAAGTTCCTAAATGTGGCGTTTTCTGTCAAGAAAAAGAGTGTAGACAGTAAAATCCGGTAAAAATTACACTAGGCAACACGGTTTCTTGCCCTAATTGCAGTCATACGTTTTTTAACTAATTTAGGGTTGCTGAGCGAATCTGGCCCCAGAAACCAAACCAAGTGGTGTAGTGACCATGTCAGCTTTCTCAGTCAAAAAGGACATATTATAGAGAATATAATAGAGACCTATTGGAAAATCCTTATGCATAAACCTATTCAATTGTTTTGTTTTGTTCTTATAAGTTTAAGTAGAAAAATCTGTATGAAACGTGTAAGCATTTATAAGTTTTCTATGTTTTTGAATAGATAATTTAGTAGGAAAATCCCTATGAAACGTTTAAGTATCTATAAGTTTTCACATTTTTTTTGGACAGATTTTTCCAAGACCTGTCAAAACCCATAGATATGTACACAATTCATAAAAAATTTCCTACTTCGACCTATACAACAATTTTATAGGATTACATAAGTTTTCTATAAAACATGTAGATATTTATAGGTTTTGGATGGGGATTTTAGCATTACTTTTTAATTGATAGTTTTAATGTCTTTAATTGTAGAGTAATGAAATTATGCCATCCATGTAGAATGTTTCTACTACCTCAGGTTTCTGAGAAAAATGATACAAAAGTGGTAAAAAATCATTATTTAAGTCCTGTTCTAAAATCGTGAGAGATAAAAATATTCTGAAGACAAATTTGGATTCGCCGACTCAATGTTGGTTAAAAAATACCCAACTTATATTATGGAAACTTTAAATTCATAGGTAGAATAAGTACAGATACTAGGGAAAAAAATAATTAAAAAAGAAATTGATCCTGTGACACAACTAAGTAGGGGTGGGGTGTGAGGAGACAAGCTTATGCTAAAAAACGCCAGAAAGTATAATTAGGGGTCAAAAATAAACCAAAAATATTAAGACCATTAAAGAAACGAAAAAAAAAAAAATAAGAAATATTGTTTTTACAAATTATTTTAAAATTGGCATAATTGCCTGTAATAAAATTTAATAAATAAAAAGTCTTGCCCAAGTCTGGATACAGGATCTTTATTAATCACTTGCTCAAGAATCGTACAATTCTTTACAAAGAACTTTGTCAAGTACTCTGGTCAATAAACTTGTACAAGTTCAATGTTACTAGGGCTAGAAGGGGGCTGAATTGCAAATTTTTTTGTGGGGTATTTAAAATTACCACCTTAATTTTGATCATAGATCAGGGGCGGATTTATTTCATTTTAAGGGGGGCATCCATAAGGAACAAAATTGCGCTTTCATCAAAAATATAATTTTGAAGGTATTTCTATGCTAATATATGTCGCTGGGGGGAGCATGCATGGTCCCCCTAAATCCGCCGGTGTCATAGATTATAATTATTTATTTATTTATTATTAAAGAGACACAAACAGATTACAATCCATGAACAGTATCCCCGTACTAAATGTAAACTACAAGTAATCGCTAATTAATATCACAAAAAAAAACTTAAGTAGTTAATACAATGCCAATAATTTATATTAATTTATAATACTTCATAAATAGTTAATATGATGGAATATAGTGAGATCAATAATTTAATTATGATATGATGTTGAGAATATTAAGAATATTCAATGGAAGGAAAAGAAGAGATTATGACTCAATAAACAATGATTTTAAAGAATTTTTAAATGTTAATAGATTTGTTGAGAAAATATCCAGATCTGTACAGTAAGAGTTTACAGAACGTAACATTCTAATCACAGGTGAATTTTGAGAATGATTAGTTCTTCGGAAAGAAATAAGAAACAAATCACAGTTTCTTAGTCTTTTCAATGGAACATAAAATTTAATTTGAGCTAGAATAGAAGAGGAACTAATAACATTATTAATTATCTTGTAAATAAATAAGATTTCTGGTAGAATTCTTCTTTTTTCTACTGAGATGATATTTAAATGAATACGTACGGCATTGTATTCGTTATTAACAACTATATGCCGTACTTTGTAAAAGAGAAATTTAAGGAATTTATTCTGGATATTTTCTAACCTATCGATATTATTCTTGTATCTTGGACTCCAGACAATGCAGGCAAATTGCATTTTACTAAATATAAATGAATAATACAAGGATATTAAGGCTTTTGTGGTTTGAAAGTGTTTGCATTGTCTTTTTAGAAATCCCAGCATTTTGTTACAATAATTAACTAATTTGTCTATATGGAGGTTAAAAGTTAACTTGGAGTCGAGAAGTACTCCTAGATCTTTAATTTAAGATACTCTATTTAAGTATGTATTGCCAAGTTTGTAACGATTCAGAATTATTAATTAATAACCAATAAAAAAGTATCAATGTATCACATTTTTATGATATAGGTCAACCCATTTGTGTTTTCTGGAGATTATAAATTTTACTAGCATATTCCCAACCCCAGCAATATTTTTTATAATAGCACTATTGTGTCCTCTTTTTGTAGCTAGCTGCTTTTGTTATACTCGAAGCGACATAATAAACTAGTTAATATAAAGCTTATTATAACCTGAGAAAGAGAACGTCAATATATTGTATAGGGGAAGTCAGGGTTAACCTGGCTACAGGGTTAACTGGTCCACCTGGATTTTATTAAGTTTGTTTATTAGTATTGGCGCATTAGTGCAAATTCTAGTGATATTTAGTTAGTAGTATTGTTTAAAGTATTATGGCGGACCGTGTTGCCCACTTGTAAGTTGTAGTAAAGAAAGTTAATTTTTTTCGATGAAAAGTAGGTACTTACCTTAACTTTTATTTTTTAATTAATACTTTATTATTAATAGGAGGATCTAGACTAATATTTTACCTAATATTCTGAATATTTTGTTAATTATTCTGCATAATTGCCACCTTCTAATAAATTATTAAGTATTAAAATTTTATGATTTCATTCAGTGGTGTCACTCAGGGTTAACTGGTTCGGGGTTTACTGGACCTGATCAAAATCACTTATGTCAATATTAATTAGTTCGAGGTTAATTAGGCCATGTCCAGTTAACCCCGGACCAATTAATCCTGAGATATATCTAATATTTAACATATTATGTTGTCCATTTTTATGTTAGAATTAAATTTCATTTGATTTTATTCCCAATAATTACAATACATATAAAGAACTTTCACTTTCGGGTTTAGACCGTGTTAATGGATTTTCACTTTCCGACGTTTCGTCTCTTACTACTAGAGACATCTTCAGGGATTAATCTGAAACTAAGTTTCGAATCAACTTGTGTCACTATTTATGACGAGTTGTGGTTATTCACCCGTGACGAGGTTTTTCCTATCAAAGACTTCCATATTGCAGGTAAGTGGTAACCAGTGTCCCGATTGATATTGTTAGGATGCTTGATGATTTCTATCGATTCCCGTATCTTCCTTGGCATTTTTCTGTTTTCTGTTAATATTTGTTTTGTTTCAGACAAATTGATTTTATGACCTGTTTCATGTACATGTTCGGCTACTGCCGATAAGGAAATTTGTTTCTTTCTTATATTGCGCTCATGCTCTTGAAGTCTTGTAGAAATTTTTCTCTTAGTTAGTTAGTTAGTTAGTGAATAACCACAACTCGTCATAAATAGTGACACAAGTTGATTCGAAACTTAGTTTCAGATTAATCCCTGAAGATGTCTCTAGTAGTAAGAGACGAAACGTCGGAAAGTGAAAATCCATTAACACGGTCTAAACCCGAAAGTGAAAGTTCTTTATATCTTAATGGCCGTGAAAGCTTAAAATCTAAAATTACAATACATTTTTGTTAGTGGACCAGTTAACCCTGAGTAGTGGCCCAGTTAACCCTGGCCTATGGGGTTAACTGGTCCAGCGGGGTTAACTGCTTTATCGTTAATAACTTTTTTTATATAAATAATATTTGTCTGAAGTATTAATATGTTCCAACTATTTCTACCTTTTGCTATAGAAAATTGTTTACAGGTTTTTCAAAAACTCGATATGAAAAAGCTGCCCAGTTAACCCCGACGTCTCCTACAAGTACGCCTCATATAATATCATGTATGTACTGAATAGCAATCTCATCCACTTGTGTTTTATAAGTATGCTGTAGCTTGTTACTTTAAGGCCTATCCAGAAGCTTGAATAAGAACCTAAAACATAAGAGTGCGGTGCCTTGATTGGCTTACAAGATACATGGCGGCACATCAAGCCAATCACGGCATCACATTGTTATGTATTGTGTTCTTATGCGAGCCTGTGAATAGGCACTTAGGCATCATTATATCGTCAACAGTAGTAAAAGTATGACTGCCAACAAAATATTATGTTTTTCTATTTTGCGACTCTTATAAGCTCATAATCACACGCATTTTGCGTGTTCTTATAGGCCCGTAAGAGGTCTGTACTTTTTGTTCTTTTGAGTTGGCAACAGACCTGGCCTATCGCTTGACGTTTTCCGTGCAAATGTCAATGTTTAAAGTTGAATTTTCTACAAAATTTTGTGGTTAGGTTATTTTTACCATGTTTAAATTGTGGCTTGGTTAATTGCAGTAAAAAAAAAGAAGAGATGACTATAAAATATATCAAAATATCATTTGTTCTTAGAATTTTAAACATGGTGTAAACTGTAATGCCAATCCAAAACAAAAATCCTTTAATCAGTCATCAATTTAAATGTAAGTTTTTTTAAATTTTATAGCAAAATAGAAAAAATTGTATAAAGCACTCGTTTCATAACACATTTTTAGCGCACGAGTACAAGTTTAGAAAACGAGCCGCTTGCGGCGAGTTTTCTAAAGTACTAGTGTGCTAAAAACGTATGTTATGAAACTAGTACTTTAATATACTATTCCCTTTAGGCCTGTTATAATAGTTATATATATACAAAAAAAACTAGACAACAAAATCAAAACAGATTTTCACTTTTATAACTAAAAAAAATTATATGATCAATATTAAGCTAGCTATCATATACAAAATAATAGTTCTTTGCCCCACGAATTTTACGAAAAAAAAAAACCTTTTAAAAATAGATCAAATTATACGATTCGCCCACCGCAGTAATGAGAAGAATCTAGCACATGCGCACTGGTTTGCTTATTTTTGTTTTGACGGATGTCAAAAGTGGCTTCCGTTTAGGCAGTTGGAGTTTTATGAAATATTTTAATTTGAGTGGGGTTGCGGTGCGCATCAGGTCCACAAAAATGAACTATATTTTTGCACTGATTTCTGGTTTTATTACTAAAACTTACTGTCTTGAATATAATTAGGTGCGGAAAATCCAGTTTTTTTGTTAGAATATATAGCAAAAGATTGTTAAAATACTCACGAATTTCTGTTTTATAGGGGCGTTGGTTTACGTTAACAATGGTTTGGTTTGGTAGTTGGCTGGTTTGGTGTTTTTTTTTAATGGGAGGCGTTGGTTTACGTTAACAATGGTTTGGTTTGGTAGTTTGCTGGTTTGGTGTTTTTTTTTTTAATGGGAGGCGTTGGTTTACGTTAACAATGGTTTGGTTTGGTAGTTTGCTGGTTTGGTGTTTTTTTTTTTAATGGGAGGCGTTGGTTTACGTTAACAATGGTTTGGTTTGGTAGTTTTCTGGTTTAGTGTTTTTTTTTTTAATGGGAGGCGTTGGTTTACGTTAATAATGGTTTGGTTTGGTAGTTTGCTAGTTTGGTGTTTTTTTTAATGGGAGGAATTTTTCAGATACGATATTTCAGAATTTAGAAGGCGATATATTTTAAGAACCAAATGTTTATTAATGAATATTCCGCAAGTTTTTTTTACGAAAATGCTATTAAAAGCGAGTACTTTTAACCAATTAAAAAAAAAAATGTTAGCTCGCAAATAAAAAAGTAGATATTTTTGTAAAATTCTGCAAAAGAATGTTACATAACATTAAAATAATTTTTGGCATACGTCAAAATAAAAAATAAGAAAATCAGTGCGCATGCGCTGGATTCTTCTCATTATTGCGGTAAGTGAATCGTCAAATTATTACTTTTAATGTGGACTTCCCTTAAAAGTAATGTGATCTATTTCTGTATATTCCCTATATAAAATACCGCTAATGTATCACCATGACTATCTCCTTTGAAAATAATAAATTTAGCTCGTAGGTTTTTATTTATAGTTTCCGCGAAAAGATAATAGTTTTTCTAAAGTATTGCCCTTCTTTTCTGCCTAATTAAATACAAGAAAATTATATCCTTCACATTTGTTATGTTAATTGTTACTAAGATAAGGTTTGTGCTATCCTTAAAACATTTTAAAGAAGTTTTCTGTGTTTTTCTGTGAAAAAAGACTATCGTTTCAATAGGAAACTTTGGGCTTGATGACAAAAAATATATTTTTCTTATAAAAATTAAAAATGATAAAAAAATTATGAAAAACTGATTTCTAAGATTTATTTATTATCTAATACTTAACATCTAAATAAATAGAAAATCGTCAAAACTCATTATATTATTACAAATTTGGCAACAGCGCATCACTCAACACACACACAATTATTAGCGCGATTTTGGAATTGACCAATGAGTGGTATTCTTTCTCACTCTCTCTTACTTGTAATGCTGCCATATCCTGTATTTTTCTGTATAAGGATTCGCAGTTTAAAAAAATAAAAAAAGTACGTTCCGGGCCATTTTAAGAGCTGAGAAAGAAGTATTTTTTTATGTGTTTGTAAGTGGGAGGATTGGTGTAGTGGACTACCGCGTCGTACTTGGCGAGTTTACTACCCAAAATAGCGTGAGTTCGATTCCCATCGGCGCCGATTTGCCTTTTTCAGTTAATTAATAATTGAAATTTGGCGAAGGCGTAAGTGAAGCGGACACTCCTTATAAATTGGTTCGAAAGTTAATTAAAGCCGGTGGTTCCCTCTACTACTAGCCCACACAAGTCCTGGACTTAGGGGATGCTTAATTAAGTAGAATAGTACGAGGTTAAACAAAATGTAATGTAATGTAAAAAAAGTTCGACAAATATTTTTATTTTGTGTGTTTAGCCCAAAATTCGATACCCTCTTTTGTTGGACAGTCACAAAATAATGTCTCTCTCTCTCTTTCTCTCCCTTTCTCTCTAGCTCTCTTTCTCTCTCTCTCTCTCCCTCTTTCTCTCTCTCTCTCTCTTTGTCTTTCTCTATCATCTGTTATCAATCTTGCTCTCGCTTTCGCTCTCGTCCTCGCTCTCGCTCTCGCTCGCCCTCGCTCTCCCTCTCGCTATCACTCTTAATGTCGCTGTCGCGGAATTTTTTTCGTTTTACTCGTTTTTCTCTCTCATCTGCCCTCAATCTCGCTCTCGTCCTCGCTCTCGCTCTCTCCCTCGCTCTCGCTCTCGCTCTCGCTCTCACTCTTAATGTCGCTGTCGCGCTATTATTTTCGTTTTTTTCTCTCTCTCATCTGCCCTCAATCTCGCTCTCGATCTGGTCCTCGTCTTCGTCCTCGCTCTCGCCCTCGCCCTCCCTCTCGCTCTTACTCTTAATGTTGCTGTCGCCCTATTCTTTTCGCTTTTTTGTACCCCAAGATAATAGTTTTTCTGAAATATTTTTCTTCTGTTTGGCCTAATTAAGTACAAGGAAATTATACCCTTCATATTTTTTATGTTAATTGCCGGTTTGCTGAGATTTGATTTGTGCCCAAAATTCGATACCTTCTTTTGTTGGACAGTCACAAAATAATATCTCTCTCTTTCTCTCCCTCTCTCCCTCTCCCTCTCTCTCTTTCTCTCTCTCTCTTTCTCTTTCTCTCTCTCTCTCTCTCTCTCTCTCTCTTTCTCTCTTTCTCTCTCTCCTCTCTTACCTGCCCTCAATCTCGCTCTCGCTCTCGTCCTCGATCTCGCTCGCTTTCGCCCTCCCTCTCGCTCTCGCTCTTAATGTCGCTGTCGAGCTATTCTTTTCGTTTTTTCGTACCCCAAGATAATAGTTTTTCTGAAATATTTTTCTTCTGTTTGGCCTAATTAAATACAAGGAAATTATACCCTTCACATTTTTTATGTTAATTGCCGGTTTGCTGAGATTTGATTTGTGCTTTGCTTCGTGCAGGACTTAATTACTTCTTTGTATACTTACTGATTAAATAAATGAATAACTTAACTTTTATTACGCCATTAATTTTGCTATTTATGTTTGTTCTCCTTCTCGATGATTTACGAATGATTTATTACGCTTTAATTGAAAAATTTAAAAGGGAGAAATCTGGAATTTCCAGAGACTTCTCGACCGACTCTTTTTACCCGAGTACAGTCTACCGCGTCTGTACATGACAAGTCTACTACGACTAGCGTGAGTTCGATTCTCACTGGCGCCGATTTGCCTTTTTCAGTTAATTAATAATCGAAATTTGGCGAAGGCATTAGTGAAGCGGACACTCCCTATAAAAACTAGTTCGAAAGTCACTATAAGCCAAGCCGGTGGTTCCCTCTACTACTAGCCCACACAAGTCCTGGACTTAGGGGATGCTTAATTAAGTAGAATAGTACGAGATTAAACAAACAAACAGCAACGCAAAGGGTTATGTTTTGACGTGTTTGTATGTATGTTTTCATGTTTATTTGTCCCCTGTACACCCTAAACTGCTGAGCAGATTTTAATAACGAGGAGTCAAAAGATTCGTCATGACCATGCAAGAGACATATGCTATATAAAATGCCATGTTTCGTCAGTATTAATAGTGATCAACAGGAATTTAACGGACATAATTCTATTCATATTTAATTTAAAAACACGTATATTTTTTCGTAGTCGTTTTTTTTGGCAATTCGACTTGTTAAAGATGTGGCTTGAAATTTACAACCAAGATCCTTCGGTTAAAATTCTTCTCCTTGTTGAGTCCCTAAGCCCTAGCTCTAGTGGAGGTGGTGTGAGTAAAATTTGATGGTAATGAGCGCCACTTAGTTCGAGACTCAATAAGTAAATTAGAGAATGGGTAAACCAAGGATCTTGGTTGTAAATGTTACGCCACATTTTGGCGCCCAACGTGGGGCACGAACCCACGACCCTGAGATTAAGAGTTTCGTGCTCTACCGACTGAGCTAGCCAGGTAGTAATTATCAGAGTTAAGCTTTCCTCTCCTAGATGGTGCTACAAAGCAAAATAACCAGAAAATGTGTGAAAACGAAATTAAATTTATAAAAATATATTTATTGATAATAACCTATCCTAGTTATCAATGCAGTGTAATTACATTACATTACATTACATTACATTACATGTTTGTTTAACCTCGCACTATTCTACTTAATTAAGCATCCCCTAAGTCCAGGACTTGTGTGGGCTAGTAGTAGAGGGAACCACTGGCTTATACTGACTTTCGAACCAGTTTCTAGGGAGTGTCCGTTTCACTTATCGCCTCCGCCAAATTTAAATTATTAATTAACTGAAAAAGGCAAATCGGCGCCAGTGAGAATCGAACTCACGATAGTAGACTTGCTATGCATACGCGCTAGCCACTACGCTATCCTTTAAATAACTAGGAATAATATATTTACCAGTCTCAACAATTCTCAACTTGACTTATGTCAGACCAGATAACCTATCACAATAAAACAAAAACAAACCGAATTTGGGACTATTTATAAAAAAAACTAAATAATGAATATGGAAAAGCTATCAGAATAACTTTTAGAAGAAACCTACATAAAAAATGCCATATGAAATTTTAAGGTAAGGTTCAAATTCTTCCTAATTTTGACCAAAACTTTATATCGTACTGAAAAATATAACTAAAAACATATAACTTAAGTTCATAATGTTATAAAGAGTCCGTACTACTTGCACCAACGTTTAATAAGTTGCGGTCAAAACCAAAAATCGAGAACCTTTCCAAAATGTTCCATAGAAGCAATATGTAAGTTCACATAAAGTACCAATATAGCTTATAAGAAAGGATGGCATGTCATGGCAGTTGCGTAGCGTAGATACGAAAAGTGGGGGAGGAGGCAAAGTTCAAAGGAATTAATTTTTAGCCGGTAATAGCACTTTGTAAACTTTCCAGCTATCTACCCAAACAAGTAGCTCATTTTAATCAAACATCGTAACACAATGGATTTTTTTTCTCAAAATCAAATGTAAAAGATAAAGGAGCTTTGTTAGCACAAGCACTAATTATTTAAATACAACTTCCCCAAACTGTTGAACTTAATAAAAGATACAACTCAATAACCAAGTCGTTTATTAACTCGAAACTTAACAGGAGATATTCTGTTCTTAATATTAGGGTCATTCTATCCAGCGGCAGTTTTGCTGCTGCCTTACGGTTACAGTAGAGTGCCTTAATGTGATGTTTTCTGTCAAGAATAAGAGTGGAGATATAATTTAAAATCTAGGGAAATGGCAAACCCGCAAACGTGTTTTTAGCCTTTTCCGGATATGCCAAGTTTCTTTTTTAGTTATAAAGAAGGGTATCGTTTTAAATAGGAGTTTTGGGCTAAATAAGAAAAATATGTTTTTGTTTAAAAAAGTGCAAAGAAATAATAAAAAACTGTGTTAATTGTTAATAAAGAACAAAATGAAAAAAAAAATAAGAACTCAGGAATTATTTGTAATCGTAAACCCGACAACATCGCATTATTCTTGCGCTAATTGTGAAAAAAAGCAATATTTTTTGTTTATCGAAAAACCAACATAAATGCATTTAGGTAGAATGATTAATAAAAACACTGTACAATATTAATTAAATGTATTTCTTTTTAAATAAATGTATTTAATTAACCCCTTAAGACCTGATTAAAATTTGGCAGCATGAAAAATTTTTTGTTGCGTTTTTTAGGGTAAATAGGGTAAAAATAAGTCAAAAATAAAGACTTTTTTTTCTTTTTTTGGTTTATTATAAAATTACAACATGTACATTGGGATGTACATATGGTCACAAGTGATAAGAAAAAAAAACTATTTTCTGTGAAATAAACTAAAACAATTTCGATTTTTTAAAAGGCACAGGTGTACTTTACATTTGTCACAGTATGAAAATGTTCTTCCTTTACAGCCTGGTTGTTTACATCTCGTAGCTTCTTTGTTACTGTCATATTGAGGCATATGATCCACGGTGTCCAGTTGAACTTCTGTCAATGGACGCTTTTCTGCTCTTCTTACTACTGATGCAGATGGTAGTGGTAAAGTTGCAGGGGAACTTGATGGTCTTCCTTTTTTAGGTCTATTGAGAGGCTTTCCAACTAAAATTAACCCATCGGCTACTCTCATTCTAAATGTCAGAAAATCAATGATGTCCTTTTTTGGGACACCGGTATTTTTACAATCATGTCTGTATTCAGTCCAACTAGCCGCCAGTGCAAAGTCAACAAAATGCATTATAACTCTTAAGGTCCATTTTCGAGAACGTATAAATATTCTATACAAACTTATAAGTTGATCTAGAAGATCAACACCGCCCATGCTGTAATTATAAAGTTTAACAATCTCTGGTCTGTCTATTTCAATGTACTTTGAGGACTTTTTATCCCACCTCCTTGCTTTATCTTCAATACCTTTTCCTACAAAATTAGAGGCAAGACATACAGATTTATTGTCTAACCATTTTACGGCGACTATGCCATCATCGCTAACTGTTTCATCGGTAAAACCTCGTTGTTTTTTTTTTCAGTTCCTTATCTGCTAGTAGGTTGGGCTTTGAAAATCTGTTTATGCGTATTGTACCGGCTGCGAAAATTCCCTTTTCTTTCAAAATTTTTAATAGGTTATATGATGAAAAATAATTATCGTAGAACAACTTGTGTCCTGGATTAGAAATTCTTTCTGATAAGTACAATACTACGCTTGCCCCTAATCCATAATCTTCTAAATTTTTTTCTGATAAACCCGTAGACTTTCCTTGGTACACAATAAAATCATACGGCTGTCCACTTTTTCCACACAAAACAAAAATTTTAATGCCCCATGGACACGGTTTTCCCTTTATATATTGTTTTATTGATAAATTTCCCCGAAATGGAACAATTTGTTCGTCAATGCAGAGTTGTTCTTCAAGTTTCAATTCTCGGCACCTACTTCTTACTGATTCTATGATGGGTCTTACTTTGAACAGTTTATCTTGACATCCTTCAGGCTTTTCTAAATTGTTAACTAAATGAAGACATGTCTGTAGTTGAAAAAATCTATCACGAGTCATGTTTTCAAGAAAAACTCCAATTCCTAGTGTTCTCTCCCAGTATAATCGTATTTTAGGAAATTTGTTCAAACAACCAATAATTATATGTAGACCAAATAATATTTGAATTTCTGACGCAGTGGTAGGCCTGAACGTTTTACCTTGCTGAATTGCGTACAAATTTGTAAAATACGCCATGTCTTCAAAATCTTTTTTAGATATATATCGCAAAAAATATTCCATGGGAAGAAGGGGTGTCGTATTGTTATTTGATGGAGAATTCCATTCCGGTATATTTGGTGGCGTGAAGTTATTTTTTGTCCACTTGACTGCAATTTTTTGCTTCTTTGTTGACTTTTTTTGAGTTATTTCTTCCTCAACTTCATCGCCGCTTTCATATGCGCCGTTGTTAATTACTTCAAGCGAATTTAATTTTTCAGTTTCGTTTCTATTCAGAACATCTGCACCTGGTCGAAGGATGGGTCCTGTTTCAAATTCTCCTAATTCT
Organism: Brachypterus glaber; assembly: GCA_958510825.1. NCBI lineage: Eukaryota > Metazoa > Arthropoda > Insecta > Coleoptera > Kateretidae > Brachypterus > Brachypterus glaber. The sequence continues at coordinate 47,720,852 of OY294044.1, forward strand.
TCGTCACTGTCTTGTTCCAAATCAATATTTTCAATTTCTGAAAGATCGTCTATAAAATCAATAAGTTCCTGAACATGTTCAGGGTTTTCTAAATCATACATTTTCCTTCGATTATCCATGGCAAACAGATCCTGAAACGTAAAATATAAAATTACTCTTGGTACCATTTGTACATTAATATGTACAGAACAAAAAAACGGTTTAGTCTGTTTGTACATGATGATGTACATAATATCCAAAACCAAAAATTTATTCAAAAAAATTGCTCTATAACTATAATTTTTATATTTTTGGATGCGTTAACAATTACTTAGTTATAAAAAACAAGATTTTTGCTAAATAAGCCAATAGTTGCGATATATAATGCAAATAAAGTAGGACTTACCGGCAAACACAGCTGATCGCTAAACACAACCTAACTTTATAGTGAATAATTTCGACTGTCGCCACCAGATGACGCCAAATACCTTAAACTGAGTAAAAATCATTCACAAAAACATGTTCAAATCTTTTTAAGAGTGATTTATCACAAAATAAGTTTTTTAAAAAAATAATAAAGTTGATGTACATGTACATGTACGCCAGGTCTTAAGGGGTTAATATTAAAAGTTAAAAGTCTGTGTGTAACTTTTTCATCATCTAATTTTAAATCATATCATGGAAATAAACTAATTTAAAATGTTGAAAGCCGCATTAAATTACTTGTCTTGGGTAACACTGTCCCATGGAAGTACATGCTTTGGGTTATCGTTGAAGCTGCTGGTTTGCTTACAATGTTATTATAGTATAAATACCTCAAAAATAACTCCATAATCGTACTGAAACTTAAGAAACTAAGTCACATAAGTCCAGCCTAATTACACATTGAATTACATCATATTAATTCCGTAAAAACTAATAAAAAACAACAAAATATTTTAATATTATAGTCAAGGTCAGTGAACACAACACAGACCCTTTCCTTTGGCCCCACTGTAGTAGTTAATGTGCAAAGTTATTTTTATTTTGACGAGATGACATTTGACACTTGAAGTTTCGTGCAATGTTGCCAAATCGTACATTGACATATGTCAAAATTATTAATTAAAATAATTAATTAAAATATTTTCTGGGATGTAAAACGGGCTGATATTTCGGCTAATTATTTATTTTTTATGTATCTATAAGCATGTAAAGTCTTATCGTTGCAGGCGATTTAGCCCAAAATGCGATACCCTCCTTTGTCAAAATATATTTTCAAGATTATTAATCATAACATATTTTTACAGTGCCGTATGACTTGTTTGTCATACCTCGCATACTTTTGAACTTTTTTTGTTCTCCAGTTGGATTAATCATATTCTTTCTTCATTCTGTTATTACCAAATATAGTTTTAAATAAATGGAACCCATTTTCTTAGTTAGAGTAACATTTAATAAACCTTTTCTTTGAAAAAGTGCGCACATGTTATTTGTGACATCTAATAACATAGTTACCAACAAACAAATAACAATTTTTACCAGATTTTATTGTCATTAAGGCTCTCTAGGTTACAAGCAACTTCTGAACAAGTGAAATGCGCCGTTTCCTTTGCATGACAACGCCATAAACCTATTATTGTTATTGTAGGTTTATGTTCAAAGTAAGTATAGTTATGTTTGTCTTGTTTTAAAGGTTTTTATGTATAGGAACGTTAAAAATTAATAATTAATATAAATGTGTTTTAGATTTTAACATTTCACGGCCACTAAGATATAAAGAATTTTTACTTTCGGGTTAAGGCCGTGTTGATGGATTTTTACTCTCCAACGTTTCGTCTTTTACTGCTACAGACATATTCAGGCATTAATCTGAAACATAGTACCAACTTCGTAAGCCTAAATCCACTACACTCTTACTATATCTTCTTATGTTTTTACCGTTGACATAACAAGGGACACGACGTATTTTATTTGTTCAAAAGTGCTTTACTGTTCAAAGACGTTCGTTAAAAAGCCACCGCTGGATGGAGTGACCTTAGTGTATATCCTTTGTAATTACAAGTCAATAAATGGAACCGCTCATGTGTTCTGCTGGTTTTCTTAAACTTAAACGGAACTCTTCCTGAAATTAACAATTCGGTTTCAATAGGGGCATTGAAAGCGTGAAAATTGCAAATAACATACCTGGGGAGTAAGAAAGCAATAAAATCGCTTTTTTTAGTAAGAGATAAAAAAGATAGGTTGTAAAACAATTGTTCTCCGCTGTAGTAGGGCTCCTGGATCACTTCGGTAACCTGTTCATCAGCATCCTGAAAAATTCTGACATTTTTAAATACCAATTCCTAAACCGTCGAACCTTGTGTCGAACTTAATAAAAGTTCACAACTTAATAACGAATTCGTTTATTAACTCGAAACTTAACAGCAGATATTCTGTCGTTAATATCCTTGGGAAATACAAGTCAATAAATGAAACCTTTGTTGTGTTCTGCAGGTTTTCTTAAAGTTAAACGAAACTCGTCCTGAAATTAACAATTCTGTTTTAATAGGGGTATTGAAAGCGTGATATTTGCAAATAACATACTGGGGAGTAAGAAAGAAATAAAATTGCCTTTTTTTAGTACCAGATAAGAAAGATAAATTGTAAAACAATTATTCTTCACTGTAGTAGGGTCCGTAACCTGTCCATCAGCATCCCGAAAAATTCTGGAGTTTTTAAATACAAATTCTGAAACTGTCGAACCTTGTGTCAAACTTAATAAAAGATTACAACTCAATAACGAAGTCGTTTATTAACTCGAAACTTAACAGCAGATATTCTGTTGTTAATATTCTTTGTAAATACAAGTCAATAAATGAAACCGTTTTTGTGTTCTGCGGGATTTCTTAAAGTTAAACGAAACTTTTCCTGAAATTAACAACTCTGGTTCAATAGGGGTATTGAAAGCATGAAAATTGCAAATAACATACCTGGAGAGTAAGAAAGCAATAAAATCGCTTTTTTTTTAGTGCCAGATAAAAAAGATATGTTGTAAAACAATTATTTTCCACTGTAGTAGGGCTCCTGGACCACTTCAGTAACCTGTCTGTCAGCATCCCGAAAAATTCTGAAATTTTTAAATACAAATTCCGAAACTGTCGAACCTTGTGTCGAACTTAATAAAAGATCACAACTTAATAACAAAGTCGTTTATTAACTCGAAACTTAACAGCAGATATTCTGTCGTTAATATCCTTTGGAAATACAAGTCAATAAATGAAACCGTTGTCGTGTTCTGCCGGTTTTCTTAAAGTTAAACGAAACTCTTCCTGAAATTAACAACTCTGTTTCAATAGGGGTATTGAAAGCGTGAAAATTGCAAATAACATACCTGGGGAGTAAGAAAGCAATAAAATCGCTTTTTTTAGTGCCAGATAAAAAAGATAAGTTGTAAAACAATTATTCTCCACTGTAGTAGGGCTCCTGGACCACTTCTGTAACTTGTCTATCAGCATCCCGAAAAATTCTGAAATTTTTAAATACAAATTCCGAAACCGTCGAACCTTGTGTCGAACTTAATAAAAGATCACAACTTAATAACAAAGTCGTTTATTAACTCGAAACTTAACAGCAGATATTCTGTCGTTAATATCCTTTGGAAATACAAGTCAATAAATGAAACCGTTGTTGTGTTCTGCCGGTTTTTTTAAAGTTAAACGAAACTCTTCCTGAAATTAACAACTCTGTTTCAATAGGGGTACTGAAAGCGTGAAAATTGCAAATATTATACCTGGGGAGTAAGAAAGCAATAAAATCGCTTTTTTTAGTGCCAGATAAAAAAGATAAGTTGTAAAACAATTATTCTCCACTGTAGTAGGGCTCCTGTACCACTTCTGTAACCTGTCTATCAGCATCCCGAAACATTCTGAAATTTTTAAATACAAAATCCGAAACTGTCGAACCTTGTGTCGAACTTAATAAAAGATCACAACTCAATAGCGAAGTCCATTATTAACTCAAAACTTAACAGCAGTTATTCTGTCGTTAATATCCTTTGAAAATAAAAGTCAATAAATAAAACCGTTGTTGTGTTCTGCCGGTTTTCTTAAAGTTAAACGAAACTCTTCCTAAAATTAACAACTCTGTTTCAATAGGGGTATTAAAAGCCTGAAAATTGCAAATAACGTACCTGGAGAGTAAGAAAGCAATAAAATCGTTTTTTTTTTAGAACCAGATAAAAAAGATAAGTTGTAAAACAATTATTCTCCACTATAGTAGGGCTCCTGGATCACTTCGGTAACCTGTCCATCAGCATTCCGAAAAATTTTGAAATTTTTAAATACAAATTTAGAAACTGTCGAACCTTGTGTCGAACTTAATAAAAGATCACAACTTAATAAAGAAAGTCGTTTATTAACTCGAA
>OY294044.1:47725414-47780585 GCA_958510825.1 Brachypterus glaber
GATCATTTTGAACCCCCAAAACCCCCCCTGTAATGCTATTTTCCTATACCATTAACATGGGCGTAACACTCCAAAATGACCCCCCCCCCCCTAGGAGCGTTACGTAATACTTGAACGCTCCCATACAGTGTAACATAAAAAGCATGGAATATCGGGAAAATGAGTGTCTTTGCAATGTAACCAAATTCATTGCCAGATTGCAAGATATCAGTGATTTTAGATTCGAAAAAACGAATCTGACATAACACAGTTATCCCAAAACTACGTTATGTTACGATTCGCTCACCGCAGTAATGAGAAGAATCTAGCACATGCGCACTGGTTTGCTTATTTTTGTTTTGACGGATCGCTGGGTTAAAATTATAACGTTCTATGTTATATGGGGTTTCTATAGAACATAGAACCTTGTTATTTTAACCCAGCTTCCGTTTAGGCAGTTGTAGTTTTATGAAATAGTTTAATTTGAGTTGGGTTACGGTGCGCATCAGTTCCACAAAAATGAACTATATTTTTGCACTGATTTCTGGTTTTATTACTAAAACTTACTGTCTTGAATATAATTAGGTGCGGAAAATCCAGTTTTTTGTTAGAATATATAGCAAAAGATTGTTAAAATACTCACGAATTTCTGTTTGATTTTTTTAATAGGGGCGTTGGTTTACGTTAACAATGGTTTGATTTGATAGTTTGCTGGATTGGTGTTTTTTTTTTTAATGGGAGGCGTTGGTTTACGTTAATAATGGTTTGGTTTGGTAGTTTCCTGGTTTGATGTTTTTTTTTTTTAATGGGAGGCGTTGGTTTACGTTAATAATGGTTTGGTTTGGTAGTTTGCTGGTTTGGTGTTTTTTTTTAATGGGAGGCATTTTTCAGATACGATATTTCAGAATTTAGAAGGCGAATATTTTAAGAATCAAATGTTTATTAATGAATATTCCGCAATTTTTTTTTACGAAAATACTATTAAAAGCGAGTACTTTTAGCCAATTAAAAAAAAAACTGTTATTTTTGGCATACCTCAAAACAAAAATAAGAAAATTAGTGCGCATGCGCTGGATTCTTCTCATTACTGCGGTGAGTGAATCGTGTTATGTTAGATTCTCTAAAACTGCTGGTAATAACTGCTAAATTTTTGGTAATTATGAAAAGATTATTTTCAATATTTACTATATTTATATTCAAATTTGTTTAACATATTTTATATGTGCTGTTATTCAAAGTCAGTAGAAATAAAATAGGATGTCTTTTACTTAAATTATTTCTTGGTCAAGTCATGCATAAAATATTAACATGTTCCATTTTAGTTTTGATCAGTTTTGACATTTGAACAAAATAAAAATAAAAGAATTAAAATAAACGTTTTTCTATTATAGTTAATTTAAAATAAACTGTCACAGTTCTTCACAAAAATATACATTGATAAACATTCCATAAACGAATTTGAATATTTGGCTTAAAAGTTGTGATTATGCCCCATTTATACTTATTTTAGTCAGGTATTGTATTATTGGGATCAATGCTACTTTGTAAATAGAAACTTTCTTAAAATAATGGTTTTGTTTATTTTACCAAACAATTAACTATACACGGTGATTTTTTGAAAATTTTAACTTTTTGTTTCCGACCCCTGATTTTTTTTTCATAAATTGATTAAACACACCATAAGAAGCAATTTAGGCAAATATAAAAAAAAATCGACCGGATCGATCGTTTTTTTTTTACGTTTTTTCTAATTTATTGTACTATGTTCATAGGACGTGCCTGTAGAGCAGTAAATATATATTTTATATATAGTAGTAAAATTATTAATTATAGTCACTACATTACAAAAAGCCGTATCTTCAACGTCAAAGGTCGTATATTTTTTTTTCTAATGAATTATTGTTTTAGGGTGAAGTCGAGCGAAATTTCAATTTTTTTGCATTTTTGGATTGTAAATGTCATGAAACGTCGAGAAAATGTGAAAAAAGAGGGTGTTAAAAAATATCGACCTGTCTGTTTAATAAAAAGTCTCAAAAGTAAAAAACATTGACTAAAACTGTACATTTAGGTTTTTTAAACAAAATATATTGGATTATATTCGTGTTTATCATAACAACATCAGTTCAGCCATTTTGATATTTTAATTGGTGGCGCCATCTAGCGGAAATTAATGATTTATAATGCAGAGCAGTAATAATTAGGTTACTGGTCTCTATTTTTCATTACAGGTCAGGTCCAGGCGTGAAAACAGTGGGATAAGAAATCACGTACCGTATTTTGATATATCTAGCAGTTATTAAAATATTAAGGATTGTCATGATAAATGGACTGCAGCATTCTTTCGACTGTCTTAGATCCGTAAGCCAAACTTTACGTTATTTACAATTTTGGTGAAGGCGCTAGTGTAAAAGAAATACTGTAAAAAATTCACGTTTTTAGAAAAGTGCGGGTCCCGAACTCCGGGACGCGTGTCTTTTTACGGAAAACACCGTTTTTTTAACTTTTCTGTTTTTTTCTCTGCCTTTTCTGTTTATTCCAATATTTTTTTTTAATTTTGTTAAATTCACAATCTTATATAACTTTATGGAAACAATTATGGAGTTTGGACTTTTTTTGTCATTTACTTCTTGTTGTCGTGTTCGGAAATGAATCTTAAGTAAAAATTTTGGAAAATCTCAGTCTTTGGTTGAAAAATTATTGTTTCTACCCACCAAAAAAAATTCTAGGGTCATCACTGTTATTAGTAATAACTTATTACTATCAAGGTATTTTTTACCGGGGGCACGCAATAATTAGAATTTTAAAAACAAATTTTTAAAGTAGATAAATTAGTACATGGAGTTTTCGAGGATGCTGAAACCGAATCTTTTTTTAAAAATTCAAAATGGCGGATCCAATATGGCGGCCAAAACTGTTAGATTTTATTGGATTCTGATAAAAATTGGTACCCAGGGGTTTTCTGGTATGCTGAAACCGAATTTATTTTTAAGGATTCAAAGTTTAAAATGGAGGATCCAATATGGCGTCAAAATTTGTAAAATTTCATTGAATTTGGATGAAATAAAAAAGCCAAATCTGTTAGATTTTATTCGATTCTGATGAAAATTTCTATTCGGTGATTTTTGAACATGCTAAAACCGAATTTGTTTTTGAAATGTTTTGGTACCAATTTACATAATTTCAGTTATCAATTTCAGAATCCTCAAAAAAACATTACCTATTTTCATCCAAATTCAATAAAATTTACCTAATTTTGCCGCCCTATTGGATCCGCAATTTTGAATTTTATATTTTTAAAATAAGATTCTGTTCTAGCATTCTCAGAAACCCAAGAATACCAATTTTTGTCAGAATCCAATAACATTTTACAGATTTTACCCCATATTATATTTTGAATTTTAAATTATTAAAAACTTATTCGGTTTCGGCATATACATAGGGTGTATAGCAATTTTCATCAGAATCCAATGAAATCTAACAGATTTGGACGCCATATTGGATCCGCCATTTTAAATTTTAATTTTTAAAAACAGATTTGATTGCAGCATCCTGGAAAACTCCAGAATACCAATTTTCATCAGAATCCAATAAAATCTAATAGATTTAGACGCCATATTGGATCAGCCATTTTGAATTTTGAATTTTTTAAAATAGATTCGGTTTCAGCATCCTCGAAAACCCCTTGTTACTAATTTTTACGATATTACGACCAAAAGCAAAGTTTGTCCAAAAATTAAGTTTTACTCAAAAGGTATATTTAATGCTACACAAAACTTTAATTTATTTCCTTATACAAAAAAACGGCAAAAAACGGCATCTAGACAATAAAGTACTTAGTGTAGTCCAAACGACGTATGGTATTTAAAAATCGGAAGTGTTTTGGAAAGTTATTTTACCAAAGAACTTTTACCTCAAGAAGGAGCATGATGAAATCTACCGTATGCTTTGTTTGAAGCGTGAACCAACTACGGTGGGGAGTGACATTGTTTACACTTAGTACGCGTAAAGAGAGAGAAAGAATGTGTAAACTCACAGTCTAATGTTGTAAAATAACTGACAGGGGTACAGTGTTGCCGATTGGAAACATATACTTTGGATATTTTATTGTAAATTTTAAGAAACATTAGTTCTGTATGAGTTTTATATGAACTAGTAGTTTAATTTTAATAGATTTAAATAAACTATATTATTAAACATAATTATAGTATACACAATAAAGTTTTTTACATTTTTAATTTAAGTATAATGATTTGAATTCATGATAAGGTGGAAACTACGCAACATCGCTACTAGGTAGCCTGAAAATCGAGTAGCGACATCTACATTTTACACCACAAAGTTGATCGCGTTTCTGTTAGTAAATAAACAAACAAAAAGATGACACATTCATAAACATTGGTCTGAAATTACTTCTTGAGGTAAAAGTTCTTTGTATTTTACATTGAAAGTGGAAATTTTGCTTAAAATATTAGGTTTCTGCTAATTTAAAAGTACACAAATCATACGAATTAAAAAGTTTTATTAATTAAATATAATATTTAGTTAGTTTATACCTCTTTTAATTATTTTAATTCAAGACAGAACTTAAATGATTGCTTATTCAAAAGTGTAGTATTTATTTTAGTAATAAAAGCATTGAAAAAAATATATGGTTTTTTCTAGTTTAAACTTGTAGAAAAAAAAACACTTTAATATAACGTAATAAAGTTTTGAGAATAATTGCCCTGACTATTCCTTATTCGTTTGCCCTATTTACTTTTTTGATATTCAGAAGTCAAATTTGTCGACTTTTGGCTAAAAACGCAGCTCTCCTGGCCCATAGTGGGTTGGGGGTGACGATCAGCCTGAATAGCCGCAGCAAACGCGTTAAAGAGATTGAAAATTTTATTATACTTGAAACTGCGTAATTATTACGTATTTCCTTGGCTTGCCGTGTTATTAATATGTTATTAACGGTACACAAATTTGACCATTGTATTGTTTGGTTACAGGACCATGTACATTTCCGGAACGGTGGGAGGGCGACTGGTTCCAATCCGGTGTCCGACAGCCCATCCAGATCGAGGGCTCCCGCATGAGCACGAAAGGACGATGCTTGGCGACGGAAGGAGACAAGTTTGTTATGGTGGACGAGTAAGTACAAACAGTTTAAGATTACCGGTTAAGAACTTCCCGAGCAGCACAAACGTGTATTTTAGTAGACTATTTTTTCATAAAGTCAGATTTTAAACAATAAACTAGATGAAACGTTGCAAGCACCCTGTCAAAACATCGGCACTATTGTACACTAGAGCCATCTAGGTATTTTGTTTGATTTTAAATTCTGGATCTTTAAAACATGATATTCTAGCAAAAAACTGTATATAACAATTTTTATAGGGCTTAAAAAGAGCTTTTATTTCAAATATAATTTTTTAAAATCGGGTTATAAATATGTGAGATATACTAAAAAAAACTTTTACTGCTTTAAACGCCATTATCTCGAAAACAATGCGTTTTAGGAAAACGTTGTTTATAACATTTATGAACAATTTAAAATTATCTTTTATATAAGTTCTAAATTAACCAAATACAATAAGAATTGCCTTAATTATAAACAAAAAACGCTAAAAATAGGAGTTTTACCCTATTTTTACCCCCTTACCCCCAATCGTTTACCACCAAAATCTAATCAGCTTTTTGGAATACGATAAGAAACAATATGCAAAAAACCGCAAGTCGATATCTCATGTAGAAATGGAGTTAGAGAGTTTACACTCACAGACAGACAGACAGAAAATGTGAAAAAAACGTGATCAAAGATTTTGACTTTTCGGCGAAGATTTCAATACATCTTAGTAGCACAAAGTGCCGATGTAAAACAAGTCTTAACCATAACGACGGAATATTTTTGCTATCGAATATAGCAGTTCGAATATTCGAAATCAAAAACTACACTTACCTAGGTTTTTGGAATCATAACCTAAGCCTAATAATGTAATATATTGTAACAAAATATCAACTAAAAGGCAACATTATAGTATATTAAAGTACTAGTTTCATAACATACGTTTTTAGCGCACGAGTACAAGTTTATTAACCCTTAACTGCTGTTGTGGGGTCTGAGCGGACCCCAGCGAAGTTAATTTTTCCCACCACAGGTAGGTAAGCGACCGATCTGAGTTGAGTCTCCCGGTACCTTCATGTTAGTGTGAGAGTAACATTGAGTGATGCTTGTATCGCAGTCGCTCTGTTGGTTACGTCAGAAAACAACACTTGGGGTCTGTTCATACCCCACAACGTAATTAACGTAAGTTTATTGAACATATATATTTTTTTACATTTTAAAATATTGGTCATTTTAGGCGTTTTAAAAATGGCTTCAGCGTCTGAAAAGAGAGTTAGAGCTAGAGATTCAGATTTTGAGACCACAGTTGAACAGGGGTTTCGAGAAATAGACGAAGAAAAAAAAAAGCGAATCTAAAGATCCTGACCTGGATAATAGTGAATTACAAACTGAACATGATACTAAAGACATGGATGAGACTTCAAAATAATCCAGAAATAATTATGTTTTTAAATTGTATAAAAGGGGGTGTACAGCTTAGATAAAAAATGTGTAACCTTTTCATCAAGCAGACAACGCGTAGATGGCCCCTGGCATTTTTTTTAATTTTAAATATATCGTAATATATTTTGCACTAATCTTTTTCTGATAATTCTCAAATATTACGCTTTGACTTTGTGACTTGCTCAACAACTGACAAGACCATACTTAGAGCAAAGACTTGCAAATGAAAGTGCCGTCGCAATGTCTATCAAGAGTGTTTAAATGACTGAAATTTCTTTAAATTCACCTTTTGTGAAAATCCAGAGTGTTTTTAAACTTTTATGTTTATCTTATTTTTATTTTTGTTTTATACTTCCTCTTAAGAAAAGTGATAAAAAAACTTAAGTTTCTTTACTCAGTTTTTATATTTGACTAAAATACCAAAGCATAGTAAATAGTTCGGGTTTAGTTAACTCTTTGAATGTTGTTTATTTTTTTTTTGTTAAAATTTATTTTGTTTTCATGTTTGGTGGTTTTTAAGCTTAAGATACTACAAATAAATAATTTTTTACATTAATATTACTTTAATTATCTTTTCGTCCAACTTATATGTGAAAATAAAATGGGGTCCGCTGAAACCCCACAACGTAATGTATGTACCAAAAATATCACAACAGCAGTTAGGGGTTAAACGAGCCGCTTGCGGCGAGTTTGCTAAAGTACTAATTCTCTAAAAACGTGTTATGAAACAAGTGCTTTATACAATTTTTTCTATTTTGCTTTAAAATTTAAAAAAACTTACATTTAAATTGATGACTGATTTAGGGATTTTTGTTTTGTGTTGGCATTACAGTTAACACTATGTTTAAAATTCTAAGAACAAATGATATTTTGATACAGTGATCTCTTCATTTTTCACTGCAATTAACCAGTTCACAATTTTAACACGGTAAAAAATAACCCAAACACAAAATTTTGTAAAAAATTAAACTTTAAATCGACATTGACATTTGCACGCAAAACGTCAAGAGATAGGCTTTTGTATGTTGCCAACCCAACAGAAAAAAACTAGGGACCTCTTATGGGCCTATAAGAACACGCAAAATGCGTGTGATTATGAGCTTATAAGAGTCGCAAAATAGAAAAAGGTATATTATATGTCTACTCAGCCCTAAGAGGGTTACAGTTCTTTAAAATTTTAGTAAAAATAAGGTTTTTAATTAATAAATTTAAATCTAGAGAGACGAGTTTTTTTATGTATACTAGTATTAATAAGGGCAATAAGTTTAAATTACTGTGGGTTTGACGTGTATACCGTGAATGTATAATGAAAAAAAACTAAGATTCTTTGTATATCGGTATAATTGTTATAAATAGATAAGATCAGCCGAGCGCTTTCGCTTCAATCATTGAAGCATCTTCAGGGCGGGCCCTGCAAGAAAGGTGAAAAAACGTTTGTGAAAAAATAAAAAAATATAAAAAGGAAGAAATTTTTTTTTTTAGTTGTTTTGTTTTTCAGCTTACTTGTCAGGTTTTTATAGACGGTTACATTTAAAATTTAAAATAAAATAATTTAGGTTAAAAGACACATTTTTGGCAGATGACAGAAGAACAATGAATCGGCATATTCCTTGATGGGTGTTAAGTTAGCCTATAAGGTAATCACGAGAGCCAAAGAACACATAAAAAGAATTAAAGAATCACAATTTGGTCACCACCTATCTTATAACAACCACTCTTTTGATTTTGATAACGACATCAAAATCCTCCATAACCTAGATTTACATAAATTCAGCTTAAAATTGGGTCTCATGGAGGATTTGGAGATTTCAAGAGCCATAAAAGACAGACAAGACCTTTGCTTAAACTCCCAAATTAATTCCAACAGAAATTTCACCCCCATATTTAAAAGTCTTATTTGACCATCCCTCAGCTTTTTTCAAAATTGCCGCGCTTTTACCTTATAGGCTAACTTAACACCCATCAAGGAATATGCCGATTCATTGTTCTTCTGTCATCTGCCAAAAATTATTTTATTTTAAATTTTAAATGTAACCGTCTTAATTTATTGTCTATATGTTTAAATGTATGTATTCTAAAGTGCCCACAGTCTATAAAAACCTGACAAGTAAGCTGAAAAACAACTAAAAAAAAAATTTTTCTTCCTTTTTATATTTTTTTATTTTTTCACAAACGTTTTTTCACCTTTCTTGCAGGGCCCGCCCTGAAGATGCTTCAATGATTGAAGCGAAAGCGCTCGGCTGTTCTTATCTATTTATAACAATTATACCGATATACAAAGAATCTTAGTTTTTTTTTTTCATTAATAAGTTTATGTTAATTTATTTTTTTAAATTTATTTATGTTAAGTTATTTATGTTAATTTATTTATTTATTAATTAATTAATTAATTATTTATTAATTTATTTATTTATGTTAAGTTATTTATGTTAATTTATTTATTTATTAATTTATTAATTAATTATTTATTAATTTATTTATTTATGTTAAGTTATTTATGTTAATTAATTTATTTATTAATTTATTAATTAATTATTTATTAATTTATTTATTTATGTTAAGTTATTTATGTTAATTTATTTATTTATTAATTTATTAATTAATTATTTATTAATTTATTTATTTATGTTAATTTATTTTTTTAAATTTATCCAGAAGCATGCCTAGACGGACAAAATGTGTGAGACTTAACACATTTTTGCCCCAAACTTTTTTATGTCTATTTTTTGCATTTTTTCTCAAAAAAAAAATAGATTCCTTGCGTAAACATACATAAAAAATGTCATATAGTGTATGAGCAACCGTTAAAAAAAATGCAATTAAGAGGAAGTAACATTTTGTGCCACCATAAATAAAATATTAAATTTAGGTGTTTCGGCGAAGAATACTTTTTTGCTTAGTTTTAAGTGCCTGCAGTACTAAAATTTTATTGGTGCTTTTTTTGTTCCCCATTTAATATGTCCATCTTCGAAGGGCCGTAGCTCCCTTAGGACTCATTTTCGGACTAACCTTTATTTCTAATTTTCTCTTCTGTCCTATATGCCACTAATATTTTCTTTCATAATTTATTACGGACATCAAAAATACTTCTTAAATATTTCTAACCCTTATTGTTACTTTTTTATGTTTTTGGATGTAGAATCACCTAAATTTTCGCATGCCAGTTACTAATGACCCTCTATAACATACTGTGTTTCGTCAATACTGATCGTTATTATCAGTAGTCGACTTAAACTCAGTTATGACTCATCAACGTTGAAAATAAATACAGAAACATAGGCTTACGGAATAATTTTTCCGAATTATGAGAAAATTTTTTATAAGGGTCACTAAATCGAAACATTTGACTACTAATTTGTTCCACACAATAATATTGACTATACATATTATCTTTCAAAGAAAAAACCGACATTCGATTTTTATCTTTTAGGAATACAAAAGTTTTTAATTTTTATTTATCCATAACTTTTTTTCCCACCTTACTCGTTTAAATGGAATCATTAAAAAAAATCAAGATAAAAAGAGATAAAAATGTAAATATTTAAAGCCTTGAGTCGACGTGGCGCCACTGGAAATTCGCCGAGTACTGGTTATCATTATAATGTAATTAAATAACGTAAAATCAATGAAATTTATAAATTAATATTATGAATTCGTACCATTTGGTCTTTATAAAGTTTGAAAATTGATTTTAATTCGCCAACGCTTCGGCTCTTTTATTTTCTTTATCAGACATGCACCTTGGCTTGTTCTTAAATAATTTGTATACCTATAAATGTGTATTTTTTGTACATTTTCTAATAAAATAACAATAAAAAAGAAAAAAGTATAATATGATTAGTTATCAATTTGCTAAACATTTTAACATACATAAATATATTAATTTTAATTATATAATTAAAATTTTCTACTCAACCAAACGAAAAAACAAAATGTAACAATTTTACAACACTTGACACAAAAATAACCTAGTTTATTATGCTATATTCTTTTATGAAATGCAATTTTCCTTTTATTGTTTAATATAAGAATGTAGTCGTGCACTGGGCATTTTTCACAGCTATTGGAACTTTTCCGATAAATTTTCCACCACATGTACAGTGAATTTTCAATATTTCCAATATTATTTGAACAATAGAGCTTATTTAATACCGGAACTTTATGCCCAGAAATATTGAAGAGTTCATGTTTTTAGATATAGCCCAGTCATATAATAAATTTAAATTGCAATAAATGTACACGGCTGATATTTTAAAGGGTAATAGTAGATGGTAACATAACACTCCTGCACAGAAAAAAAGGTTATCTTGGATTAATATTATCTTAAATCGAGGTAATAATCTTCTTTTAAGATCACGTATCCTCGGTTTAGGATTATCTGTGACTTTGGTTTCCTTTAATTATTCTCTTGGTAGAAAAATCCTTGTGTACAAGGATTTTTTCCTTAAATGCATGACATTTAAAATAGTAACAGACAATCAAGAGTTATTATCTTGACTCAAAGCCCCTGTTGTCAGGCAGACAATTTGCGCAGTAGTTCAAGATATGCGCGGTAAAGAAGTTAGGTTTGTTTTTTTTTTTTGCCGTCAGTTGTCTTTTAAGGTGTATCATTGTTTTTATCTGCTTTAAAATGGACCAATTTATATTTGTTACCCTCAAACGATGGGGATTTTTAAATTTACTTAAAAAATTCACGGGTAAGTAACTTTAAATAATTTATATCAATAGGCGCCATTTTGTAATGGCGTTGCAACAAGTTTTTCTTCAAAAACAAGTGCTTTTTCCTACGACCACCTATGAAACCAAATTTCACACGATTAACAGAGTAAGAAAGTATCATATTTCATAGGCGTGCGAAATAATATTATACATGTGTGGAAAATTTTTTCAAAATATTTACCATTCTATTAACCATGGAACCTGACTGTGGGGTCAATATGATCTTGAATCAAGAGAATCATAATCTTAAATCAAGATTTTAATTCTCTTCATTCAAGATTATATTATCTTAAGCCAAGACTTGGTGTAAGATAATATGATCTTGGATAAAGATAATATGATCTTAAATCAAGATAATTACGTACTTGGTTTAAGATAATATGATCTTAAATAAATGGTTTAAGTGGTTTTGATTTAAGGAAATGTCCTTAAATCTAGGACCTCAAATGCCAAGATCACGGCGGACTTGATCCAAGACAGTCATGGCGTTGAACATATCGGAAGCCATGGCGGCCTTGGTTCAAGATCGTTTTGCTTTGATTCAAGATATCCTTTTTTCTGTGTGTTAGTTTTTCACCGGGTGATTTTCCTAAGGGGTGTCCGCTATCTTAAATTTTAGGGGTGAGTTGCTTAATATGCATCTTACGATAAAAATGCATATAACCAATTTTGTTAAGTAGGAAATTTTTGTTTGGGTCATTTTTTTAATATATTAATAACAATAGAGTTAATTTAAAAATAGTCGTGTTGGAGGTGTAATTGGTTTGGACTTTTTCAGTCAAATTATTCATCGGACGATAATATACTATAAATGTTCAGGTTCAGGTACTTTGGTACGGTTACAGAGGGCGCAACTCGACTTTCACCGCCCACTGTAACCGTAACAAAATAATTATGAAAACGCATAATGTATAAAACTTATAGAGAATTTCAAGAGCTACAAGTTTGCTTATAACTACTTTTATCTAGTTATCTAGCTTACGTTATTGGGAGGATTGATGTAGTGGTCTACCGCGTCTGTACATGACAAGTCTACTAGCCAACTAGCGTGAGTTCGATTCTCACTGGTGCCGATTTGCCTTTTTCAGTTAATTAATAATTGAAATTGGGCGAAGGCGTAAGTGAAGCGGACACTCCCTATAAAAACTGGTTCGAAAGTCAGTGCCGGTGGTTCCCTCTACTACTAGCCCACACAAATCCTGGACTTTTTTAAAATTAAAGTTATATTTGTTCTATAAAGCTTAGCAAAATATTAAAAGTAGAAATGTAATTAGTTTTGAAATGTATGGCTAATAAAATTTGTATGTTGGTATATCAATTAAAATGTCAATAAAATGTTTATTTTTGTTTCAAATTGAGCTAATAAAGTATATAAAGGTAAACATATATTTTGCATTATTAATACACACAGTGCGGTCCAAAAGTCACACTCCGCTCTTAATTTTTGAACGAGTTCGGATATAACTTTATAACTTTTTTTGCACGAATAAAAAAAAAGTAAAAGAAGATTCAGAAGCTGAAACTGTCTCCTTTATTATTTATATGTATAACTTATGTGTTAAGTTAACACGCTGTAGGAGAAAACACCTTAAGAAAATGTATATATGTATTTGATATTTTTTGCTTCTAAAATGTATGTAGGGGCGACCATATATTTATAATTTTTATTACTTTTTTTGGGTTAATTTTCGAAATATTTGCTAATTGATATTTTCCTAATTCAGGATAATTACCCTATGGGAAAAACCCGAAAAAGTAGGGTATTTTCTTTTTTTTAATTCTTTATCATCATTTAAAATTAGTAAAAAAGTAAATGAAGAAATTTTGACGAAAGTTTCCATTTTTAACACTTTTATAAGCCTTTATATATATAAAGGTCATTTACTATGTCAATTTTTTTAAATTTATTATAGAAAAATGGGCTGTTGGCGTAAAATGTGAAAAAAAAGGTATCAGAAGTGATCTCCAATTTTTGGATAAAATTATGTACATGTCTTGATGGAGAGTAAAGAAAATGTTGCCTTTTGCCATATGTAAATTAAATTAAATATAATCTAAATTTATTGTAATTATAACACTCTGAGTATGTATGAACTACGTTTTTTAAAGGTCCAGAAATGAGTATAAACTAATAAACTAAACTAAATCAAACGAATCCCGTTTCTGTTAAAAAAATCCCCCTTAGTATGTGCCAGAAATTAATTTATGTTGTCCTATTTTACACGTTTAATGCGCCAGACGCATACGGGTGCGTTCAGCTTGTACTTGCTGCCACGCTCGCGACGCAGACGGGTGAGTTTCTGCTATTCTTTCGTTTTGGCGGGCAGTGCTTTCTTAGCGTTAGCTGGGTGAGGCTGGTATTTTTGATAGCATTACCGAAATGGTTCGTGTTGGTGAATTTCACAATACCTTGTAAAAATTATTATTGCATGCAATATTTAACACATTATTACTAAACTAAACTAAATTAAACTAAATTCAGCTTCCCCGGAGTGCATGCAGCAAGTCCACTCATTCCAAAGGGAAAGTGACTTTTGCAACGCACTGTATACAGCATATACATTATATGCTGCAGAGTAGGGTGGAGCGAAATTTTTTTTTGTCCAATCATATGTACCAAAAGTTGCCTTATTATAGAACATAACCAGTATTGTTTTTCAATTTTTTTTTGAAGTCGTTTTGATTTCCCACGGGGGCCTTGAAATTAATCAAAATTAAAGAAATTTTAAATTTTGTTGAATGAACCAATATTAATCCCAATTTGAAAATTGCATTATAGGGGTTTTTGAGGTTGCTGAAATCGAATCTGACAATCAAAAATTCTAACCCCACCCCCGGGGTATAGCACTATGTACCAAAAGTTGCCTTTATTATAGAATATAAACAGTATTTTTTTTTTCAATTTTTTTGGAAGTCGTTTTGATTCCCCGCAGAGGCCTTTAATCAAAATTTAAGAAATTTTAAAAAATGTTGTTGAAAATTTCATTATAGGGGTTTTTGAGATTGCTGAAATCGAATCTGATAATAAAAATAACCTAACTTCACCCCTGATAATAAAAATAACCCAACTCCCCCCCCCCCCGCGAGGGTGAGGGGGTAAATGTTTGAAATATTTTCCATTTTTCGTGAAAATTTTTATATAAGGGTTTTCGAGGTTGCTAAAACTGCATTTTGAAATATCTTGTTTTTGTAGATCCACCCCTTAGGGGGGGTGATTTTTTTGAAAATTGGGTTTTTGAGGTTGCTGAAAGTGAATCTGATAATAAAAATGGTTTAACTCCACCCCCAGGGGTTGGGGGTGATTTTAGTGAAAATTTGTATAAAGGGGTTTTCGACGAAAGTGGATTTAGAAAATTTTTATTTTTTCAGAGCCACTGCGGCGAATCAAAACGACTTTCAAAAAAATTAAAAAAATAACTGGTTATGTCCCATAAAAAAATTTTTTCGCTCCACCCTATTGTAGAGTATTAAATATACAAAATTGAAATTAATTATTATTAATATTTTAAATATCGTTGAAAGGAATTAGAGTACCTACATTTCGACACTCCCATGCAACAAGGATGTAACTCAAGTTAGACCTATTTTGAGTTATTCTCATAAGTAAAGTAAAGACACACATGGATTTCTCCACAGACCATTTTAACCAAAAGTTTACCTAAAAACACTAAAGTAAGAAATTCTAAACTTGAATATTATCAGAAACAAACAATAAATAAACAATAAATACTTATACATTTTAATAGAGAATTTTATAAGCTTTCAAATGATGTATCATTTTTTCCTTTTCCACTTCAATCATTTCCCACCCTTAAATATCAAAAAAAACATATTTTAGAAATTTAGCTGTCGTGAAAAATGACAATATATGAGTTACGAAGTTTTAGAAATTTTCTAGTCTATTTTAATTTTAAAAGTGCTATTATTTAAAGTTTAAACGCAAGAAAAGTCTAGCTCCGCAGGCGAAAACTTTTACGAATTTGAAGTCCACTTGGAAAAGAGCCTGCATATTTGCTTCGCTTTGTGTCCTTATCGTTCTGGGGAAGTACAAATAAAGTATAAACTATTTATTATAAACTAAAAGAAACTATTGACGCCGGGCCCCCCTTGAACCCGGGCCCGGGAGAAGCTTCAAACATTTTTAGACTTTCGTGTAAAAGGGCCCCCCGCCCTCCCTCCTGGATACAGCCTTGTATAAAACGAAATAAAATATGAGTGATTTAAAGGGTCGTTTTATTAAACCTTTTTTCTCTCTCATTTATTACTTTCTTTAATTTCTTGCAATCAATAATAACAATAGTTTATTACTTCATTGAATGCTTTTATTTTAAAAATTCTTTTATTTTAAAACTTTATACTGTACACGGCAAAAATAAATTACATTAAATTACATAGTCCGTAAATGGTAATGTGTTGCCATAGACCGGAATGGTAAAAATTACATAGTCCGTAATGGTAGTATTTTGCATAGACCGGAACGGTAAAAATTACATAGTCCAGAATGGTAATATTTTGCATAGACCGGAACGCTAAAAATTACATAGTCCAGAATAGTAATATTTTGCATAGACTTTTTATTATAAAAACAAACGTAAAAAAAACGATCAGCTTGAACGATTTTTTTATATTTGCCTACAATACTTATGGTGTGTTTAATAATTTTAAAAAAAATTAAAAGTGCTTTTAAAACAACTTAAACACTACGATATTTCAAGAACGCTTTGACATAGAGACTTGAAATTTGAAAAAAAATATTTACTACTTAGAAAATGTTTGTTTCAAATTACAAGTCTCTGTGTCAAAGCTTTTTTGAAATATCGTAGCGTAAAGTTCATTTGGTTTAATAAACCAAACGATTTACACCCTTAATACGAGTATAAACTGCATACATCTTTCTTTAAACGTCTATTCGTTAATAAAGATCGTAATTTATAATGAATGTAAATTTTAGGCCACAAATAAAGCATTTAAATATTGTACATAAATAATATTTACCTTTTTTTACACTTTTAACACTTTAACCTAGCAGCATGCGTCGCTATCTCTCTAACAATAACAATATTAAACGGTCCGTCTCATGCCCAAACCTAGCGACCCCTTCTTGTCCAAAGCGCACGCGCGTCTTAAAACAACATAGCCCGACATTGTAAAAT
Source organism: Brachypterus glaber (assembly GCA_958510825.1). Taxonomy (NCBI): domain Eukaryota; kingdom Metazoa; phylum Arthropoda; class Insecta; order Coleoptera; family Kateretidae; genus Brachypterus; species Brachypterus glaber. Next base: position 47,741,816 of record OY294044.1, read on the forward strand.
CATGTAAAAATATGTAAATCAATGTAAATATATTTTTTTACATTATTTTACATTCTTTTACATTTTTTTACATTCTTTTACATTCTTTTACATTCTTTTACATTCTTTTACATTGTTTTACATTCTTTTACATTATTTTACATTATTTTACATTATTTTACATTATTTTACATTATTTTACATTCTTTTACATAAATTCATGAATTATGCATTGTCCAGAATAGTAAATTTACTATTCCCTACTATGTAAATTCATGTATTTTTATATTATTTAACATGCAGTTTTTACAGTGTACGTGTAATAATATCTTTCCTAGTGTTATAAAATGACCAGGCATGACGCGAAAGGGGGGTGGCGGGTAGTGGTTATTTTTTTCAAAATAAAATAAGTATATTTAAAAATATTTCTTTCAATTATATCAGTTTTTGTTTGTTTAAAAAATTAACTACAGGGGAAAGTATTATGGTTTTGGAATATCCTATTTGTACTTCCGAAGCACACGAAGCTGAGAGTACATCCTGTATTTTTATTGTCTGATATTTTGAGTTTTTCAAACTTTTAAGGTATATTTTTCGTTAAAATTATAATCTCTCTGTTTAAATAGGGCATCAAAAACACCAAACAGTTGCAAAAACTAACTTAAACCATAGAGTTAGGTTATTTTACCTCGGACGTATTAATAGGAAGTTCACATAGAACAGGCTATTTGTACGTTCGACGTACACGAAGCTAAGTGTACGTCTTGTATTCGTATTATCTGATTTTTAGTGCTTTTAAAGTTTTTAAGGTATATTTTTCGTTAGAATTGTATTCTCATCGTTTAAATGGGGGCGGGCGCCCAGGTAGGTAAAAATATTTCTTAATTATTTTTTATGATATAATTTTTTGGTTAAAAACTAATGCTAAAAAAGCTATTTTTTGTAAAATGGAGTGTTCCAAATAAAGAAACATAGTGTCCCAGCTTTTTAAGATCTTAAAAAATCTGCTAAAGCTTTTATATATTTTTTTGCATTAAAATTAATTAAATATATTAAAAAGTAATTAATTAAAGTAAAGTACTATTTATACAGAGTGTTATTTTTTATCTATCTAAAGAAATAATTTATTGATATTTTTCAAATTGCAAAAAATAATACTTCCGGCAGTTTTTGACACCTGATGTTAAGACAATCAATTAGGTATCTAAATACGAATACTTTTATATGTACTTATGACGTCAGAGGAAAATTTTAATTTATTTATTTTCTTATTTATCAAAAAAAAATTAAAAACATATTTAGTTTACGTTATTTGCTACCCAAGCGATAGTTATTATTATAATATAAGATGTTTTTTTTATAAATATGGTAAATTTTAATACAAACGGACTTATAATTACTAAAAAATTACATATTTTGATAAATATGTTAAAAATGCAAAGTTTACAGATATTTTTAGTGTCAGGGGCTGTCCATATATTACGTAACGCAATTTTTCAAAAAAAATGACCCCCCCCCTCCCTGTGTAACAAACTTTCACATTTACCAACACCCCCCCCCCTGTAACGCGTAACAATATAAAATTTTTGTTTCGCAATAAATTTAACTGTATTCTCACTATTGATTCGTTTTTCTCGACAAAACAAACATGAACCTAAAATATAGTATAACATAACCTTAAAAAAAAATTTACACGAAAAAATCACTCAAAATATTCATAATCAATATCAAACAGGGAAAAAGTACTAGGTACCTTTTTTACACCGAGTGTCACATATAACACGTATATTGTTTATGCACAGGTACACAAAATAGTACACACATTGGTGTTCTGTGAGTACACATTCCGCGCGAAAATGTATCATCGCCGATGATTCATTGGCAAGATCACGCAAGAACAGGGCCGTAAGATTTTTTTTTAATATCAATGTCAACAGTTTTTTTACTGATTACAATATTATTTAAATATGCATAGTTTCGTCAATTTTTGTGTGAAAAAGGGAATTATGGGCCACTAAATAGTAATTTATGTTGAAATAAAAAACATCTGCCAAGCTTAGAAATAAACATTAAATTTATTAAATTCCGTTACGTAACGTTTACCTAGACCCCCGCCCTCCCCCCTGTCACAAACTGTAACAATTTCTCTGACCCCCCCCCTAGGCGCGTTACGTAATATATGGACCGCCCCTCACCGTAATGGTTTAGTGTTTATTTCCAAAAAAAAAAACATTTTTTTTAACCTTGTACTATTCTACTTAATTAAGCATCCCCTAAGTCCAGGACTTGTGTGGGCTAGTAGTAGAGGGAACCACCGGCTTTAATTGACTTTGGAACCAATTTATAGGGAGTGTCCGCTTCACTTACGCCTTCGCCAAATATCAATTATTAATTAACTTAAAGGCAAATCGGCGCGCCGGTGAGAATCGAACTCACGCTATTTGTGTAGTAAAGTACGACGCCGTAGTCTACTACACCAATCCTCCCATATTATAAACGTTTAAGACAAGTATACGTTTTTTTTAGGTAGAAAAAAGTTTAATAAATCTTTTAAGGTCAAAATTAACCATATAAAAAAATAAAAAATAACCATTTAAAAACTTTTTTCCTACTTGGGAACAGTGCGTCAGACGTATAAATAGCCATTTTAGATTTTAAGGTTTCACGGCCATTAAGATATAAAGAACTTTCACTTTCGGGTTTAGACCGTGTTAATGGATTTTCACTTTCCGACGTTTCGTCTCTTACTACTAGAGACATCTTCATGGATTAATCTGAAACTAAGTTTCGAATCAACTTGTGTCACTATTTATGACGAGTTGTGGTTATTCACCCGTGACGAGCTTTTTCCTATCAAAGACTTCCATATTGCAGGTAAGTGGTAACCAGTGTCCCGATTGATATTGTTAGGATGCTTGATGATTTCTATCGATTCCCGTATCTTCCTTGGCATTTTTCTGTTTTCTGTTAATATTTGTTTTGTTTCAGACAAATTGATTTTATGACCTGTTTCATGTACATGTTCGGCTACTGCCGATAAGGAAATTTGTTTCTTTCTTATGTTGCGCTCATGCTCTTGAAGTCTTGTAGAAACTAAGAGAAAAATTTCTACAAGACTTCAAGAGCATGAGCGCAATATAAGAAAGAAACAAATTTCCTTATCGGCAGTAGCCGAACATGTACATGAAACAGGTCATAAAATCAATTTGTCTGAAACAAAACAAATATTAACAGAAAACAGAAAAATGCCAAGGAAGATACGGGAATCGATAGAAATCATCAAGCATCCTAACAATATCAATCGGGACACTGGTTACCACTTACCTGCAATATGGAAGTCTTTGATAGGAAAAACCTCGTCACGGGTGAATAACCACAACTCGTCATAAATAGTGACACAAGTTGATTCGAAACTTAGTTTCAGATTAATCCCTGAAGATGTCTCTAGTAGTAAGAGTCGAAAAGTCGGAAAGTGAAAATCCATTAACACGGTCTAAACCCGAAAGTGAAAGTTCTTTATATGTATAAATAGCCAGTTTACATAGTATTTTAATTGTCTGATTTTTAGGGTCTTTAAAGCTTTTAAGATATATTTTTTGTCAAGATTTTATTTTCCCCGTGTATACACATGTAAGTGAGGAGGGGCTATACCACATACTATAGCATATACAACACTAAATAGGCAAACCCACCGACCTAAACCAAAGAGTTAGGTTATGTTACGTCGGACGTAATAGCCAGTTCGTATTTTTTAATAGCGGGACAGTAACATGACAGTAACGAAAAATAATGTTCTACGTCCCCGTTTTTAAGACGTCCGTGCGTGATCCTTTTAGATATATTTAATGATCATGGAATTTACCCCACTAGACTTTTAGACTAATTAATTGTCATATCGACGAGCCCTAAATCCTTTCTTAACCCAAATTAATGAGTTAATTAAATTTAATTACAGCTAATTAGTACTTAACTTAATTAAGTGCCAAACACAGTCGAAAACAATAAAACACACGTACTTAGTCTATCCACCATATGTCTTTTTTTATGTCGGTAATAAAATCTGGTAAACAAAAATGACATAAAATGTTGGTTTATGGTTTTTTCACCTTCTTAATAAAACTGGAAAAGCCTTGAATTCTAATAAAAAAGTAGGGGAAATAGGGGCAAGACTAACCTAGGTTTAAGCTAATTTTTAACAAAAATGCTTAAGTGTATATGTAATTTAATTAGCTTTATCACGTTATAGTTATTTATTGTATACAAGTTGTTACAGTAAAACATAATATTATTCTGTTATTGGTACTGTAACAGCTTGTATTAAGCATTTTTAGTATTTATTACAGTAGAATTTTTTTTTTTTGAAAATTTTGATTTTATTTTACTTTTCGTTTTGCGAAAAACTAAAAAATTTAAAAAAATTTTTTTTTCAAAAAAACAATTTTCAAAAAACAACTCAAAATGTTTAATTTTTTTTTTAATTTTCTTTTTGCGAAAAATGAAAAAATAAAAAAAATGAAAATTATAGTTTTTTTAAAGTTTAGCTGCCCATCACGTTTTTTTTTGGGGGGGGGGGGGGATACTTTCAAAATTGGTAGACTTGATCCTTATAATAAATTAAAGTTTCCTAAAAAAATTTCGTTAATCGGAATTTTCTTTCAGCTTTTTTCGACGTTTTTTTAAAAGTTTAACCCCCTATTACTTTTTTGCTTTTGGGGGGATTACTTTCAAAAACAATAGAAACATAGAAATTGGTTATTTCTAAACATATCGAGTCGATCGGATCATTTGTTATCGTGTCTACAAAAAACGTGACACTGGACAGAAGGACGGACATTTTCAAAGTTTCTTATTTTTTCACACATTTTTTGGCAATTTGGGAAAATTCGAAACTACCATACAGAGCTGTCCAAAAGTCACCCCCCCCCCTCTTAACTTTTGAACGAGTTTAGATATTGACTTTAAATTTAGAAAATTTTCCATTTAACTGTATATTTTTTATTTTTTTTTGGGTTTAAAATAGGGTTGAATGTGGGTATTTTTGTCAAAATTTCTCTAAAAAATCCAAACAATTTTTTAAAAATGCCTAATTTTATAATGAAAAAAAGTAAATTATACTTTTAAACTAATTTTAGTTGACATAAATAAAAATTAACAAAACAAAAACTTAAAAATTTATTTTTTTAGCACAAAAAACTGAAAAATCAAAACCTTAAAAAACATGTTTAATATTTTAGATTTTAAGCTTTCACGGCCATTAAGATATAAAGAACTTTCACTTTCGGGTTTAAACCGTGTTAATGGATTTTCACTTTCCGACGTTTCGTCTCTTACTACTAGAGACATCTTCAGGGATTAATCTGAAACTAAGTTTCGAATCAACTTGTGTCACTATTTATGACGAGTTGTGGTTATTCACCCGTGACGAGGTTTTTCCTATCAAAGACTTCCATATTGCAGGTAAGTGGTAACCAGTGTCCCGATTGATATTGTTAGAATGCTTGATGATTTCTATCGATTCCCGTATCTTCCTTGGCATTTTTCTGTTTTCTGTTAATATTTGTTTTGTTTCAGAAAAATTGATTTTATGACCTGTTTCATGTACATGTTCGACTACTGCCGATAAGGAAATTTGTTTCTTCCTGAAGATGTCTCTAGTAGTAAGAGACGAAACGTCGGAAAGTGAAAATCCATTAACACGGTCTAAACCCGAAAGTGAAAGTTCTTTATGTTTAAAATTTTTAAAAATGTATGGTTATATAGAGAATGTTAAAGGCTGCCCCCCTGCTCACATTTTAAGAGATAAAAGTATCAAATATATGCTTAAAGTTTAAGTTGTCTTATTTAAGAGTTCTGAATTTGAAATCGATATCTCAACTCGTTCAAAAGTTAAGAGGGGGGGGTGACTTTTCTAAATACAATGTATAATAATGGGGGGAGTGACACATCTCTAAAGTTAAAGAGATGATGGCCTTTTTTTTAGTCAGCAATTTTTTAATAGTAGAAAAAAATAGTTTTATTAATTGGTTAAATTTTTATATTGACCAAAAAGACAAAAAAAGCCTATTTTGAGAAAAACCTTCTTGATTTTTTTTATTTGCAACAGTATTTACATTGAAATAAGACAATTTTTTTCTATTTTTCACTTTAGTAAGAATTTTAAATGTACCCCTTTTTAATTTTTTTTTTGTAAACAATCTTAAATGTGGATTCTTGTAGGCTCCGAAGATGATTGTTAGCGTAATAGTCTAACAGCTATTATACAAGAAAACGATCGAAACGCGTCAGCAATAAAAGGAATTAAACTATAGGAGAATAATAGAAAAAAATTGTCTTATTTCAATATAAAACTTCTCCTATTCGGCTTTAACACAAAAAAAAAACAGTATTTACGTCTATAATAAAATCTGGTAAATAAAATGACATAAATGTTTTCATTTTTATGTTTCTAGTCGAATAAAACAGAAATATATGCTATTAATATAATATTTATATAGGCTTTTTATGTATGTGATCGATTTTAGAATCAAACAAGACGTACATCATATCGTAGTAAAGCCCCAGAAATCAATATTCCTTTTTGGTCCAGTGGGCAAGTTCTAGAGATATTCTCGATGATTTGTGCTCCCGCCAGAAAAAGGGTATACACACACATCGCCAAAATTCTTGGCCCCCAATTATTTTTTAATGTAAAAAAAAATCTAACAAATACGTGGGTTCAATTCTGCATTTTATTAAAATGCTTTAATAATAATTTATTCATCCAAAAGATCTTTTTACAGATATAGGATATGTCAAAAAAATAACAGCTAATTTAAATATATTTTGTAAAATTAAATGCTAAAAATAAATCAACCGCGTAAAAGGCTTTAGATATCAATATGGTTTTAACTTTTCCAACAAACTTTAAATATGACAGATTTCTAATAGTAAGTGGCAGTTTATTGTATAATTGTGCTCCGAGGTAAAAAATGCTATTTTCATATAGTGTAAGACGGTGAATAGGATATTCCAGTGTATTACCACCATGTCTAGTTTCATAGTCATGATTTTCGTTTAGGAGAATAAATTGGTCTAAGTTCGTTTTGACATATTTTAGGACTTCGAAAATATATAGTGATGGACACGTTAATATTTTTTCCTCAATAAAAGTGTCACTACATGAACAGTTAAAAGGGAGATTATACATACAACAACAGGCCCATGTAAGCTTTTTTTTCATGAAACTAAATTTAAAAAATTGTATCAATTAATTTTTATCGTTATTTTAAGTCGTCACAAAATGTAAGAAACAAAGATGTCAATAACCAGTATGTCCTCCTCTGTTCTCAGGCAAAACATTTACACCCAAAACATTATTTAATCAACGAAATTGGAAATAATTTTATTTTTATGGACGATAACGCCACTCCCCACCGCACAAGAACGGTTACCAATTTGCTACAGCAAGGGAATGTTCAAAGAATGAACTAGCCAGCAAACTCACCTGACATGAATCCTTGTGAGAAAGTTTTGGATATGCTAAAAAGGGTAATTTTGAATAGAGATTACCCCCCGTTCACCTTTCAAGAGCTAATTGTTGCTGCTCAAGAAGAATGGAACAACATTTAACAGAAAACGATTAAAAACCTTTTTATTGGCATGCACAATGTGTTAATGTTTTGTTTGAGAACAGAGGAGCACATACTGTTTATTGACATTACTTAAAATAACAATAAAAATTAATTGATTTGATTGAATTTTTTTAATTTAATTCCATAAAAAAAACGTTACATGTGGTAAAGCATTTCAATAAAATGCAGAATTGAACCCACATATTTGTTAGAATAATTTTTTTTACGTTTCCAATCAATTGAAGGGTCCAAGAATTTTGGCGATGTGTGTAGTTATATTCCAGATATGTCCCTCAACTTTTAAAACTAGTTTGATTCTCAACCATAACTTTTTTTTTGGGTACTTACAAAGCTCAAACTTACGTACTTAAAGTACGTCTCGGGGATAACTTTTTGTATTTTTTTATGGAACATATGTGTAGTTTCGTGTGTAAACCTTTATACATAGTATATGTAAATGCCAGATTGCAAGTTTATCTGGAACTGTGTAAAAAATTGCAGCCAAACATGCTTGTTTGGTTCCGACAATATAAGCCAATTTTTTAGCGTTTAGCAGAAAAATATTTTCACCTCCCAGTAGTTTCCAGACAACTTATTTGCTAGACTATTTTCTTTTTATTATGCTGAAAAGGCAAATTCACATTATTTAGTGAGTTTTATTGACTATAAGATGCCTGCATTTCAAGCTCGGGGAAATTATATTTATTCAATAACACTGGAAAAATATACTGGAATTATCTCTGTCTAGTAGGCGTATTTTTTATCAGGAGTTAACGATAAACTAGATCACGCATGTAGGTCTTTGAGTGGAAGTGTATCTACTTCTGCTCAAAAATATCGGCCCACCTAAAAAAATACACATTTTCAAATGCTAATAACTCCAAAACTATTCAATAGATTTATTTGACCTTTTTTTTATTTTAAAGCTTGAACTTTTAGCTCTTAATTACTGGAATAAAAATTATCAAAAATCTTTTTTTAAACCGGCAGCAATGAAAATTACACAGCTATGTTTTTTTACTGCTTCTTTTGATATGCGCACGGTTTGCCACTGCATATTTTTTTACAATTTAATTAATTGATTTTATAGGCCAATTAAATGGGAGTAATTTCTTTTTTAACTTTTTAATTTTCCTTTTCTCGTTTAGGAGATATACGGTTTTTTCTGAAAATAAACATTTTTGCAAATAACAAAAAAACTACACAGTGGATTTAATTGATTTATTTTTTAATTTGAAGCTTAAGTCCTTAACTTTTATTTATTTAATTTAAGTTTCTGGTGCAAACATGTTTAAACTGGGTTTACATTGCTTAAATAGTCATGTTTTTTTTACCCAAACTTTTTTGATGCAATTTAACCACAAACTCAAATGTTTCCATAAGTTTTAAAACTTATTCTAAAAGCCACACTTATTGTGACTGATTCCTTCTTTTATTTTTTATCATAAGTCTTCTCATTTAGGAGAAATTAAAGTTTTTCGGAAAAAGTGACTTTTTAATCAGTGGGCTAGTGCCACCCCTGTAAAACTGTATATGACGGAAAAGCGTCGATAGAATATAAAGATCTATTGCACTTCTATAACTTTAGCTTAAATAAATACATTTCATTAACACGTTTTCTGCGTTAGCAACTTTTTGGTTCCCAGCTCAGACTGCGTTTTGAGGCATATATGTCGAACGAACTTTGCACAGACTGTTTAAATCTCTAATGGTACTCCAAAAACAAGTTCTAACTTCTTTTTAAGGACTTTTTGCTTTTTAATTTTTTTTAAACAAAATATTTTATCAAATAAAATAACAATAAACAAATTTTAAATTTTATTAAAATTATTTAATAACAATTATAAACACAAAAAAACGTATTAGACGTGTATGTTTTTTTACAACAATGCTGTTTTTCGTTATTATTAGTTACATTACATTATGGTCAATAAAACATTCAATTTAATTTAACAAAACACTAAAACTAACCAACATTACACGGTTGAGGCTAGGTTATCAATGTGTATACACCATAACTAACTTTTTCTGCAATGCAGGCCTGTGCATAACGTTCTCCAGGACGTCGGTAGACACGCTGTCTTGCATCATTCCCAAATAGACATATCCTGGTTTCATCAGAAAACATAACCTTTGCCCATTGGTTTCTGTCCCAGTTTAAATGTCTTCTTGCAAACTGCAGCCTGGCACGACGATGGTTAGCAGTGAGTTTAGGTCCAGTTGCGGCCTTATAAGAGCAAAGGTTTCTTTCAAAAAGCCTTCGACCAATAGTGGACCTACTTACTGCTACGCCTCTTGTTTCTTGAAGCCGTGATCTCAAATTAACTGAATTTAGACGACGATTCCGCAGGGAATTAAGCTCGATAAATCGGTCATCCCGAGCGGACGTGCACCTATGTCTGCCAGCTTCTTGGCGTCGACTAAAGGAACCGGTCTCCTCAAAACGTTGGAATACTCTTCTTACCGCTGCTCTCGTAATATTTAACTGTTGAGCAACATAACGCTGACTGTGCCCTTCTTGTAGCAGAGCTACAGCTTGGGCAGCTACTTCCGGACTTGTTTCCATTTAAATAATACAATTAAATAAAATTTTAACGAGTTAAAAAAGTATTGTCACATAAGTGACAAGTCTTGTCAATCATAAAAAAGTTAGTTACAGGGGTGGCACTAGCCCACCACTTAAAAAGTCCTTATTTACCAAAAAAACATAATTTCTCCTAAATGAGAAGACTTATGATAAAAAATAAAAGACGGAATCAGTCACAATAAGTGTGGCTATTAGAATAAGTTTTAAAACTTATGGAAAGATTTGAGTTTGTGTTTAAATTGCAACAAAAAAGATCGAGTAAAAAAAACATGACTATTTAAGCAATGTAAACTCAGTTTAAACATGTTTCCAACAGAAACCTAAATTAAATAAATAAAAGTTTACGATTTAAGCTTCAAATAAAAAAAAAATCAATTAAATCCATTGCGTAGTTTTTTTGTTACTTGCAAAAATGTAAATTTTTAGAAAAAACCTTATATCTCCTAAACGAGAAAAGGAAAATTAAAAAATTTAAAAAGAGATTACTTCCATTTAATTAGGCTATAAAATCAATTAATTAAATTGTAAGAAAATATGCAGTGGCGAACCATGCGCATATCGAAAGGTGCAGTAAAAAAACATAGCTGTGCACTTTTCATTGCTGCCGGTATAAAAAAAGATGTTTGATAATTTTTATTCCAGTAAGTAAGAGCTAAAAGTTCAAGCTTCAAAATAAAAAAAAGATCGAATAAATCCATTAAATAGTTTTGGAGATATTTGCATTCAAAAATGTGTATTTTTTTAGGTGGGCCGATATTTTTGAGCAGAAGTGTAGATTATCAAATAGAATTATACAACGGTCCAATATGTCTTCGTAAAGTTAAAAGTTAAATTAATTTTAAATTTAAAGAAAACAAAATAAAATTTAAAAATATGAAACCGGTACCCTTTCTAGACGGGTGGAAAAATGAGAACGTTTATAAAATAAGACATCAAATTAACTTCGGTTTCTTTTCTTATACAAAAAAATTTGATTTAATGTCAAAAATGAAATTTAATGTAAAAAAATATCAAAAGTCCAAACGAAAAAATAGATTTCATATGTTTTTGTAGGGAATTAATAGTATATTGTTTTACTAAGAGGAAAAGTGAAGCTTTTTTTTACTAGTCTGTAAAATTTACTTTTACAGACTTTGTAAACTACAGACGAGTAAAAAAAGCACTTTTCTTCTGAGTGAAACATATTATTTTTTCTTCAAGCATCCTATAGATATTTTTTAAATATAAATTTTTGAATTAAATTTATTCAGTAATAAAATATGTGTTTTTATTGAAATAGGCCAATAAAACCCTTTCGAAATAAACTTAAACCTTCCTTAGCTCATTTTAAATTTTTTTCGTGGGTTAAATCGTACACTTTTCGCGATTTCGATGGTAACTTGTCTAATGTAGCATTTGCAATTTCGGAGAGATTTGTAGGTGTATAAACTATATTATTCTTCAATCATTTTTAATTTCACACAAGATTTTTGCACAGAATCTCGATTCAACCACCTGTTTACATAATAAACAAACAAGTTTGAAGTAAGGCTGTCATCAAAGTCAAAGAGTGCTGCCGCCAGTGGTGGTTTTTCTAACTAACTTTATTTTACGGCGAACAACGATGAACTCATTTTTTTACTGTAAAAAAATAGATCACTTCTAACTAGTGTGTTCAGTTATAAAATATGAACATTTTAGTACGCTTGAAGAAAAACGTTATTTTTATTTATGTAAACAAATTGTCCTACTATAAATAATAAGTGAGATATCGCTAATAATTATAGTTTTTGTCCGTTTTGCCTCTCTTGCCCTACGCTAATGTTAATCATATTTAACGTGACGCAAATAGAAAAAGTCCTAAATCTTTTGGTGAAAGAATTTTTAAATCGGACATTCCGTTAAAAAGTTATAAGGTTTGCATACAGACAAACAGACAGACAGATACACAGACAACTAGGTAGACAGACATTTTTTAACACCCACATTTTCTCGACATTTCATGACATTTTGGACCCCCACCCACCCCCTGTAACACTAATTTCATATACCATTAACATGGGCGTAACACTCTAAAATGACCCCCCCCCCTAGGAGCGTTACGTAATACTTGAAAGTTCCCTTTCCATCGATTTTAATAACGGGTATTTCCACCCTTAAAAATAAAATGACATTAAACCTGAAGTTGAATGCCATTTTATTCCGGGACCCTGGTTCCAATATCTGTGAATTGTAGTCTACACGCCGAGAAATGATTACTTAAAATAAGTAAGTAAAATTTAACTCAAATAGCCAATAGTGGCCAAAAAGTTTGTATATCTGTGAGCATACTTTACTGAGACCAAGCGGTTAAAACTTAAATCAAGAAAAAGTGCTTGGGGGCCTAATAAAATTTCTTTTATGGAGTTTTAAAGAAACCGGGTATTTAAAATACTAAAAATAATATAAATAGTACTTATAATTACTGAATTACATATTTAAAATTAGTTAAAAACGTTTATATAAAGTATTTTCATACTTGAAACAAGTATTTAACAAGTATTACAAATATTTTATATTATAATTTTTTTCTGTGTTCACCCTGTTTTATTATTTTACTTTTTGTTTTTACGTCATAGGGTTGGTTGCTTCGTTAAAACTTAAAACTAAAACTTAAAATAAAACTCGTTAAATTCACGTTAAAACTTTACAAAATATTGGAAAGGAAGTACGTAAATAATAAAAGTATTAATAAAGGAGGGTATCGCATTTTGGGCTGAATCTCTTGCAACGATAAGATTTTACATGCTTATAGATACATAAAAAATAAATATAAATTTCAGCCCTTTTTACATCCCGGAACATACTTTAATTAATTATTTTAATTACGAATTTTGGCATGCTTTGGCAACATTGCGATAGATCAAATGTCAACTCTCATATCATGTCAAAATATTAGTTCATATATACATAGATGCACCTTCAGTTCACGCCAAACCGAAATGTTTACATTGCGACATGCAGGTAAATTTCACCTTCCCGCTTTTGGTCACCACCCACCGCTATAGTGGTTTGTTAACAAATATGTTATACTCCACCTCCTCGCAACCTCACGGCTATAGTGGTTTGTTTACAATTGGTTTTGTATATGTTCTACATAAAACAAATCAACATTAATGCCATATCTATGTATATATGATCTAATGTCAAAATAAAAATAACTTTGCCATTAAGTCCTACTTTGGGGCGCAGGGCTAAGTGTATTGTGTTGTGTTTACTGCGCTTAACTGTAGAATTAAATTATTTTGTTCTTATGTTGTTAATTTTTACGGATTTAACATGGTATAAAATACACAATGTGTAATTAGGTTGGTCTTATCAGACTAGTTTTTCAGTGATTATCGAGTTGTATGTAGTATAACTAGTATGGAAAATTTTGTCATACGAGCCGGCAGGCGAGTATGACGGTCCCGCGACCTCAAATATAAAACACTGTATGGCTTTAAACTGCGGACAAGGTTAAAAACAATATTTTTTGTGACTCGACATTGTAAATGCAACAAAACACATATGTTTAAATAAAGCAATTAATGTTATTCAATAATTTTATCAAATTAGTAGTTAAAAAAGATTTTTATTTAATTTTAGCACATATTTACAAATTATAATTCAAAAATTAAGGTTATGACATATATCAGGTTTAAATATTTAACAATAGTAACGTTCCATAAATTAGGTGTCTGCGGTAGAGGCTTAATTAAAAAATAATACTCTCAATTGATATAAAGTTTAAACTTATATCTAAATAGTTCAAATGTTATTTTTTAAAAAGTTTTATTTAAAAATAAAGTATTGCCCATAAGAGCAACCCTACATAATAGTAAAAGAGTCACTTATATACTTTATTACCGTATTATTACTAAGTAATACATGCAGTATTATAAATCACGATATACTTACTTTAAAATATTAATTTATTGCAAAAATATAAACACTGTTTGTATTTTTAATAAGGTAGATACTGGAAATAAAGACTGAAGACTGACGCTACCTTTGACAACTTTACTTTAGCGGATTTATTCTTAAATTCAGCTCATTTTTATCCCTTAACTGGTGAGGTGGTTAAAACATAACACAACTGGTGACCTGGTGCCATTTAGGATCCCATATTTCAAATTTTAAAAAATCCTAATTTTTTTTGTTGTTTGTGTTATTTTTTAGTGTCAATGTGAACCTTAGTGCTTATTTAATAGTCTGGTATAGTAATTAGCTTCTAAAAAAATAACAGGTGGCAACATTAAAATAAAATATAATTCCTGTCATTGGCTCATGCCCTCAAAATATGAAATAATTTATTATGGTAGGGTCACGCATGGCACCATGTCACCAGTTAAGGGTTATGAAAGCTATTCATAGTAAAAATTGACAGATTATATTTATAATTTATTACTATAGTCCAGAGCTAATATAACGTGCAGTGACTCATTTGTGGGAATAGATCAATTCAATTGGCAACATATGAAAAAAGTAACTTGTATTCTGCTTTAAAACTTTATAATAATTTACCAATCAAGCTAAAAAATCTTATAAAAGTTTCTAATAAATTAAATAGCTTTAAATCTAAATTAAAAGAATATCTTATACAAATTGAACCCTATAACATTACAGAATATTTAAGCCACACACCAGCCGCAATATAGGTTTTTTTGTTTTTGGGATTCCTTATTCCTTTTGGGTCATTCTTTAGTTTTTAAAGGTCAAGTTCTTTTATCTGTACATTATTTATTTATATTTATTTATTATTATTTGGTTGACAATATTTCTTTTTAAAGAAATAGAATAGAATAGAATAGAATAGAATAGAATAGAATAGAATAGAATAGAATACAATAGAATAGAATAGAATTTATTTCATAAAAAAGAAAGAAATTTACAATTAATCAGTCTCTTAAAAGAATAGAATAGAATAGAATACAATAGAATAGAATAGAATTTCTTTCTTTTTTATGAAATAAATTCTATTCTATTCTATTGCATTCTATTCTGTTCTGTTCTATTCTGTTCTGTTCTGTTCTGTTCTGTTCTGTTCTGTTCTGTTCTGTTCTATTCTATTCTATTCTATTCTATTCTATTCTATTCTATTCTATTCAATTCGGGTACGATTCGCGTAATTTCGTCTAAGGGAATTCTGTGGATATCTGCAACATAGCAGAGTAAGGTTTTAGTCACTGCATGTCTTATTGGAATAGAAACTTACAACATTGTACACACAGAAAAATGTTGTTATCAAGACTATATGTGATTATAACGAAGAGAATATATTCTTCTTTAATGCATACCATATTGTTATCCTTTCATATTTAAAGCAAAATATTATGCTTAATTTAAGAATTATTATTGTTTTCGTTAAAACCTTTTATTTCTTCAAATAAGCAGTTTCTCTCTAAAACCTTTTATTTCTTCAAATAAGCAGTTTCTCTCGATTTTGCAACCAATCAAGACAGGACAGGAAAATTGTTATTTAAAGAATAATGCATTTTTATTGTTTTGATTATAATAAAATCAACATTTATAGTTTTAAGTCGAGATAATGTATTTTTTCTACTGCCTAATTAAGTGCTAGCTTACATATTATCTACCCTTGTCAAGGCTTGTTTAACTTGGCAACCAATAAAATCAGTGAACTTATTTATTATTGACCGTTATTAAGCATTGTTTATTGACGACGGTCAATAATGATTTTTTTTTAAAACAACTACTAACTTTTTAAAACTTATTTGTCAAACTGACAGCTATGTCAAAATTATTTTTAAACTTTATTTTTAACTGATATTTGAAGTTACTAGCTTTAAGGAGTAAAATTAGTATATGCGTACGTATGCACGTTATGCACCACGTATGCGAACTGTCTTAAGTGTTCTCGACTGATTTTTTGTCTCGACTTCGTCTCAGTAAAAAAACTTCAGTCTCGAACACTAAAGACTTAGTTCGCATACTAGGTTCATAATATACTATTTCTTGGATGAAAATATAAAAATTTTCTTTCCCTAGAATATTAGTTATTTGAATAAAGCAAACATTTTTCTTTCAAAAATAAACTTTAGGAATATTGACATTTATTGGTTTAGTTAAAGATAATTAGGTTTAATCGAAAACAATATTTTTAAGAAAATAAATTTCCCCACTTAAAGAATATAATTATTTAATTCTTAACTTTTTTCTGTGTACAACATACTAACCACGTATTTATACATTTATAGTTTATAAATATGTGATACTAACGCAAGATTTTCCTTGGGGACAAAACAATGTAAATTTTGATTATAAATTCATTTTACCATTCAAATAATTAAAATTAAATAAAGACTAGTTAAATTTTAGATTTTTTTTAACTAGAACATTCCAGTTTTTTTCATTGAGTCATTTTTTATAATGTTTAAAAAGTCGATTTGAGGTTAATTATGCTTTACTGTGCCACCGCATATTTTTACCGAAACAATCCACAATTACAATTACATTTTAGCGAGTTTTTAAAAGGCAAAATATATTTGATGAGACCCATTTTTTTTACTTATTTAAGGTGCACGTTTTTATATAGTACTAAATCAGCAGAATTGTTGTTTTTTATTTAAAGCTCATGTCTTTTACTTCTTCTTCTACAGTTTCTTCATCCCAGGGCAACTTTCTATTGCCGTCTGACGGAGGCTTAACGGTGATTTCGCAGAACTGCCTCCGGTTGGAGTGACCCTATTTCTTCTTCTACTTAAGTTTATCAAACCCAATTTATGTTTTTGATAAACTTGATTAGAAGAAAAACGTAACTCCGTAAGCTTCAAATTTAAAACACAGCATCATTTAAATTCATGTAGTACTTTTTGAAAAAATGACAACTTTCAGGAAAATCCTGATATCTCCTAAACCAGAAGTAAAAATATAAAAAACTAAAAAAGAAAATATTCATTAAAACTGCGGCAATAAGAGAGACCTTAAAAATTTGATAAACAGTTACAGTGGCGTACCATGCAAGTCCTAGAAGATGGGGCAAAAAACATAGTTGTACATTATTTTTTGCTGTTAATACAAAAGTACTTTTTTTAACCATCCTAAATAAAAACAAAAGTAGAGAATATTTAAGCCTTAAAACAAAAAAAGAATCAGTCAAATCCATTAATTAGTTTGGACTAGCGAAATATTTGAATTTAAAAAACGGCAATTTTTTAGGTGTCCGGGATTTAATGCCGGGAGTGTATAAAAGAATTATTTTAATTTTTTTTAATTATTGTTTTTACAAGAATACAAGGCCTTACCATTAAAAAAAAATAAACGGGAATACAATAGGGATTGCTACTTAAAATTCAAAAAGCTTATTCTAAGCCATGGTTGCAGTCTATTTGCCTATACATGAAAGCATTATTTACCTAATAAGGTTACTTCCTTTGAAACAAGGAGCATTACATCTTACATTATTTCTGTAAGGTAATTAGTGCAACAAGATTGACTATACATACTAAAGACCCCCGGAAAAAGACGCTCATAAATTAGGCATTATAACATCTCTTTTCCACATTTCTCTATTCCAAACATCTCTATTCCACATTTCTCTATTCCAAACATCTCTATTCCACATTTCTCTATTCCATAACATCTCTATTCCACACTACTCTACTCTGCACTACGTACTTGCCTAATATCTAAAGATAATTTTTCCTTAGCGGAACAAAAACGTTAAAATTTGTGTTTGCGCTCTATAATTTAAAAACCCTGTATAAGTATTGTCATTAACATTGACAAAGATGACAAGGCAGTGATTACGTTGATTGCGGTAAATCTATTACAACAAATACAATACATATTAATTATTAAAATAATAATTAACAAAAATAAAAAATTCTAATTACATACTAATAAATGCAACGACTTTGTTACGCTAAGGAAAAATTATATTAAGCAAGTACGTAGTGCAGAGTAGAGTAGTGTGGAATAGAGATGTTATGGAATAGAGAAATGTCGAATAGAGATGTTTGGAATAGAGAAATGTGGAATAGAGATGTTATAATGCCATAAATTATGATATGCCAGGTGTTCAAGTTACCTACCTACACTAACTAACCTTCCTATCTACAAAGTTCAAAGTTCAAAGTTCATTTAATTGATGTCTCAACTTAAAAAAGTTTTACACAAGTCAAAAATAGTATATAAAAGTTATTTTTTAACTAATTTAAAAAAAAATTAAGATAATTTAAAATCATACTTACAATTTACATTTAAAAATATTAAAATGAGAAAACACTTATATTTAAATAAACTTAAGACGATATTATCTCTCCAAAAATGTTTTTATTATTATTACATAAATAATAGCGACATGTTTCTGCCCTTTTAACATAGGACCATCTTCAGGCTAATAATTAAAATTAAAAACAAACAACAACAATTACATTACACGTATACAAGTCAGTATGATTGTTGGTTTGTAAGTTTTAAAGTCCAGATCCCTTATACAAAGAGGTAGTTTATTATAAAATACTGGGTTGAAATTCTAGAGGTATTTAGCCTCAAATAATTAATTCTCATGTCTTTATTTGATCTAAGTAAGTGTGTATGGATATTTTCAGACACCCTGTATTTACCACAGTTTGTTTTAGCATTAAAAAGGCATTCGTAAATGTATCTGCTAGGTAATGTGAAAATTTTTAGGTCTATAAATTTTTGTTCTACATCAGCTCTATAACTTAAGCCGGCTAAAACTCTAACAGCACGGCGCTGCAAACCAAACAGTCTGTTTAGGTCCGTTGAATGTCCCCAAGCCAGTAAACCATATGTGCAATTGCTCATAACTAGCGAGTGTTATATCATTAAACATGTATCCATTTCAACAATTTTTACCAGTTTTTTTAAGAGAAATACTGACTGAGATTTTTTTGGAGGTTGTATCAATATGACCTGGAATCCAGGTCCTGGATAGGTGAAACTAGAGCACTCGTGATTAGGTTTCATGTAACAATGGATGGACCGGACCTGAAGTCAATTATGTAAAGCATACAGAGTGATCAGTAACTGGCATGCCAAAATTTAAGGTGTGATTACATCCAAAAATATGAAAAAAAGTTTTTATAAAGGGTGGTCCGGAAATGAGCCCTAAGGGAGCTTCGGTCCTTCGAAGATGGACATATTGAATGGGGAACAAAAAAATCAGCAATAAAATTTTAATGCTGTGGGGTGATTTTTCATTTAAAACTAAGCAAAAAAGTATTCTTCACCAAAAGACCTTTTAATATTAAAGGAGTCTTTTAAAAAGTATCACTTTTGGTGGCACAAAATATTACTTTCTCTTAATTGCATTTTTGTTGAAAACGGTTGCTTCTACAGTGTTATACTATATTTTTTACAAAAAAATTCAAAAAAATACGCATAAAAAGTTTGGGGCAAAAATGGGTTAAGCCTCACACATTTTGTCTGTCTAGACACGCCTTTGGATAAATAAAAAAATAAATAAATTAACGTAAAACTATTGCCCTTATTAATACTAGTATACACGTAAAACTTGTCGCTCTAGCTTAAAGGGTACCAGAGTTATTAATTAAAAACCTTATTTTATTACAATTTTAGGCGGACTTTTTTTGGCATCCAAAATTTTGCCATGCCAGTTACATTTTGCCTTAACTCTAAACTGGGAATTATAAACATTAACCTTTCAAGAATTAATCAAGTTATGTAAAATTTTATACAGATTGATAAATTTCACCTTTTTTCTAAAGAAACCATATCAAACCTATTAAGTAAAACACTATCCTAGCCCTGCAAAGGATGGCAACCAAGCGTTTTAAAATTAAGGTATTTTAAAAATTTACGTTGTACCTGTCTTTCTGAGCTTTTACCAAATAATAGAAGCATATTCCAGTCGAGAATACACAAGTGAAAAATATAATCTTTTTAAAAATAAAGCATTTTTAAATTAAAGGTTCATTTTGCATCAAACCAAACTTCTAAATCTTTTTTTCTTAACACGATTTAAAGATATGTGGTTTATTTTATAGTCAAAATTTATTATATTGGTTTTTCTTGTATGTGGCATAACTTTACATTAAGCTTTATTTAAATTTAATTTATTTTTTATGCACCAGTCATTTAGCGCATTTAGATGTTTTTGTAACAACTCACAATCTTGAAGATTGCAAATGTTTCTAAAGAGTTTATTAATAAATATTAAAAATAGAAATGGTCCCAAATTAGAACCCTGAGGTCACCAGCAAAAAAATATGAGATTTAAAACCATTCTAAAGAACAAACAAGATCCTATCAAAAGATTAATAAACGCCTCGCTAAAACCAATATCTATAAAATTTTTTAAAAGAACGTTTGGATCAAAATGTCTTAAAGTACATTCAAATTAAGCTATTTCCGAATCAACAGGTTCCGGTTTCGGCTTCTTTGGGTGCTACAAGCCCCAAAAAGGAGATGAAATGAGGCACCCTAAAAATCTATTTTTAACTTACTTTTTACTAACTTTACCGAGTCAAACACATTTCATTTATTACATCAACTATTCTCACAGTTATACACAATTATTTTGCAGGCAGTCTCTAAAAAGTTCACTTGATATGTCAGTTCTAAAAAATTTTATTTAATCAAAAAGGCATTTTATAAATTCTCATTTCTATAAAAATTCAAACATGAATTATGTCAAAGTCACTTTTTAAAACTGTTTTTACCCTTTGGCCCCTAAGACATATGTAAAATACATCCAGGAGAAAATAATGATATAAAAATGGTCAACAGCTCTCCATATACATAAATTATTTCAGATTTTTCAACATTCAACAAAATTGCCTACTTACGATTTGCAATTTTGGCGAAGGCGCTAGTAGGTTCTGACAAAAATAAATATTTTCCTAACAAGTGCGGAAAAGCCTCTTTACGAATGCGTTAGGAACAATACTTTTTCTACGAGCAGGGTTAAAATAAAATATACTTTTTTATTTTATCAAATAAATCGAAATAAATTTTATTTTTATAATTTTTCAATAAGAAAATCAATTAACAGGTAAAAAATTTAAACATTTTTATAATATTATGAATAAATATAACAAGAATAACACTACGCAATTAAGGAATTAAACAATATTAATGCGTGCGGGAAAGGATTTCTTTCCACACCCATATAAGAGTGATCTTTCCGCAAGCTCGTATACAAAAGCTATTATAGCAACTCATTTGCAAAATGGGAAAGTATTAGAGAAGTAGCTGTTTAAACGAGAGTACCAAGAAGTACTGTAGGTTGAATGAAAAAGAAATGGGAAACGGAACCAAACATAACAAGAAATGAATGTTCCGGTAGACCAAAGAAAACTATCGAAGACCAAGACTGTTTATAAGGGATTAATTAAATATAGAAAATTTTCCTACTTAAGTGATTACCACTGCTTTCCAAAAGAATGCCAACTACAGAACTGGAGAATTGTGTGGCAGATAAAAAACAGGATGAAATTTTTAGAAAAATATATTTTTTCTTCAAGCGTACTAAAATGTTCATATTTTATAACTGAACACACTAGTTAGAAATTATCTATTTTTTTACAGTAAAAAAATGAGTTCATTGTTGTACGCCGTAAAGAAAACTTAGTTAGCAAAACCACCACTGGCGGCAGTACTCTTTGACTTTGATGACAGCCATACTTTAAACTTGTTTGTTTATTATGTAAACAGGTGGTTGACTCAAGATTCTGTGCAAAAACCTTGTGTGAAATTGATTAAAAATGATTGAAGAAGAATATATGGTTTATACACCTACAAATCTCTCCAAAATTACAAATGCTACATTAGACAAGTTACCATCGAAATCGCGAAAAGTGTACGATAGCCTACGAAAAAAATGAGCTAAGGAAGGTTTAAGTTTATTTCTAAAGAGTTTTATTGGCCTATTTTAATAAAAAAACATACTTTATTACTGAATAAATTAAATTTAAAAAAAAAAAAATATATATATATATATATATATATATATATATATATATATATATAGGATGCTTGAAGAAAAAATAGTATGTTTCATCTTTCAAGAGGAAAAGTGCTTTTTTTACTCATCTGTAGTTTCCGGACTCCGCTTCGCATCGTATTCTTCTTCTTCTACAGACTAGTAAAAAAGCCTCACTTTTCCTCTTAGTAAAACAATATACTATTTTTTTGATGAAAAACCATGCATAGCTTGAGTTCGATTCTCACTGGCGCTGAAATTTGGCGAAGGCGTAATTGAAGCGGTCACTCCCTATACAAACTGATTCGAAAGTCAGTATAAGCCGGTGGTTCCCTCTACTACTAGCCCACACAAGTCCTGGACTTAGGGGATGCTTAATTAAGTAGAACAGTACGAGGTTAAACAAACATGTAAACAAACATTTATATTAAATGTCAAATAAAAGTTTTAATTGACAATGCATTTAAAATATAAGATAGAAATCTTACATAGGGAATTAAATTTATTCTGCCAGCCATAACACAAGAAACAAACGTGCATTAACATGTAAGTGGTTAAAACACCCGGTAGTGATAAGACATTTATAATATTTTATAATATCTACAATTATGAGCAGTGTAGTGTAGTATAAAGTTACTTGGAAATTGTTGATTTGAGAGACGACCAACTTAATATGGCTGCTGTGTAAGTTGGACGAAAGTTTGTAGCACAACTAAACAGAAAATCAAGAACAGTTACTAAACAGAACTCGGCAAAAAAGGTTTCATTGTCTTTTAAACTCGACTTAATATAAACTTTTTCGCTAATATCGTTTTTGATTTTGCAATTTAAAGCTAGTCTTGCAAGTTCCGTGCTATGCTAGGTAGAATTGGATAAAAAATTGTTGAAATTTAAATCTAAACAGCTAAAAAGTACTAAAAATTTATTTTTTATTCAATTGATTCTAAAAGCGAAACTTTTTGTTCAAAAAGTTTTTTTCGCCCGCTAACTAAAACTTGTTATTTTTAAGCTTTTTAGAGGAAGATGCTTTACCTTTACTGTAATATTTATAACACTTTTGGTCTTAAACTAACCCTTCTTTTTGACCAGATACAGTTATTATAATCATTTCATAAAAAATTAAAAAAGTCTATAACATAACCTCAAAATAATAATAATAATAATAATAATAATAATAATAATAATTTTATTACAGCACAATGGCCATATACTACAAAATAATAAAATGAATAAAAATAAAAATAAAGCAAAACAAAATAATTATAAATAAATAAAATGATTAGGTCACTTGTAAGAAACAAAGGCGTCGCCAAGTGGCGATTTGTGCAGAAACTCAAAAGCAGTCCGAAGATACAAACGCTTTTAGGAAAACATTAGGACTGGAGGGTAGCCGCTTCACAAAAGAGGCGAGCAACTTGCGTCTCAGAGCATCCAGGGTATCTATTCGGGCAGAGGCAAACATTTCCGAGGCACTACTATAGCGCGGTAGTCTATGGATAATGCGATATGCATCATTATAGCATACGCGAAGAGTTCGCCACGAGGCCACCGTGTGATCAAGCCAAATTTCACCACAGTATGCGTTAGAACAAAATGTCCTGAAAAGAGAGTTCTTAACCTCGACAGAGCACTTAGAGAATTTTCTAGCTAACATGTTTGCGCGGGCACAAAGGTTTTTCTTGTGACGCTGAATGTCAGAGTTGTCACTTAGCATATCATTGATAACGTGACCTAGGTATTTGATTTCGAACACGCGTTCAACAACAGAGTTATTTAAATAAACAGGAGGAACACAGAGGTCTCTATAATTTGTGGACTTGAACACTAAAACTTTACTCTTATAAAGAACTTTCACTTTCGGGTTTAGACCGTGTTAATGGATTTTCACTTTCCGACGTTTCGTCTCTTACTACTAGAGACATCTTCAGGGATTAATCTGAAACAGTTTCAGATTAATCCCTGAAGATGTCTTTAGTAGTAAGAGACGAAAGTGAAAATCCATTAACACGGTCTAAACCCGAAAGTGAAAGTTCTTTATATCTTAATGGCCGTGAAAGCTTAAAATCTAAAACTTTACTCTTATTACTATTGTATTTAAGAGAACGTGATTTGGCAAAGTCTTCACATATTTTTATAAGCATACGTAGACCTTGAAGTGAGGGGCAAAGAAGGACCATATCATCGGCGTAGCTGATGCAGTTGACTTTTAGGCCACCAAGAAAGCATCCAGCAGGGGCTTTAGCCAGGAGAGTATGAAGGTCGTCAATGTAGGCATTGAAGGCATCAGGAGCAATTAAACTTCCTTGTCGTACACCGTTGCGTAGACTGAAGTCAGATGAAGTGGCAGATCCCCAGCGAACAGATGCCGTGGCTTTGGAGTTCCAACTTTGTAAGAAGCGGCAAACATAGCTAGGTACTTTCCGACTTATTAAGGCTCTGATTAACTTCACATGATGAACCCTATCAAAGGCTTTACTTAAATCCAGGAATATTGCATACACAGGAGTTTTCTTCATAAGGTGGTAGCTAACTGTTTCTTTCAATAAAAAAATTGCATCTACAGCTCCCATAGATCTTTTAAAACCAAACTGGTTGTCACTGGTTTGGAAAAAGGGCCTACATCTATTGAGTATGATTAGTTCAAGTACTTTAGAAAACGTAGTAGAAATAGCAATAGGCTATGTCAACTGATTAATATGTATTCACCCACTAAAATAAATTAAAAACACAAAATTTCAATTGTAAAATCACTTTCTATATTTATAATATTCATAGAACGGTTTCACAAGTATTATTTTCACAACAGACACATTTTAACAGAAATTAATCACCAAGCTATAGCTTTTTTAATTTGAAAATATAACCGCAAGCAAAGGCAAGATTCAATTGTTTTTGTAGCGATTTGATTGGACAGCAATTTGTCATGGATAACTAGATTAGTAATAAGACAGTAAAAAGAAATATTTTTTGCACTTTAAAATTAAGTATATTTTAATAGTTTATTATAATTAGTAACAATCGAATAAAAAATATTGTATAATACACGGGCAAAAAGTAAATTCCGATTATGTAGGATTATTACTCTTTTTAAGCTCTATAAAAAATGTTATATACAGTTTTTTGCTAGAATATAATGTTTTAAAGATACATAATTTAAAATCAAACAAAACACCTAGTTTGAAATTTGCAAACTAGATGGCTCTAGTGTACAATAGTGCCGATGTTTTGACAGGGTGCTTGCAACGTTTTATCTAGTTAACTACTATATTTGGAATTTGGTTATGTTTGTCTTTCTGTCAGTATGTTTATTCTGTAATTATCCTACGCTTGTTTCTTACTCATTGATTAAAATTAAATACAACTTGGTTTGTAGACTTAAGTTTATAGGCCTTTGATTGGTTTGCAAATTACAAATTGTAATTATTTTCAAAAGAATATACGAGTTCAACGGCGGCCATATTTAAAAGTTCACAACAATTTTACGAGATGACACTACTGGTAGGGGTTCTACGTACACGCACTGTAAAAAGTAAATTAAATATTCATTTACAAATGGACTGGAAGTTATTATTTTATACAATTGTACTTTAATTTTTGTTATAAACACGCAACATTTTATGTCCGTCCTTAAATATTAAAGTACGTGATTTTAAAATAATAGTGTTTTTAACAAAAATTAAAGTACAGTTGTATAGGTTAATAACTTTCGACTTCCTATCCACTTGCAACTGAATATTCAGTTTTATTTTTTTACAGTGCGCTTTACCGTATGGACTTTCTAACTATGTTGTTGCTGAACACAGTTTTCCCTCTAACAGTGTGGCGATATACAAGCTTTTGCTGCCGGATTTCAACATTTTAAACATGGTCACCCGATGGCCAACCTTCCGACGACGCAAATTGTGTCGGCGAAATGTTGGCCAATGGGCGGCCAACGTACCAGTGTTAAAGAGATCTTTCTATACATGTCCAAGATACCACAAATAAGTTGTTTAATTTTTTATTTATTATTACAGCAGTTAAAAACTCGTACTATACTCCTTCCAGTTAAGCAAGATAGTAAGAGAGGCGGCCCGTTTTACACCACAGAGCTCATAAATAGCATAATTATGCATAAATCGTAGTGTATCAAAAATTTAACAGGTATCGGTACTGTTTGCTTGGAAAGGGCCTATCCAAAGACTCGCATAACAAGCATAGTACATAAGAATGCGATGCCAGTATTGGCTTGATGTGTCGTCATGTATCGTGTAATGGTTGTAATGCGAGCCTCTGAATAGGACTTAAGTTGTAATTGTAACCTAAAAATTTGACGTTTTCCTTGTGTTGAATATAATTTACGTTTGTACAATATGTAGAATATGCTAATTTAGTGTGAGTGTATGTAGAATAAACCAAAAAGTACCTTTTTCAATGCCATACAAAACAACATTAAGTATAACCATTTTTTATGTAACTTTCTCCTCTTTTATTAGCTTTAACGACCGTCAATCATTGTCATAGACAAAAAATGTCACAATATTTTATATGTTAAAAGGTGCGAGTTTTTAACCAATGATGTAGCTTAAAAATCGCGGGAATTTTAAACTACTTTCTTGCATAATTGGACGGACTATAGTTACACTGAGAATATGAATCAATTAAACTTTTAACTCTAACTATATAAACCAATTTTTCAAAATATATAAAATGAAGGAACGTTTTTTTTTTCGACAAGCCATTAATGCTATAGTCATAATTTAAAATGTATCAACATTTCATAACTCTATTTACTTTTCATTCATGTTTTATTTCCCTTTTTGTGGATCGAGGGTTATTTAAGTTTGAATATTAGGGATTTAAATAAAAAAGTTATTATGAAAAATATTAAAGGGGCATTACATTTTTTTACCAAACATGGTTTATAAACTCTACACCAAGAATTTACCGTATTAGATACTGACAATTTTGTATACTTGGAACCCTTGGCAACAAGTCTTAACGTTCGGTGGTGAAATAAATTTAACTGTGGACAGCTATGGTTGGTAGTTTAAAAATTAGGTACTAAATTAGTTAGTGATATTTTTAGTAGGGGAGAGAGGGGCGGATGTGTAAGTGAGAAAAATTTTATACGAAACAAAGGGTTAATAATATGTAATAAAAACCAGACCTAAAAAAATATTCCAAAATATGTATTAAGAGCATTAAAAAAAAGGTACATTCTTCCACAACTACCCCAAGTGTGTATGCATGTGGACACATCAATGGGTATTGTTTATACAAATAATAGTTACAGTTGTAACGAACACAAAACTTTTATAAACTATTATCTGAAGCTAAACTATAATTATAGAAAGCTATTAATGTATGTAAGTTGTTATAATATAACTTATATAAAGTTATAGCTATACTTCTTTAGACAGATAGAAAATTCAATTATTGCAGAAGTTCTAGCTGTCCCTTTTAACTTCAATGGTTTGGATAACTTTAAAATTACATCTCTTCCTAATAATACTTTTGTCGCTTGTAGTGGGAAATGAAAATGTCCACAAAAAAAGGATGCTTTCCACATGTGCCCCATCTTAAAATTTTAGGTTAAGTGGCCCATTAAACTAAAAATATAAATTTTATAGCAAAATTAATATTATTAATTAATAATATTATATAATTTGTTAAGATTTGCATTCTACTTAATTGAATAAATCAAATTACCAAAACCGAAAAATTTACTTTAGCACGTAGTAAACAACCAATAAGTTATTGACAATACAAATTTGAACTAACAAGAATTAACACTGCATCAGGTATATACGCATGACATCTATGATATTTATTTCAAACGTATAAACCTTGAAATAACAGAGGAAATTAAAATGTCCACATGCACCCACTGTCCACATGAGCCCCTCCCTCCCCTACTCATTGTATTGTGCTTTTGATTTTTTTGTATTTAAATTGGGTTGACTGTCATTTTACGTCTTACAAATAATTATAAACAATGGTTTTCAAAAACTAAAAGCTTCTTTAAAATTATATTCAAAGTGAGTTCTTTGATTCATAATGTACTAGATATTAAAATAAAATTTTACCTGAAATTATTCCAACTTTCCGAAAAAAATTCTGCCACATCGTTAGTCCGACATGCTAAGAATAAGTTTTTCAATATTAATTATTACTATTAATTTGCAAGGTAACTAGCGCTTAGTATATTTTGACCCTAATAAATAGAACTTCACCTAAACTTGCTGAATCTACAACTCGGCTTTAACTAGAAAGCATTATTAACCATAATTACTTGTTCCATTTCAATCAATATCAAATTAGTGCTGTTCAGTTTATTAAATATCCGACTTATGATGAAACCAGATGACGGTTGATTGCTATTCCGCTTAAAATTACGGGATTGTATTATATAGTTTAGTTTAGTTAGTTTAGTTTATTTTTAAAAAGTCTTTCTCGGACCACCTAATATGTGGTATTTTATACGATATTCGACTAACAATAATACAATAATTTAGAATAGATACTCTTCGCTATTAAGAGCTACTCTTCTCCATCGTAAAACAAATCACCAAAAAATTTTAATACATAAATTTCGACACCATCAGCTTTGCCATCTTTCTCCAATCCTGCAGCCTTCTTACATCCCTCCATATCACCAAATATTCTTATAGGACGTCCATAAAGTACCTATGTTATACTTTTCTGGTCATTTAGACCACACCCCTCCCTCCTGTCACAAAGTTTCACACCAAAACTGACCCCCTCCCGCCTATTTCACTCCAAATTAAATTTTTATGGGGACATGGGAGTCATGGCCCTGTTCACTTATTCTAAACTTGTTAACAATATCATTTATAAAGGTTTTAAGTAAACACTATAGTGTTTTTATACAGAGCGGTCCAAAAAAGAGGGGGGAGCTCTTAACTTTTGAATGAGTTGAGATATAGACTTCAAATTTAGAACTCTTAAATAAGAGAACTTAAACTATCTTTTAGCATACTTCTGATACTGTCAGCTCTTAAAATGCTGGTAGGGGGGGCATAAGGGATATTTTTTTAAAGGGAAGAGGGTGGTGTGATACATAATTTTAAAGCAAATAAAATTCTCTATTGGACTGAATATTTTTTTATTTTTTAAACATTTTTTTTAAGGTTTTAATTTTTTAACTTTTTGTGCTAAATGCGATTTTTTAAGTTTTTTTTTGTAAATTTTTATTTGTATCAATTAAAATTAGTTAAATGGTATAATTTACGTTTTTTCATCATGAAATTAGTGATTTTTAAAAAACTGTTTGATTTTTTTAGAGAAATTTAGACAAAAATACCCATTTTCAACCCTATTTAAACCCAAAAAAAAATTAAAAAAATTAAAAAATATATAGTTAAATGGACAATTTCATAAGCTTTAAAAATATGTATCACATGACCCCCCTTTCTATTTAAAAAACTGTCTCCCCATACCCCCCTGTCCACATTTTAAGAGCTAAAATTATCAAATATATGCTAGAAGACAGTTTAACTTGTCTTATTTAATAGTTCTAAATTTGAAGTCGATATCTCAACTTGTCCAAAAGTTAAGAGGGGGGGATTGACTTTTGGACCGCTCTGTATAACTATTTGTAGCTCGAAGATTTGGGTAATCCTAGAAATAAAAAGTTTTACCACATGTAATTGGTAAATCCTAGGTTTAACACGTCAATCCTAGGATTAAATAAACCAGAAATAACTAAACTTCGAGCTTTTACTGTAACATATAATATATACCTATAGGGGGACGTCCATATGTTCTAATGTTCTTTATTAATTCCAAAAAGATGTATATATATACATATAGGAAATTGTCAATTTTAAATAATAAATAAATGAGTATAAACAAATAACGCATGTCACGTTTTTTTTTTTTGCAATTTTTTTAGACCTCCCCCTCCACCCTTCGTCACCTCTTATTAAACATTAGGGTGGGCCGAAAAATTTAAATCTGGAATTTAAAAACGCAATACCCGACAAAATATCCCTTCTTATATGCCTAAGGTGTGTGCAAAAGCAGAATCAGATTAAAGGTCATCTTGAGCCCTCTACAAATCCTTTAATATTAATAAAATATCGTATTTCTTCACATTTGTAATGTATACACAGCGTGTCAAAAGTCCGCCTTCCCCCCTTTAACTTTTGAAAGGCTTAAGATATCAACTTGAAATTTGGAACACATAAATAACATAATCCATATATTTTTTTGATGTATATTTGGTATGCTTACGGGGCACGATGGAGACAGGGGAAAATGGGGGGAAATTTTTTTAAACAGAAAGGTGGGTCGTGTGATACATCATTTTAAAGCTTATAAAATTCTCTATTTACCCACATATTTTTTTATTTTTTCGGAACAATTTTTGGGATTATTCGGGTAAGAATTAAATCACGTGAAATTATGCCTCACTTCCATCACCAATTAGAATATAGAGTGGCTTAAAATATGGCCTATGATTTTTGTAAATGTTATTTCCGTTGTAAAACTTTTTGTTTTTGCAATAAAACAGTTTTTGCATTTTGCTTATCAAGTTTTCTTGTTTTTATTTTTTTTAACATTTTTCAACATTTTTCCTAAAAGTTACAAAATGTACACCTTTGTAGAGGGCACAAAAATTGAAAAAATAAATAAAATAAAATACAAGCTTTTTTTCTCTTTGCAAGACGCATCTTCCCTCCCCCCCCCCCATTGGATTTTCAAATTGAAAAAAAATTAAACACCTATATCACGGTGCGGTGGTGCGACAGTTTAAATCAACTTCAAATTACCCCATTTATGTTTCTATACGTCGATTCTATGATACTTTAGGATGATTTTAACCAAAAATAAAAAAAAATCTATCGAGCACATTTTTTTTATTAAACAAAAACCCCGTATGTTGGACACTTACCTTGTATATGACTTTTCACTAAATATGTACTCAAATTATTATTATTTTTTTGTTTCGTTTTGTTTAATATACGTGAACTGCAAAATAATCGTCATAAAAAAATAAAATTTATAATAAAAAACCCCTTATACTGGATGACACAAGAAGTATTGCCTACGAATTATCTCCGTAACTATAAAAGATAACTTTTTGAAATTTACAGAACTTGTATGAACCGTAAATACCCCCATTTTAGCATGATCATTATAAAAATATCACTTCCGGTCTAAGCGGAAGTGATACCAACTTTGATTTTTAAATGGAACCCTTTACATCTGCTTACATAATTAGATTCGTATTTAAATTCTATTTTCATTCTCAATATTTGTGTCGCCACAGGAGACATTTTACATAAAAACAACATGGCGGTCCTATGACTTCCATATTGGAATATTTCTCAAACTTTTCATTTCAAATCTTTTAATAGTAGGCTAAAAATTTACTGTTTATCTGAAACTGATTGTCTTTTGTTTTTATGAAAATGGCGTTATGTTAATTTTTTTTAATCATCCACTTTAACGCCATTTTGTGCTAATTTTTTAAATGAATCGACCTATTATTGATTTCACTAGATCAAAAACTCAGGTATACTCAAGAAAAACGTAGAAATACTCTAATAGCGTTGGCCCTTTTCGGGGAAAATGTCCATATTCCCTTGGGATTTAATAAGCTCCCAACGGAATATGGCCATTTTCCCAAACAATTTCCAACCCTATCAGGGTGTTTGTACTTTTTTCTTGTACAGTATACCTGAGTTTTTAATTTAGCGAAATCAAAAAAAGGTCGTTTCCTTTAAAAAAATTAGCACAAAATGGCGTTTAAGTTGATGATTTGAAAAATAAAAATTCAAAATAGCGCCATATCCATAAAAACAAAAGGAAATCAGTTTCAGATCAACAGTAAATTTTTAGCCTACTATTAAAAGATTTAAAATGTTAAGTTTCAGAAATATTCCAATATGGACGTCATCGGACCGCCATGTTGTGTTTATGAAAAATGGATCCTGTGGCGCCATCTTTAAGGCAAATATCGACTTGTGATATGTTAATAAAAAGATAATTTAAATACATTTATAGATAATGTAAGCAAATATATAGGGTTACATTTAAATATGAAAAGTTGGTATCACTTCCGCTAAGACAGGAAATGATTTTTTTATAATGACCATGACAAAATGGGGGTATTTACGGTTCATACAAGCTCTGTAAATTTCAAAAAGTTATCTGTTATCTTTTATAGTTACGGAGATAATTCGTAGGCAATACTTCTTGTATCATCCGTTATAAGGGGTTTTTTATTATTAATTATTTTTTTTGGAAAATTATTTTGCAGTTCACGTATATTGAACAAAATAAAACAAAAAAAATAATAATAGTTTGAATAAATATTTAGTGAATAGTCAAATACAAGGTAAGTGTCCAACATACGGGGTTTTTGCTTAATAAAAAAAAATGTGCTCGATAGACTTTTTTTATTTTTGGTTAAAATCATACTAACGTCTCATAGAATCGTCGTATAGAAACAGAAATGGGGTAATTTGAAGTTGATTTAAACCGTCGCACCACCGCACCGTGATATAGGAACGGCCCACCCTATTAAACATATCTTATTTTGGAAAAAAAAAAGTGAAATCACACTGCTCTTGACCCCCCCCCTCCCCTTGTTACAAAGTGTCACAACCTTCTGGACCCCCCTCCCCCATAGGCGTGACATACTTTATGGACGTCCCCTAGTCTGAAAAATCCCTGCCTCTCTGTAATCTGGGTGGACATATTTTCTCAAAATTTTCAATTTTGCATTTATTATGTATCAATGGCATAACTATATAAGAAAAAGTTTTACCCACTTAGAAGTTACTTTAAATAATTTCGCGAAAGAATTACAGCAGTGTTTTAATTAAAACTCTGATTTAACTTGTTCTAAATTTTAAATCTTTTAATTTAAAAATGAAAAAGAATTAATTTGATATTTCAATATAAGGTGGTCGGAAAACATAGTCTTTGTTATGCTGGTTTTGCTGCTAAATTAAAGCCTTTTCTTAATAAAATAATAAGATTTAATACCTGACTTGAAACGTATTCTAAGGTAGGTTAGCCAATTAGGGAACGTTCAAGTATTACGTAACGCAAATTTGGCCATTTTTGGAAACCCATCCCCCCCATGTAACGCGGCGTAACATTTTCAAAACCGCCCACCCCCCTCCCATTTGTTACGTATCATTTTTTTACAAAAAGTAAATAAATTAAAAGGAAATTTTGCTTTATGGTTTAAACCGGCTTTTAACCGGTTATTGCTTCCGTGTTTTAACCAAAAAACCGGTCTGAGGCAATTTCCATAACCGATTAACCGAAAAACGGTTGTTGTCTATGGTTTTCCATCTTAATTTTTTTGTATTTAGAGGATTTAGTAAGTTAGGCCTAGATCATTGTTAAAAACGTGATCCAATAAACATTTTATAAGTTTTTTAAGTGTTTCGTAATATTTTTACATCCAGACTCCCAAGTAAGTGTTGGATCTAGTATGACACCTAAAAATTTACACTTTTAATATTTGTAAAATTGGTTTTTCAATGTTACAAAACGTTGTGGTTAAAAACTCAAGCCATTCGCATCAAATAAAATTCTTAGTTTTGGGGATCTGTATAAAACCTTTTAGGATTGTCACTACCTACCTTCTAAAATAAAATTCCCTGGGTATATTTTCTTATATACAGTGGTAATTAAATCTTGACCGATACTTTTCCAGTGTTAACAAGGGAGACTCAGCTTGTGTCAGTCCAACGAGGCCCTAGGGAGTCCTAACGCAGGTAGCAGACCCCTACTTTCGAATTATCAACGATACTTTACGTACCTGGGGAATATAGAAAGTTATAGTTGGCATTAATAAAATATTTGTTACCACCACGACTATTACGCCAAACATTTAGTTTGCTACATTTTGCACATATTGTTAAACACTCTGTGCAGTTCTAAGGACGCGGTGCTTTTTCCGGGGTATTTTTTGTTTTTTTGGAAACCCTGAAATTCCTTTACCATTGGATAGTACCGTTCATTTATATAATTTTCAGCAAAAATTTAAAAAATCTACCGAGCGCTTAGTTTTTTATTAAAAAAAAAATGCTAAACGAGCTGCGAAGATTAAAACAAGCCGTAAACATACACGGTGTATATGAAATAGCGTAGGAAATTTTAACAGGTGATACATGATAAAATATGACAAAAAGTTCCTATAAATATATGTCTAAAAATGCGTCATAAGGGAGCTACGCCCCTTCACGGTTCACCTGGGCGATTTTAAATAAAAATTTCGTGGACCCCTACATTTTTTGGACTAAAACATACCTGATGACATAAGAAATCAATTTTCATTTGAAAGAAAATCGTAAAAGATACACTTTTATAGAAAGATAAAAAAACGTTTTTTTGAGTAATAGGGTGTGTCAAAAAAATCCGATTTGCGAAATCGAAAACGCTCTCTGGCTCAAAAGTTGCTCCTTAGTAAAAAACTGTGGCAACTCAAAAATGAGCCAAATCGATTAGTGTTTAGAGGTAGCTCAAAGCACTCAAACTTTAAAAAATATCGGTACCTGTTTTTCGGATAAAAAGTGATTGTATATAAAATTAAGGAAATTTTGGAGGGTTTCTTTGGTAATATTTAGAAACAATACTAATTGTGAGAAAACTAAAAAAATCGCCAATTATTTGAAGATTTTGCGAAAATTTATTGAAAATGGGTATATTTAAAAGGACATAACTTCCTTAGGAATGATTTTTTGACCAAGGTGCATATAAACTTTTTCTATGTTTTTAATGTTTAATAACCACTCATTACTAAAATATTTTTTTTTTGCTTTATATTTTTTAATTTTTTTATTTTTGGTTCTTCATGCGTAAAAATCTACTTTTAAATACATTTATCTTTAAAACGGTCAAACATGCGATGTTAAACCACAGAAACCTTTTTGTGTATTTTTACATAAAAAAGTATTCCAACCAAAAAATCAAAAAAAAAGTACACCGAAAAAAGTTTTAGGCAAAAAACAGAAAATCCACCCGGTTTCTAATCGAAATTAATTTTTTTTACTCAACTTGAGGAAAAAAAATATGTTTTCTGTATAGTCATGTAGGTTAACATGTATATATGCTTATATACTAATATATAATTTTGCAGATTTTTTACTTAAAACTATTTTTTATGCACTTTTAAAAACTTGCAAAAATAAAATTTTCGCGAAATCTTCAAATAATTGGCAATTTTTTCATGTTCTAACTTAAGGGGAGGGGGGGATATAATTGTTTTAGTTCTTACATTTAGTATTGTTTCTAAATATTACCAAAGAAACCCTCCAAAATTTCCTCAATTTTTATCGGTATCAGTTTTTATCCGAAAAACAGGTACAGATTTTTTTTTAAGTTTGAGTCCTTTAAGCTACCTCTAAACATTTATCGATTTGGCTCATTTTTGAGTGGCCACTGTTTTTACTAAGGAGTAACTTTTAAGACAAAGATCGTTTTTGATTTTGAAAATCGCGATTTTTTGATACACCTTATTACTCAAAAAAACGTTTTTTTATCTGTCTAAAAAAGTGTATCTTTTACGATTTTCTTTCAAATGGGAATTGATTTCTTATGTCATCAGTTATGTTTTAGTCCAAAAAATGTAGGGGTCCACGAAATTTTTATTTAAAATCGCCCAGGTGAACCGTGCCTTTGAGAGTGGCTAAAAAAATCGGTTTTTATTTAATAACTCAGGAACCCTTTGAGATATATCAACGAGGTTTTGCAGGTCAACTAATCCTACCAAGGCCCGTTTTTATGTGTTATTTTCATGTACTTATTTCAACCAGGGGTGTGCGAAATGGGGGGGGGCTTATCAGTTTTTTGTCCCAAACTTTTTTCTGTGTAACTTTTTTGCAATTTTATTTTTGAAATATGATTCCTCAGGTCAAAATACATAAAAAAGGTACTGTTTTTGTAATACTGTAGGATTAACCGTTTTCGAGAAAAATTCATTTGAAGGTGAAATTCCACGGTTCGAGGACGAAAAATTAAATACTAAAATGTTTAAAACCAAAATTTTAATGATGCAGGGCGAATGTACATTAAAAACTAAGAAAAAAACCTCATATACAGGTACTTCCAAAAATCAATCCTAATGGAGCTATGGTCTCCTAAATATGCACCATTTTTAAAAGGCTATTTTTAAAGGGTAGCTTTAAAAGCGCTTTTTCGACCTACATGTATGGAAACTTTTTTTCTTAGTTTTCGATGTAGAATAACATTGCATCATTAAATATTTGGTTTTCGACATTTTAGTATTTAATTTTTCGTCCTCGAAACGAAAAATTTCACCTTCAAATGAACTTTTCTCGAAAACGGTTAATCCTACAGTATTACAACAAGAATACCTTTTTTATGTATTTTGACCTGAGAAATCATATTTCAAAAAAAAAATGCAAAAAAGTTACACAGAAAAAAGTTTGGGACAAAAAACTGATAAGGCCCCCCCGTTTCGCACACCCCTGGTTTAAATAAGTACGTGAAAATGACATACAAAGATGGGCCTTATTAGGATTAATTCACGTGCATAACCTCGTTAATATATCTCAAAGGGTTCCTGAGTTATTAAATAAAAACCGATTTTTTTAGCCACTTTTAAAGGGGCGTAGCTCCCTTATGACGCATTTTTAGACATATGTTTGTAGGAACTTTTTGTCATATTTTATCATGTAGAATCACCTGTTAAAATTTCCTACGCTATTTCAAATACATCGTGTATGTTTACGGCTTGTTTTAATCTTCGCAGCTCGTTTAGCATTTTTTTTTAATAAAAAACGAAGCGCTCGGTAGATTTTTTTAATTTTTGCTGAAAATCATATAAATGAACGGTACTATCCAATGGTAAAGGAATTTCAGGGTTTCTAAAAAAAAAAACAAAAAATACCCCCAAAAAAGCGGGTCGGTCAAGTTAGCCCCCCCCCAGTTAAAACTTAGGGTCGAAAAATACATAGGTAGTTTGCACAAAACTTGCACAACCTTGCACAACCAGAAAAAAAGCTTGCGCACTAACCATTGGTTAATTATATGAAAAAAACCGTGGGGGGGGCTAACTTGACCTTAGCCCCCCCCCAGTAAAAAAGTTAAAATTTTTCACTACAATCTAATAGTAAATAGCTTGCACAAGCTTGCACAACCAAAATAAAAGCTTGCGCACCCTTAACAAGAGCGGTGAGGGGTAAATAATGTTTACCGTCAGCCCCCCCCAGAACTAAAATTGAACGAAAAATGTTGTAGTATGTTAAAAAAAGCTTGCACAACCTTGCACAACCAAAATAAAAGCTTGCGCACCCTTAACAAGAGCGGTGAGGGGTAAATAATGTTTACCGTCAGCCCCCCCCCCCCAGAACTAAAATTGAACGAAAAATGTTGTAGTATGTTAAAAAAAGCTTGCACAACCTTGCACAACCAAAATAAAAGCTTGCGCACCCTTGACAAGAGCGGTGAGGGGTAAATAATGTTTACCGTCAGCCCCCCCAGAACTAAAATTTACCGAAAAATGTTGTAGTATGTTAAAAAAAAGCTTGCACAACCTTGCACAACCAAAATAAAAGCTTGCGCACCCTTAACAAGAGCGGTAACGGGTAAATAATGTTTACCATCAGCCCCCCCCCAGAACGAAAATTGACCGAAAACTGTTGTAGTATATTAAAAAAAAGCTTGCACAACCTTGCACAACCAAAATAAAAGCTTGCGCACCCTTAACAAGAGCAGTGAGGGGTAAATAATGTTTACCATATCCCCCCCCCCCAGAACTAAATTTGTCTAAAAACTATTGCAGTATATTAAAAAAAGCTTGCAAGCCAAAATAAA
Organism: Brachypterus glaber; assembly: GCA_958510825.1. NCBI lineage: Eukaryota > Metazoa > Arthropoda > Insecta > Coleoptera > Kateretidae > Brachypterus > Brachypterus glaber. The sequence continues at coordinate 47,779,731 of OY294044.1, forward strand.
AGCTTGAGCACCCTTAACAAGAGCGGTGGGGAGTAAATAATGTTTACCGTCAGCCCCCCAGAACCTAAATTGACCAAACAATGTTATAGTATATTAAAAAAAAGCTTGCACATCTTTGAACAACCAAAATAAAAGCTTGCGCACCCTGAACAAGAGCAGTGGGGAGTAAATAATGTTTACGGTCAGCCCCCCAGAACTAAAATTGACAAAAAAATGTTGTAGTATATTAAAAAAAAAAGCTTGCACAACTTTGCACAACCAAAATAAAACCTTGCGCACCCTTAACAAGAGGGGTGGTAAATAATGTTTACCGTCAGCCCCCTCAGAACTAAAATTGACCAAAAAATGTTGTAGTATAAAATAAAAGCAAATGCACTTTTTAAGTAGCCTACAATACTTTTTTTACATAAATCAATAATTTGTTGGCGGCAGTGGGTAGGTACTTAAATTATTTTTTTTAGTGACTTAAAAGTTTTTTTATTAAAAAGTTCTTTCTAATAAAATTTTCATTTTATTGATTTTGTTGTTGAAGATAAAAAATATACTGCCAGTAAAAGAGCTTTCCCATTTTTCACCTCCGCGCGTAAAATGGATTTTTTATTATCAGATTCAATTTTAGCAACCTTGAAAACCCCAATATACCAATTTTACGATAACTACCCCCCGCCGCTCAGGGGGTGTATTTAGAAAAAAATATTTTAAGATTCTGCTTTAGCGACCTCAAAAACCCGAATATATCAATTTTCAAGAAAACTACCCCCGCCCCTCAAGGGGTGCAGTTAGATTTTTTTTCATTATCAGATTTACTTTCAGAAACCTCAAAAACCCCAATATAACATTTTTTACAAAAACTAC
>OY294044.1:47780785-47887370 GCA_958510825.1 Brachypterus glaber
GGATCAATCGTTTTAGCGTTATTATTAAAGCTAGCGAAATAAAATTTATATCAGTTAATATAAACCCAAAAAGCGATAGGTGTGCCTAAACAAAAGATTTCTACTAGTTTTTATTTCTGAGATATATATTTTAACTCTCTAGAGACAGTTAAAGCTTTATATTCTAAGGGTTAAAAAAATTATTATAATAAAAAAAATTCTTTAATTTGTTTACATTGGGCAAACAAATCATAGTAATATTAAATTATTTTTTAATTAATTAATTTAAAAAACTAAATGTTTTATTTATTTTTTTTATCAAGAGCTCTATTGATGTTACTTATTAACCGACTTCCAGAAAGGAGGAGGTTATCAATTCGACGTGTGACTTTTTTTTATGTTTGTTTCCGCATAACTTTGGAACGAATAAACGGAATTTAATGAAACTTTTTGCAACTTAAAGAGGACATTCATAAGGTGGTCCCGTTTCAATTTGACGCTCGGATAATGCCGGGTAAACTGGATAATTAAGATAAATCCAATCATTTTAACACAATTCTGCCGCTAAACTTGATTCTCTGGACCTGTAATATTAAAATACAAAGAGAAAATGATAAAATAAGGTTGGTTGACTCTTGTGCGTTAAAATAAAAATATTACTTTTATTTATCTTTAAGATAATGACGTCACAACGCACTGTTCGTGCGTTGTGACGTCACCAGCTTGCTGAGATGGAAGGATAACTATAATTTAGCTTACATGACGTTACAAATCTACAAGTTCTGTGTCTCTAAAAAGTAAAAAATAAAAACTTTTTGCAAAAAAAATGAACCGACTTCTATGTCTCTAAAAAGTCAAAAATATAAAATACCTAAATCGGAGCCAATTTCACAGCAAACAATAATAAAATAATGAAAAAATAATTGTTATTAATTAATTTAGGGAATGGTGAAATTGGCACCGACTGAGGTATTTTTTATTTTTTACTTTTTAGAGACATGGAAGTAATTACTTCCGTAAGTTCATTTTTTTTCCAAAAAGTTTTTATTTTGATTTCAGTTTAAAAAAAAATGCGTCAACTCAATATCAAAATTATAAACGTCTGGATATGTCATATAAGTTGTCAACATTAAATAAACTTTAACTTGGGTAACATGCCTTTATATGTCAATTTAATTTTAATTAACAATCAACTGCGATCTTACCCGTATAAACTTTAAAAATAAAACCAGAGCGAGTTTTATAGAAAAATTTCCCATTATAGCGCCCTTTTTGGCTCCAAAGCCTTCACATACATAGCGAACTGTATCTAATTTAAATTTCAATTTTTTTAATCGCATAAAATCCGATGCAGAACAGTAAAAGTAAGCGCAAAAAAGTTCCCTAATTGAATGTAGATGTAATGCAAGGAAATGGTAATTTAGCAAGAAAATCCATAAAAAGATTGTAAAAACGTTTAGAAAAATTATACTGCTTCATTTCGAAATTGGCTAATTAATTTGATTGCTTAAATTTAAATTATGGGGTCGTTATTAAGGGTGTCCCCATTATTATTCTTTTTCTTATATTTACTTAAAGTGGAGCACCTAAAAAAATTGGCCTTATATAAATACACTGCCCAGTAAAAGAGCTTTCTCATTTTTCACCACCGCGCGTAAAATGGATTTTTTTTATTATCAGATTCACTTTCAGCAACCATAAAAACCTTAGTATACCAATTTTCACGAAAACTACCCTCTGCCCCTTTCGGGGTGAAGTGAAGAGTTTTGTTATAATCAGATTCCCTTTCAACAACCTCAAAAACCCCAATATACCAATTTTCACGAAAACTACCCCTCACCCCTCAGGGGATGGATTTAGCATATTTTTATTATCAGATTCACTTTCAGCAACCTCAAAAACTCCAATACACCAGTTTTCACGAAAACTACCCCTTACCCCTCAGGGGTGAAATTAGGAAAAAAATATCAGATTTATATTCGTCGACCACAAAAACCCCTATATAGCAATCTTGATGAAAATATTGAAAATATTTAAAAATATTTACCCACCGACCCCCGTGGGGGTTAAGTTAAAAAAAAAATATTATCAGATTCAATTTCAGCAACCTTGAAAACCCCCATACATAAATTTTCAAATTTTTGTAAAAAAAATGTATTTTTCCCATTTGCCCCCCTTCCGCACACCAATGTTCACCAAAAACAATCCCAAGCGAGAACTTTTGGTAACATACCTGTATGCCAAATTTCAAGTCTCTAGCTTAAAGCGTTTTTAAGTTATCGTGCCCACAAGATTTTCCGGACAGACCGATCGACCGACCGACCGACCGATCGACAATTTTTTTTTTTGCTCGAAATTGATTTATATCTACATAAAACGTCATAAAACGCAAAAATACACAAAAAAAAAATTGAAAATTTTTGCACGAATACAAGGCTTTCCGAAATTTTGAAAATTTTCAAAATGGGAAAGCAAAATAATAAAATTAGATATAATAGAATAAGTTTATACAATTTACATTTTTTTCGTTTTGTAGTAATGATATCCGCGCCGATTCAGGCAGGGCTAAGGGCTTTGGTCACGGATTTCGCTGATAATTTTTTTCAAAAAACCCTTTATTATTTTTTTGAAATTTTCAAGATCAACTACTAGTTACGTGTACTTTTAATTAAAAAAATCAAAAAATAGCACTTTTTTGTTATTTCTTTGCAAAAAAACGGAATTTTACCAACTTTTTCGAACTTTATTCGCAGTAGGCGTGGAAAAATTTTCGTTTACCGGTTAAAACTATTGTCTGCATATCATATTTTATGCTCGTTTCATGATAATAGATTTTTAAGATATACAATAATATTGTATAAAAATATATTATATTGTGATGATATCCGCGCCGATCCCAAAAGCATCCCGTTTCAAAAATATAATTTTTTAAATTTTTCTTAAAATTTTTTAAACTTGTCAAAAATTTGACATTGGCATGCAATAACTCAAAAACGGTTTAACCTAGAGAATTGCGGTTTCCACCAATAAAAAAATCATATTTTTTTCTATTAAATTGCATTAATTTAGTTTCGATAGTTTTTTGTTTTTTCAAGATGGCGGCAAACAAATTAAGGCCAATTTTTTTGCCGCTATCTTGAAAAACAAAAAACTATCAATACTAAATTAAAGCGATTTAATAGAAAAAAATATAATTGTTTTAATAGCAAAAACCGCAGTTTTCTAGGTTAAATAGTTTTTGAGTTATTGCACGTCAATCAGCCCTATTCACATGTACCATTGAGATTGAAATGTGTGGCAATATTGACGAAAATTGCAAATTGCATTTACGTCAACTGTATTAAAATTGGTATTGTAATTTTTGTCAATATTGAATAGATTTCAATGGTACATGTGAATATGCCTGAATGTCACATTTTCAAAAAATTCAAAAATTTTGAATAAAATTTAAAAAATCATATTTTCAAAAAAATCCCGTGGAGGTTTTTCTCTTGCATCGGTGGCCTACACATAAAAAAATAATCGGCCAAATCCGTCACCCAAGCCCTCAGCCCTGCCTGAATCGGCGCGGATATCATCAGTGAATTTTGTATTTTTCTGCGTTATTTTGCCGGTGGATTTTTCGTTTGGATTTTTCCTGCATTGCTGTAGCAGTGCATTAAATTTTCATATTTTGGATAGCCCTGCTAGGTAATTATCCTTGAACTTGCAGGATTTCAGCACGGCTGCTCTTCCAAAAAACAAAGTATAAAAAAAAATAAAATTGCAGCTCTGGTAGAAAAAAAAAGTCCAATTCTGTGTCCTGATCTGTGATAGCATGTTACTAACAGGAGAAAGAAACTGAAATGTACAATGTTGCAGTGTTTTCCAAATTGACAAAGACCTTGACAAGGTCTGGATATTACGGAACCAGTCACAATGAAAACCCAAAGGTTCATTTTTGAGAGATAATGCCCCTGCAGGGACGATGCCCCTGGAGTAATTATTTCATCCCAAAAGCATCCCGTTTCAAAAATATAATTTTTTTAATTTTTCTTAAAATTTTTTAAACTTGTCAAAAATTTGACATTGGCATGCAATAACTCAAAAACGGTTTAACCTAGAGAATTGCGGTTTCCACCAATAAAAAAATCATATTTTTTTCTACTAAATTGCATTAATTTAGTTTCGATAGTTTTTTGTTTTTTCAAGATGGCGGCAAACAAATTAAGGCCAATTTTTTTGCCGTATAAAGTATAAAAAAAAATAAAATTGCAGCTCTGGTAGAAAAAAAAGTCCAATTCTGTGTCCTGATCTGTGATAGCATGTTACTAACAGGAGAAAGAAACTGAAATGTACAATGTTGCAGTGTTTTCCAAATTGACAAAGACCTTGACAAGGTCTGGATATTACGGAACCAGTCACAATGAAAACCCAAAGGTTCATTTTTGAGAGATAATGCCCCTGCAGGGACGATGCCCCTGGAGTAATTATTTCATTTGACAGCAAATTTGATAATTCGAGAATCATGTGTAATTCAGAAGATTATTTTTTAAGGATTTATAATATGTCAAACCAACTTTTATATTTTTTTCATCGCAAATTGATATAATTGTTTTATTACTTATCTTAATATCTTTACGGGCTCAAGTCAAAATAGAAGCTATCCTACATTAAAAAATAATAATACTGTGAGCAATGTAAATTAATTAAATTTATTATAAAAATAATAAACAAAATCTTTTTTAAATAATTATTTAAAATTCTCACAAAACAGAAAATTAATTTATATTATTTTTAGTTTAATTTTTCAGAGGTGAGGACCTTTTTTTTGGTCATCAAAATTTTACGGTCGGGGGTAGTTGGTAATTTACTACTATGTATATATATATAAAAGTAAAGAAAACTGTAGCAAAATTAGCAAAAATATATTTATTTTACCATGAAATAATGAATAATTTAATGCAATTTAAAGTTTTGCGTTAAAATTACTTAAAGTTTATTAGTTTTTCTTAATATTTGACCAGTTTTTTATCAATTTAGTTAAAAAAATTAAAACTGCTCCATCTATTGTTAAATATTTAAACCTGATATCTGCCACAACAATCTTACCTTCAATTTTTGCATTATAATTTGTAAATACAGCCTGTTCCAGAACTCGCGTACCGAAATTTGAGGGTATATTAAAAACCCTCTGGAAAATATAAAAAAAATTCAAAAAAAATCCATCTTCATTCAATTCAAAAATAAGAACGCTTTAAGTGGACCAATACTGTTGCTGATTATAAATTACCATTAAAGGTTGAATTTGTAGCTATGGAAGCAAATTTAATTATTGCAGGTACATATTCTGTAGGTTGACATGGTGATTAATGTGACATAAATATTTATTAATGTCATAAAAAAATATCAAAACTTTCATGATGTTTACTTCAGAAGAGTATTGCGAAATGCTAATTTTATATGGCGAGTGTGGCCGGAGTGCTTCAGCTACATCTGTAGAATATTCTATTCGTTTTCCCAATAGAGAACATCCTAGCAGAAATGTTATTTTAAGATTGGTGCAAAGGGCAAGAAATTCTGGAAATTTAACTCCAAACAAAAAAGAGATTGGAGGCGCTCCGCGAACTGCAAGAACTGTCGATTATAAAGAAGCTGTCATTCAGGCTTTTGAAGAAGAACCTGAAACAAGCCTTAGTATCGTGGTTAGAAATCTTGATATGTCTAAGACCTCTGTTCAACGAATTCTAAAAGATGAAAAAATGCATCCCTTTCATTACACTCGAGTACAATGCTTGACACCGGAGGACTATCCTTTACGAGTCGAATTTTGCACATGGCTGTTGCAGAAACATCAAGAAAATGAAAATGAACACCGATAAAAATTTTTCCTATGTTCATTACTTTGAAATAAATAAATAAAATTCAGTTATTGTATTTTTATTTTATTAATTTGTATTAAGAATTTATAGCCAGTAAGTCAATTAAAAGATCTGAGTTTCTAATAAAAAAAAACACTACATTCAGCGCGCTGAATGGAGTTGCAGCGGCAGTTTGTTGCTGCCGTCTAAGACGGGTATCATAAAACCACCGCCGGATGGAGTGACCCTATAAAAATAGAATATTTGATAGCCTCTGTCGGTTTTGTCAAAATATAATAACCTAAAAAGATTCTAAAGTTGAAGGTCTTAAACAATGCACGAGTCAACCATTAAAATGCAACCATAGTTACTAATAAGTAGGGAAAAACTAATTTTTAGGTAATTTAACATCAGCAACAGGATTGGTCAGATTAAATAGCTTCCTTTTAAATTAGTATTGAAGATGGATTTTTTTTTAAATTTTTTTCATATTTTCCAGAGGGTTTTTAATATACCCTCAAATTTCGGTACGCGAGTTCTGGAACAGACTATATGTGCTAAAATTAAATAAAAATCTTTTTTAAGTACTGATTTGATAAAATTATTAAATAACATTACTTAATTGCTTTATTTAAAAATATGTGTTTTATTACATTTGCAATGTTGTGTCACAAAAAACATTGTTTTTAACCTTGTCCGCAGTTTAAAGACATACAGTGTTTCATATTTGCAGTAGAAGAAAAAGTATAGTCTACAACCGGTATGGAATAGTCATTCCGCGCTCGCGGGACCGTCATACTCGCCTACCGGCTCGTATGACAAACTTTTCGCTCGCGCGGAATAATGTCTATTCCATACTAGTTATAAAATATACTATTCCAACAAAGTTAAATTCCATGGAATACACCAGATAGCCTTAAACGCATTTTCAACTTATAAAAAAATTATTTTCTCAGAAATGCAAACAGATAACTTAGATTTAAAATCTAATACTGTAATCGCTTATAAGCGATTGGTTCAATTTTCGTTCCTGTTGATGAAAGGTAAAACAAGAAATAACCTCTGGGATTTCATTGTCGGTGGTTTTGTAAGGTCCAGAGCTTCTTTACAAGGATGCATCGTCAATTTTCTTTTTTGGTAGGAAACGGTGTGGTGGGTTAATCTGTTTTTGATTGGGACAGCCAAGCATTGCATGAGCCACAATGCGGCAAGGCAGTTATGCCAATTATTGAATTTTATACGCTATGTACATTAACATAAATTGCACATGAATAATGAAACTATCAAAAAAGTCGTGTAATAACCAAAAATGGCTGCTCTAAAAATAGAAGAGATTGCATACAACATTGTACTGTTTTAAAAATGTGTACAGTCGACCTAAATTGGAATATTTTCAGCGCTTTTATGAGAAAAATTGGATAAATTAGAAAATCCATGAAATAAAATAATATTTCTTCGAAATTAGGATTATTGTATTTTGGCATCCAAAATGATTGGAACGGTTTAGATACTATTGTATACAATAGTTATTTGTACGCCAAAAAGTCAAAAAATAATTTTGAGACGACCCTGACGAAAAATATGAGCTTAAATTACAAAAATTAGTGTATTATACACATAGTATCCGAACTAAGTTCGAGACTGTTCTTCATCAAGCTTTTTCACTGTCAAATTCGTGTTCAGCGACCAAAAACACGTAAGAAAAATATAGTCTAATTTAGAGTAAATGGCTTTTTAATTTTTTGTGAGCCTGTATTATTTTTATGGGAATTATACATTAAGTAGAGAGCCTTAATTTGGCGTTTTTTGTCAAGGAAAAGTGAAAACAATAAGATCTGGTAATAGTATATTATTCAATGAGCGTATAATAGATGCAATGAGGGTGAATTTTGGGGCACGAGCCGAAAAGCGAGTGACCTAATCACCCGAATGCTTAATATCTATTATACGCGAGTAGAATTTTATACTTTATACACGGTCGTTTTAAATTTTAAACGGTTTATTTCTACAGACCCGTGACTAATAGGCCCATTAACCACGACCGTGGATAAAAATTATTATTTGTTGGTTGTTTTGGCATTAGATGTCACAAGTTACATGTTTTCAAAGAAAATGTTTTTTAAATGTCACTTAAAGTCATAAAAAAATTGGGTTCTATTTATTTAAAACTCTATTTGGTAATAACAAAATAAAGAAACAATATGATTAATCCTAGCTGGAAAACAAAAAAAGTTCAAAAATATGCGGAGTATGACAAACAAGTCTATTTTGCATATGGCACTGTAAAAATATGTCATGATAAATAACCTTAAAAATATATTTTGACAAATTTACAACTAGAAAAGAAATTTGGCATCTGCGGAAAATGCTAATTTTAGGTATATATTTAAAGTAAAACAAGCAATTTTTAATTCGTTTAGCTTTATTTACATTTAGAAATAAGCAATAAAAAATGTAGATCACCTTGTATGCATGGTACCTAATTTTAAGCATATAAAACATTCTAGAGAAGAATTATTTACGTATTTAAGTACTTAAATATTCATCGGCTTCGGAACAAAACTAGTTTAAATTTAAATCGATATATCTCAAGAAGTTTTAAAACAAAAGTTAATCTAATATTCCTCCCTTAGAAATTTGCGCTGAAGTTCAAGTGACTGTGCAATCCTTCACATTGTAATGATGAATGCGTTTCCCAGACAAAGATTTAATTTGAATAGCTGTCAATGTGATCAATCTTTTATCTAAGAGACTTCGCAAGTTGTGAGATAAATACAAACAATTTATTCGAAAACTTTTTTCTTTAATGCCTTTTTATAAAGCTTCGTTAAGAAAAAATACATACATAAACAGACAAGAATATTTATTTCGTTATAACTTATTCGAAACTATGCATACCCTTTTATTATAGACAATTTAAATTTATTTCTTTTCTTTTTTTCGAGCGTATAATACAAAAATTCCTTGAAAAACTAGTTTTTGTTGTTTTGGAGGCGAAAGCCGAACTTAAACCACAGATACACATACACCCACTTCACCGCATACTTTATGCAATAATAATGTCAGTTTAACTGACTGTTGTTCTTTAAATTGTAATAATAAATGCGTTTCCCAAAGATTTAATTTGAATTGCTGTCATTGTGATCAATCTTTTATCTAAGAGACTTCGCAAGTTGTGAGATAAATAGAAACAATTTATTCTAAAACTTTTTTCTTTAATGCCTTTTTATAAAGCTTCGTTAAGAAAAAATACATACTTAAACAGACAAGAATATTTATTTCGTTAAAACTTATTCGAAACTATGCATACCCTTTTATTATAGACAATTTAAATTTATTTCTTTTCTTTTTTTCGAGCGTATAATACAAAAATTCCTTGAAAAACTAGTTTTTGTTGTTTTGGAGGCGAAAACCGAACTTAAACCACAGATACACATACCCCACTTCACCGCATGCTTTATGCAATAATAATGTCAGTTTAACTGACTGTAGTTCTTTACATTGTAATAATAAATGCGTTTCCCAGACAAAGATTTAATTTGAATAGCTGTCAATGTGATCAATCTTTTATCTAAGGGAATTCGCAAGTTGTGAGATAAATACAAACAATTTATTCCAAAACTTTTTCTTTAAAGCCTTTTTATAAAGCTTCGTTAAGAAAAAATACATACTTAAAAAGACAAGAATACTTATTTCGTTAAAACTTATTCGAAACTATGCATACCCTTTTATTATAGACAATTTAAATTTATTTCTTTTCTTTTTTTCGAGCGTATAATACAAAAATTCCTTGAAAAACTAGTTTTTGTTGTTTTGGAGGCGAAAGCCGAACTTAAACCACAGATACACATACCCCACTTCACCGCATGCTTTATGCAATAATAATGTCAGTTTAACTGACTGCAGTTCTTTATATTGTAATATTAAATGCGTTTCCCAGACAAAGATTTAATTTGAATAGCTGTCAAAGTGATCAATCTTTTATCTAAGAGACTTCGCAAGTTGTGAGATAAATACAAACAATTTATTCGAAAACTTTTTTCTTTAATGCCTTATTATAAAGCTTCGTCAAGAAAAATAAATACTTCAATAGACAAGACAATTTATTCAGTTAAAATATTTTCCTTTACTTTTTATAGACAGCTTAATTTTTTTATTTTTTATTTTTTTGAACCTCTGTAAAAAGTGATGCACACTAGTTTTTGTTGTTGAGGCGAAAGGCAAACTTACTCCACAGACACATCTATCCCACTTCACCATATGCTTTTTGTAATCCTTCAAACATAGTGTACCGTAATTAATACGTTCACTGCCAACGGCTAGTTTTGACAGCGGAGCAATGGGTATGGGCAAGGGAAAAATAGAAAGAATTGATTAATGTTGTTAGGGGCGCCAGTTACTTTAGCTTTTACTCCTTTAGGTAAGTAACAACCTAGTGTAAATACTTAAGCTTTTCAGTTTGAGAAAATATAACCCCTAAATAAAATAAGATAATTCATTTGAGAAATTTATTATAAATAAACTTAATGAAAGCACATCAAGTAATGTATTAATATATATAAAAAATATGTGTAATTATATTAAGATATAATTAAAGAAATCTTAATAAAAATTACTAAATTCAGAAATCATTCGACTTAAATGTATAAAGAAAACATGAAGTTCAGCAAGCACCAAGAAATGTATGTAAACAACAATCATTTCTTGCAGTGTATAAAAGTCATGCTTAAATTAGAAATCATTTAATCAAAAGTATGATATTTAATAATTAATAAATAAGATTAAATGTTTTAAAAAAAATAAGTACCTAAAAATGAACAAAAGCCAGAAGGGCATATAGTATTAATCAATACTATATCAGATCTGATAAAGTTTACAGTTATAAGAATATTGAAATAAAAGAATTTAAAAATATGAAATATTGCTTTCAAAAGTTTTCAGAATGAGTACTTAGCTGGTTTCTGCAAAATCCATGAGGTATGAATTCCATCGTCTCCATCTGTGCAAGTCTCCCCTATGCTGATGAATTCATTTCTCAAATGAAAGAAAAAAAAATATAGGCTGTCCCATCTACTTTGGAAAAATTATCTTCCAGGATAAAATGTACGATTGAAAATGTTGTCCGGGATTAAATATGCTTTTGAAAATTATGTCCAATATAAAATTGTCTGCTAGACGGTTACATAGAATTTATCTATGCCAAAAATTACAGAACCATGTTCCAACAGAACATCACTCCATGCGGAGAACTTGTATATCAAATATACCAAAATAAACTTCAACTTAAATTAATATAATTCCATATTAATGGTATAGAAATGGTGAGTAATTAATGGTCTAGTGATTGTGCTTAATTAATGGTGATGTCATTCTAAGTCTTCGATGTCCATCGAAACGTTATAAATGCATAATTTTAGAAAATAACAGTTATAATATCTTCCGCATTGTTTAAATATTCATTTTCACTAACTTTAAATAAAAATACATGAAGGATTACTTCGATGATTACAGAAAATAAACACTCGTCAAAATGACACCCATTTTGTATCAAGGTTGCTTCAAGAAGGAAGCGAAAATCGACCTTATCCACCGGTATGAACCCTTCAGGTAAATAAAATCCTATTTCTGAACTATTAGCGACATCTATGCAAGTCATTATCAACTACAGTTTTACCGTATAGGATTCCTAATAAAGGTAACTGAAACTACATCAAAGATAATAACCAAAAAGAATATTTCCTAATAAATCCGTATTAGTGATATCTAACCTCAAAATATTACTCTAAGAAACAAATATAAACAATACTTATTGTTTATCAGCAAAACTAATAAAAATACGAACAGAATACTAAGTGTCCTGTGAACTAAGTATAAACAAAATACTGAATCTAAGTGAGCAGTTCCAGCAAACTATTTTCAACAAATTCAAAAAGTCCAAACGAAACTTTCCACAAGAGAGACAAGCTACAAATGAAAGCCAGTGAAATCCAACCCTCAATAGACTCTGAAACATATAAAAACCAGGTAAGTCCATAGACAAATGCACTATAGAGAAATAAGTCATATGATTCTTTATTATTAAAAATCATATTCTAATTATGTTTTCTTTATGTTATTTTCAGGTAGAACTATGGAATAGAGACTTATATGGTTAGAATTCAGTTCCTGCTACAAAATAGTCCCAGATACAAAATAGTTCTGTACGTACGTAACTATTTATATACAAAATAAACATAAATTATAACGTAAGTAAACGAATAGTTTAATTAACCCTTGCTATATTACAGAGTGACGATTTATGTCGTTACACATGCCCCCTCCAAAAATAATAAAAATATTTAATATACAAAAAATATTTTTATACCAAACTCTATAACTATTTAACTTAAATAGCTAAAATATATACTATATTTTATTTAATAAATCAACAAAAAATACAATACTTTATGTAAATCATTTGAAATACTACTTGATAATTAACAATAGCTAAGCTTGATAACTACGTGTATCATCCGCCTACTCTTATGTAGAACATAATTTTGGGACTTTATCGGTGTGTGTCATAAACAGGTAATTGTCATAATCAGGTAATTGTCATAATCAGGTAATTGTCATAATTAATTTTGTTTTTCTTTTTAGCTAAGTTTTATCAAGATAAAAAAATAGAAATAAGACTTGACTACGCGCATCAGAATCCTCTTCTACAAAAAATATATTTATATATTTTTTTTTTTACTATATACAAAAGTTTTGGGTACCCTTTAAATATTTTCAATACATTGATATTTTTTAAATATCATTCCGAATAATACTAAGAATATATTCTTATTTAATAAAATCTAGCCAACTGAAATGTCACTATTCGATCCAAAATATTTCTTTAGATCTTTAACATGCCAGTCGCCTCTATGACCATCTGCATTTTCCAAAATATACACTAACTTTGACTTTTTCGCAACAACTTTGCAAAGTATGTACTTTGGAGCAAGTTTTGCAGCAAAACTTTTACTAGCATCTGAGAGTACTTTGTTTCGTCTCCAAACTTTTTCACCTATATCAAAATTTACTTCACGCTTGCGCAAATCATAAGTACGCTTATTACGTTCATAAGCTTCATGTAAATATTTCTTTACATCAATAAAAATCTCTTTAAGATTTCCCAAGTCTCTGTCACAAGGTTCTAATTTAACACCATCAGTTGATGTCATTTTGCCATAATAAGTTCCTGTGATAGGTACATTCCTCCCAAAATTAAGAAATGCCGGTGTATACCCCGTAACTTCATTTACAGACGTTCGTAAAGCTAGACCTATTTTTGCTAAATTTTTACACCATTCTTTTTGATTATCTTTTATATATGATCTTATAGCAGTAGAAATTGTGCGATGTTGCCTTTCCGTCGGATTATTTTGACTATGGTAAAGTGCATTAAACCAAATTTTCTGTACATTATATTCATCTGCTAATTTTTTAAAAACTTTACCAGCAAATTGTTTTCCATTATCGACAATTAAAAATTGACAGACTCCGTAAACTAAAAAAACTTCATTCTCAATGAATTTACATATTGCATTTGCAGTAGCTTCCCTCAAAGGATGTAATAATGTATACTTTGTAAACCAGTCTGACACAACCAAAAGATAACAAAAACCTTTAGAACTTCTGGGAAATGGTCCCTGCAAATCACATGAAATAACTTGCCACGGATAATTTACTTCTTTTTCACGACCCATCAATCCAAAACGTGCAGAATTACTAACTTTTTGTGATTGACAAATATTACAACATCTTACATACTTTAAAATATCTTTACGCATTTTTGGCCAAAAATATGTTTCTGAAATTCTATGAAAAGTTTTAAAAAATCCCATATGAGAAGCTAATACATCGTCATGACATTCTTTTAGAACTTGTTTACGACATTTTTGAGGCACTAACAATTTCCACTCTATAATATTACTTTTTACTTTTGTCTTGGTCGGTATGAACTTATAAATATTATCATCAATAACTTTAAATTGCGGATATGAATCTGGACTTTTAACAATTTTTTCCCTCAACTGAATATAATATTTATCACTATTATAATCATTTACATTAAAATTAATTAAATTTACATCTGGAAAAATTGATTTTTCTGGTTCTATTCTATCAAAAGCTCTGGATAACCCATCAGCTACTACATTTAATTTACCTCTACGATATACAATATCCATATCATATTGCTGTAATTTTAATGACCATCTAGCCAAGCGACCAGAGGGATCTTTCATATTACTCAAATATTTTAATGAAGAATGATCTGTAATTACTGTGAATTTAACACCTTCAATATATGGTCTAAACCTATCTATAGCAAACAAAACAGCTAAACATTCCTTTTCACCTACAGAATATTTTATTTCACTACGTGTTAAAGCTCTACTAGCATAAGCTATTACTTTTTCTTGACCATCTTGCGTTTGTGTTAATATGGAACCGAGGCCAACTAAAGAAGCATCACATTGTATAACAAATGGTAAAGAAAAATTGGGACTTGCTAAAGCTGGAGCATTTATTAAAGATTCCTTCAACAATAAAAAAGCTTTTTCTGCATCAGTATTCCAACTAATGGCTTGTTTTTTACCTTTGCCCTTCAAAAGTGAATTTAATGGACTAACAATTGTTGAAAAATTCCTAACAAATCTACGATACCACGAAGCTACACCTAAAAATCGTTTTATTTCTGTACTATTTGTTGGTCTAGGATAGTTTATTATTGCTTCTACTTTTTGCGGATCGGTTCTTAAACCAAAATTATCAATTACAAAACCTAAATACTTAAGTGATTTTCTAAAAAAATTACTTTTTTCAAAATTTATTGTAAGATTAGCAGATTTTAATTTTTCATGTACTATTTGAAGTAATTTAATATGTTCCTCAAAAGTTTTTGATACTATTATAATGTCATCAATATAAACAAATATATTTGGATAAAAGGAGAAAGGAAAAAGTTTATCCATTAATCTTTGCTGACTTTGTGTTCCATTTTTGAGTCCATAACACATTACATTAAATTCAAATAGTCCCCTACCAGGTACGGAAAATGCAGTTTTTTCTTTAGCAGTTTTTGTAAGTGGAATCTGCCAAAAAGCATTTTTTAAATCTATACTTGATATATATTTTGCATCGCCTAATAAACTTAAAATGGAGTCTATCCTTGGTAAAGGATGTGAATCACCTTTTGTAATAGAATTTAATTTACGTCCATCAAAACAAAAACGGTATGTACCATTAGCTTTTTTTACTAATAAAACTGGTGAATTAAAATCAGAATAAGATGGTGAAACTATATCATCTTTTAACATTTTATCTAACTCTTTATGTAAAATTTCTATTAAATAAGGTGACAAAGGATATTGACGCATTTTAAAAGGTTTATTATTTCCTGTATCTATATCATGTTCTATTAAATTTGTTCTACCTATTTTTTCGCTATATAATTCTTTAAATAAACTAACAAATTTATCTGCTATCTTTTTCTGTTCGTCTGTCAAGTCACATAAGCCTACTGAATTATCTTTATTTATATCCTGACTATCACTGTTATTACTGATCACATTCAATTTATTAATTTTATTATTCCAAGATTCATCAGAAAAATCCAGAGTCATAGAAAACAATTGTAAAAAATTCACACCAAAAATAAAATTTGTTTCCAAAGAAGGAACAACCAAGACTTGTAAAATCTTAACTTCATTATCTACTTTAATAGGTAAATAAACAACACCAGTTACTAACTGTTTAGATTTATCAGCTGTAGTAACATGCGGTATAAGACATTTATCAATTTTTAAATTAAATTTTTCTAAAATTTTAATCGCGTGACCACCAGCCACTGAACAATTTGCACCTGTATCAATCAAAGCTGTTATATTTTTATCAAAAATATTTACTTTAATATATGGACGGTTATCTCTAGGTAATTTAATAAAAGAATTTTTATTAATTACAGACAAACTATACGGTTTATAAAAATTTTTAACTTTATCCAACCAATCTTTCCATTCATTCAAATAAAAGCGTTTATTTGTTTCTGTTACACTTGATTTTTGTAAAGAATTGATATTATTTTTATTATAATAAATGTTTTTACAAAAAGTAGTTTTGTTATCCTTTTTTATCTGACTGTCATTATTATTTTTAGCCTTTTTATTAAGTGAATGCCGACTAAAATCATCCACTTTCCTATTTAGTTTTTTGTACAGGAAGGGCAATTTTTAAAAACTACATCTTTATATCCACATTTATAACAAAACTTTGATCTTTTAGCTAAACATTTGCTAAAAATATGATTTGGTTGGTTACAGTTATAACAAATTACTTGTCTACTTTTATTATTACTACTATTCTGTGTATTATTAAAGCTTTGATTGGTACTTTGACTAATTTGAGAAACTTGACTACTATTACATACTGAACTTTGACGAGTAGAGGAAGATGGGGTAAGTTTGGACACTGTGGTATTATGACTACAATTACATTTACTACTAAAATTTTGATTTATATCCGAACTTAGGACATTTACTTTATTAACTGCTTTATTTTTTGCCACACTTTTACCTGCTATGCTCTTTTGTTTTAATTGATAAGCTTCATCTATTCTTTTACAACTGTCTTTTAAATCTTCTAAATCATTATTATTTATTATCAAGTGATAATGGTGTAAAATAATGTGGTAATATTCTTTCTCTAATCGTCTTAAGTCTAGTATATAAACTTGCAGCATGAATTAAACGTTTAAACAAGGTTTCCATAGCACCTATAAAAATTGCGATAGATTCATCGGAATTTTGATATCTAGAACGGATATCATCCCATGTTCTATCATCTATGTTAGCTGGAAGAAAATCTTTTTTTAATGCTTGAATTATTTGAGACCACGAATTTAAATTATCTTTAATTGAGAGAAACCATGACAATGCTGGTTCTTTGAATAAGTCATATGCGGATTTAAATAACATTTCGTCTGTAACATTTCTACTTATTTTCATATATTCAACTTGCTCAATAAAATTTAAAACATTAGACTTTCCATCAAAATTAATATTCCATTTATAAACTGGTACTGATTTTAAATAATCATTATCTTTTTTACTAGAAACATTAGGACTAAACTGTGTACTATTATGTAATGAAATATTATTATTTACTTGAGTAAGTTCTGAATTTTTACCAGATTTTTCATAAAGATCTAAAATATCTGCTTCTATTTCTAAACAAGTTGCTTTTGTTATTTCTAAAAATTGAATACGTCTAACTTTATTTTCTTCTACTTCAGGAAAACGTTGCAGACGATTTGTTACATGTACTAAATAAGTTTTTAATTTTCTTAAATCGGCTAAACTATAATCACCATGATATTCTACAATTTCTGAAGATATACTATCTAAAATTCTATTAATATTTTCCACTTCACTGTTAAAATTAAAAGTCGGATCTACATATTTTACTTTAGGATCTTCCCTAGCTATGGCTCTACCTAAAACTTTAATTCTAGATGCTCTATTATTTTTTGCTGTTAAATGTCTTATACGAAGTTCATAATTTACCATTTCTGCAGTCAAAAATCTAATTTCCATTTTATCTAAATCTTCCATTTTGAATAATTATTTTCAAAATTTAAATTCAATTTACTCAAAATATTTATTTTATAATAAAATATTTATACTGTACCACAAATTATTTTTTTTTGTGTACACTGCTCAACAAAGTTTTTTGCATACTTTGGAAAATTTCCCAAATATGTCAAAAAAATACTAAATTATTATTTATCTCAATTGGACAAATTAATAATTATAAATAGTCTCCAAAACTACAAAATTAGCTAATATTTATTCATATCCTTCGCATAAATAAATACCCTATTATCCATTTATTTCTATTGAATAAACGATAATTTCTAGAAAAACTGAACCCACGCCAAAATTTCTCTATTCCATGTTATTCCATAAAATTCAGAAAAAACATAAAAAACACATATCTGATATATCTTATCAGATTAACTCTAGTTTGACTTAATTTTCAACAAAAAATATTTTATTCAACAGTTATATGTAGTTTTCTCAAAATGAACTTTAAGTTACACTGAAAAAAAAATAAGCTTTAGATTTTTACAAAAAATACACTGAAAAAAATGGAGTAAAATTAAAAAAACAAGTGTTCTATCTATCCAAATACCACGTTCTTGAGCGCCAATATTAGTGTACCGTAATTAATACGTTCACTGCCAACGGCTAGTTTTGACAGCGGAGCAATGGGTATGGGCAAGGGAAAAATAGAAAGAATTGATTAATGTTGTTAGGGGCGCCAGTTACTTTAGCTTTTACTCCTTTAGGTAAGTAACAACCTAGTGTAAATACTTAAGCTTTTCAGTTTGAGAAAATATAACCCCTAAATAAAATAAGATAATTCATTTGAGAAATTTATTATAAATAAACTTAATGAAAGCACATCAAGTAATGTATTAATATATATAAAAAATATGTGTAATTATATTAGGATATAATTAAAGAAATCTTAATAAAAATTACTAAATTCAGAAATCATTCGACTTAAATGTATAAAGAAAACATGAAGTTCAGCAAGCACCAAGAAATGTATGTAAACAACAATCATTTCTTGCAGTGTATAAAAGTCATGCTTAAATTAGAAATCATTTAATCAAAAGTATGATATTTAATAATTAATAAATAAGATTAAATGTTTTAAAAAAAATAAGTACCTAAAAATGAACAAAAGCCAGAAGGGCATATAGTATTAATCAATACTATATCAGATCTGATAAAGTTTACAGTTATAAGAATATTGAAATAAAAGAATTTAAAAATATGAAATATTGCTTTCAAAAGTTTTCAGAATGAGTACTTAGCTGGTTTCTGCAAAATCGATGAGGTATGAATTCCATCGTCTCCATCTGTGCAAGTCTCCCCTATGCTGATGAATTCATTTCTCAAATGAAAGAAAAAAAAATATAGGCAGTCCCATCTACTTTGGAAAAATTATCTTCCAGGATAAAATGTACGATTGAAAATGTTGTCCGGGATTAAATATGCTTTTGAAAATTATGTCCAATATAAAATTGTCTGCTAGACGGTTACATAGAATTTATCTATGCCAAAAATTACAGAACCATGTTCCAACAGAACATCACTCCATGCGGAGAACTTGTATATCAAATATACCAAAATAAACTTCAACTTAAATTAATATAATTCCATATTAATGGTATAGAAATGGTGAGTAATTAATGGTCTAGTGATTGTGCTTAATTAATGGTGATGTCATTCTAAGTCTTCGATGTCCATCGAAACGTTATAAATGCATAATTTTAGAAAATAACAGTTATAATATCTTCCGCATTGTTTAAATATTCATTTTCACTAACTTTAAATAAAAATACATGAAGGATTACTTCGATGATTACAGAAAATAAACACTCGTCAAAATGACACCCATTTTGTATCAAGGTTGCTTCAAGAAGGAAGCGAAAATCGACCTTATCCACCGGTATGAACCCTTCAGGTAAATAAAATCCTATTTCTGAACTATTAGCGACATCTATGCAAGTCATTATCAACTACAGTTTTACCGTATAGGATTCCTAATAAAGGTAACTGAAACTACATCAAAGATAATAACCAAAAAGAATATTTCCTAATAAATCCGTATTAGTGATATCTAACCTCAAAATATTACTCTAAGAAACAAATATAAACAATACTTATTGTTTATCAGCAAAACTAATAAAAATACGAACAGAATACTAAGTGTCCTGTGAACTAAGTATAAACAAAATACTGAATCTAAGTGAGCAGTTCCAGCAAACTATTTTCAACAAATTCAAAAAGTCCAAACGAAACTTTCCACAAGAGAGACAAGCTACAAATGAAAGCCAGTGAAATCCAACCCTCAATAGACTCTGAAACATATAAAAACCAGGTAAGTCCATAGACAAATGCACTATAGAGAAATAAGTCATATGATTCTTTATTATTAAAAATCATATTCTAATTATGTTTTCTTTATGTTATTTTCAGGTAGAACTATGGAATAGAGACTTATATGGTTAGAATTCAGTTCCTGCTACAAAATAGTCCCAGATACAAAATAGTTCTGTACGTACGTAACTATTTATATACAAAATAAACATAAATTATAACGTAAGTAAACGAATAGTTTAATTAACCCTTGCTATATTACAAAGTGACGATTTATGTCGTTACAATAGTCGTGTCATTTTAAGAATGCGAATGGTAGGAATTATCATGGGCAAACTTAATATTATCTATCTCTTTTATTACTACGGCGTATCAGGAAGCGAGCTCTAAAACTTTGGTTGAAGTAAGATACACCGTAAGTCCATAGGAAATTTCGCTCACTCTAAAGGAATTCAATAATAATATCAGCGAAAGGCGCGTGTACATTGTGTACAGTCAACATCTCATAGGCGCCGTATTTTGTCATTTCATTTATTTTTTCTGTGATTTACTTGATACGGACCGCATTCGCATTCTTAAAATGACTTTAGTTTTGTTTCTGTACTGTTTTTTCACGGCTAATAACAAATTAAAAAAAAAAACATTTACTCCAAAGACGCAGCTATCTCACTTCGCCGTAAACTTTTTGTAATAATACATACGTGAACTAGATAGAAACAAAAAGTAGGGGGAGATACCCATGAATGGGACCCTTTTTTTAAACGGCTGCCAAAATTTTATTTTTAATCATTTATACGTATTTTTTTTTAGGTATTATATTTGGAAATAGAAAAACACAGTCGAAATTAAAAAAAAACGTAACTTGTCCCGAAAAAGAAAACGGTATTACTGAATGGGACACAAATACAAAATTACTATTAAAGATAACAAATCATGAAAATAGGTATTATTATCACTATTACTAATAACAATATACCTGTAATGTAATTTCATAACAAAAAAATAGCTGCTAAAGTGATACATTTTTTTACATAGAATTTACTTTAAATAATTTTACCAAACTTTGGTTCATGTTTTTTTTTGAGTTCTAACTGTTTTAAATTGTTATATGGGTGGTACCCATTGGGTGGTATCCTAGACACTTTCTGTCCTTTTTATTTAAAAGAGATCAATGGAAATTAAATATGCAGTAAAATAGTTGTCCTATTCAAGGAAACGAAATTTGACCCATTCAAGAACACTATTATCAAAAAAAAAAAAAAAAACAAGGCTTTCCGAAAATTTGAAAATTTTCAAAATGGGAAAGCAAAATAGGCTAAAAATATTTACCTTTATCTATAATGTTCGATTATTTGGTATATGTTTCGTGTTGTTCTAGACTATTGCATAAACCAAACAATTTCCTTTTGCCTTTCGTCATAAAAATATCTTTCAAAATTATTAAAAAATTTACTTTTGACTTAGTAAAACTGACTTGTTAAATTTTTCAAAAATCCAGCTGTCTAAACTTTGCAATTTTTTATTATTTTTTAACTGCACTAAGCATGGTAACAAAACCCAAAAATTACTAAACATAGTTCAGAAACAGGTACTGTCCCATTCAATAATATATCCCATTCAGGGGTATTTCCCCCAACTTTTTTTATTATATTTATTTTGTGTAATAAGTTAACATAAATTGTTAACTTAATATATGTATGTATTAGGGTGCTTTTTTTTCGACTATTTATTTTTTTCTGTCCCATCACAATTTTGGAAGTACCCTAAAAAAAATTCCCTCAAAATTTTAGCCCTTAATAGTAATATTAAGTAGTGGACCAAGGCATGTAAAGATTTCCCATTGAAAATACACGTAAACTTTGATTTTTTTTCTTTAAATTTCTATAGCTTAGCGGCATTTTATGGCATCGCTTCAACCTTAGACAGGTATTTCTCAAAATTGAATGCTTTACAAAAGTGCCCATTGCGGCATAATCATAACTCGTACTGGTGAGGTAGTTTGAGCCACCAAACCCAATTTTTTCATAAAATTTACGTTTTTCTGTCCCTATCTCGTAATTGACAAGAGCTACAAAAAATATTCAAATAACAAACTTGTAGGAAATTTAATTTCCTACAAAAATGGTTCTTGGCACTAAATCGCTAACATCAATATTTCTTGAGATATTAAATTCTAAAGTTTTTGTTATTTCAAATTATTATCGAGTATCACGTCAAATTATAAAAAATCATTATACATCATTGTATATCAAAATATGTAAAACCATTGAAGTAATAATAAAATTTAAAATGTCATCTGTCGCGACGCGCCCGTGACAAAAAGGACGCCTGTCGTATCATACATAATGTACATACTAGGGTGCCCAGGACCTACGGAAATGTTTGGGTCCCACCCCTCAAAATTGTTCCTTTAGGTAAACCCTGATTTTTTTTAGATTTTTTAAAAAATATTTAGAGGTCCCGCGCTTTTTTACATATAAAATCATGTGAAGGGTTTTTATTTTTTTAAGGATATAAAAACTTGATATTGGACTTTAAGGAAACAAAAAAGTGTTTCTGGATAATAAAGGAATATTCTCAATTTTTATGTCCCTCTAAAAAAATAAAACGGATTTTTTATGGGGTAAAAATGTTAAAAATTGACACATGAGGTTAATAAAGGCTAGAAAAAAATTGACTTGGAATTTTTTTCAGAGTTCTTTTTTTCTAGGGTATGGTTCAATATGTCCGAATTCAGGGTGTGTATTTCCTTTTTTGAATAAAGTGTCCAAAAAATAATTAAATATCTCAATAAAAGTTTAAAAAAATGCATTAAATTTCAATAAAATATCAATTTTGTAGCAAATAAACAAAACATGTTTTCAAAATGCCTTGTAGTATATTATATTATGTAATAAATAAAGTTTTTTTTTTCAGAAAAAAGTGTAGAACATTTATTTTTAACACATTTCAAAACAGTTTGTACATATTATTAAGCTTTTTAGCCAAATATCATCTCTTTTATCGAAATAAAGTGATTTTTTTACATTGTATGGGATTTTTTTTTGGACATCTTGTTATTTTTCTAAAAAAAATAAATATGGCGCATTAATTGGTACTTATCAATGAATTTAAAAAAAATACCCATTTTGTAACCTTTTTTATAGCATAAATAAGCTTCATACGTCAATTTTTACAATATTTTTACGCTGGTAAAGTCATTTTTCATGTAAAAGGTTAATTTTTTTTTAATAATCCCTTCAAATATAATGTCCCTTCATAAAATCGCCTGATTTTAACGTTTTTATATTTAAATAATAATAAAAAGGCTTAACATGTTTTCTTTCTCAAAAAACCGCCGGGCGCGACCTCTAAATATTTGTTTAAAAATCTGAAAAAAATTGAGGGTTGGTTTTTGACCTAAATAAACATTTATAGGGGGTGGGAACCTAAAACAAAAACATTTTTTAATTTTTACTGGGCACCCTAGTACATACGTATAAAGTAATTTTTTACATTTATTACATTTTTTTATTAAAAACGGTATCTATACGAACATACCCTATAGGTATATATACTTCAGTTGATTTATAGCATGTATTCCAGTTTTAAAGTGACTCTTTTATTCATAAATGCAAATGTCTCAATTTTATCAACAATATTCCTTTTATGATTGTAATAAAAATTTTACACGTAATAAAATAAAAAATCAATCTTTGTTTTCGAGAGTATCAAAAAGCTCATATATTTTTGCTATTGA
Source organism: Brachypterus glaber (assembly GCA_958510825.1). Lineage (NCBI taxonomy): Eukaryota > Metazoa > Arthropoda > Insecta > Coleoptera > Kateretidae > Brachypterus > Brachypterus glaber. The sequence continues at coordinate 47,804,323 of OY294044.1, forward strand.
AAAAGGCTTTTATTAGTATTTAGAAGAGTCACAAAAGTTACAAGTTATGAGAAAATGAAATAAATTTTTATTCAAAATTTATTGGGATATATTAAAATACGAAACTAAAGTGGAAAGTGTATGGTTTTAATAAGTAGTCGCAGCCATATCTCACAGATGGAAACTCATTTATCATCCCATATAAATTTTATGGTTTTGGTTTAGTGGTATTTTACTAAAAGTTAGTAAAACATAAATTCGATAAATATCGTTAATTAAAGAACTAATGCATAGATTTTTATTGGTTCTTTAATTAGGCTTTTTATTTAATTTTTGTTTTTCTGCAAAATAGTAAAAGAAAACAAAAATTAAAAAATACCACCAAATTATAAAAAAAATCCTTCTTAAGACGTATAACAAAAGTAATGTTTCCTATGGTGGTGCGTCCGCCCCCTACCAGTTATGGGATAAAAAAGGGGTCAAAGCAAAGTTTTCCCGCCTCGATAAATCAAATTGACGTCTTTATCATAATTTTTATATATTTTTTGTTCTCAAAATATTTAGGGTGGGGTCTTTTAAAATGTTTTTCCTGTAAAATACAAATTCAGATACGCCCCTTTGTATGCAAGGCGACGATATGGAACCCCAAGCAACAATACAAGGGTGGGGTATTGTAAGAGGGCGAACTAGGCTGGGTGTCCCTGTATAATATTTTATCCACACAGAAAAAAAAGGATATCTTGAATCAAAGCAAAACGATCTTGAACCAAGGCCGCCATGGCTTTTGATATGTTCAACGCCATGACTGTCTTGGACCAAGTCCGCCGTGATCTTGGCATTTGAGGTCCTAGATTTAAGGACATTTCCTTAAATCAAAGCCACTTAAACCATTTATTTAAGATCATATTATCTTAAACCAAGTATGTAAATATCTTAATTCAACATCATATTATCTTTGTCCAAGATCATATTATCTTACACCAAGTCTTGGTTTAAGATAATATAATCTTGAATGAAGAGAATTATAATCTTGATTTAAGATTATGATTCTCTTGATTCAAGATCATATTATCTTAAACCAAGACTTGGTGTAGGATAAAGACCCCACAGTCAGGTTCCAGGGTTAATAGAATGGTAAATATTTTGAAAAAATTTCCCACACATGTATAATATTATTTCGCAAGCCTATGAAATATGATACTTTCTTACTCTGTTAATCGTGTGAAATTAGGTTTCATAGGTGGTCGTAGGAAAAAGCACTTGTTTTTGAAGAAAAACTTGTTGCAACGCCATTGCAAAATGGCGCTTATAGGTATCAATTATTTAAAGCTACTTACTCGTGAATTTTTTAAGTAAATTTGAAAATCCCCATCGTTTGAGGGTAACAGATACAAATTCGTCCATTTTAAAGCAGATAAAAATAAAGATACACTTTTAAAGACAACTGACGGCAAAAAAAAACAAACCTAACTTCTCTCCCGCGCATATCTTGAACTACTGCGCAAATTGTCTGCCAGCCAACAATAACAACGGGCGAGTCTACTGTATATCTACGTGGGGTAAGGCCGGCCAACTCTTTACCGTAAGACAACAGGAGCTTTGAGTCAAGATAATAACTCTTGATCCTCTGTTACTATTTTAAATGTCATGCATTTAAGGAAAAAATCCTTGACACAAGGATTTTTCTACCAAGAGAATAATTAAAGTAAACCAAAGTCACAGATAATCTTAAACCGAGGATACATGATCTTAAAAGAAGATTATTACCTTGATTTAAGATAATATAAATCCATAATAATTTATTATCTTCTGCAAAGATAACCTTTTTTTCTGTGCAGTTCTGTATTCTATTAAATATAGATAAAGAATAGTTAAATTAAATTCATTGTACGTCCCTCTTAATAACAGTTATAAAGTTTGTAGACTTCGTAAAAAGTGAGGTTTAATTCGAAAAATAATAAATCTGTCTGAAAATTTGAACGACTGGTATAAAAACTACATTTAATTACGGCTTTTATCGAGGTTAGTATTCTGTTTAAAAAACTTATATTAAAATTGAAATAAAAATGATCTAACCGCTGTCTCTCTTGGATTTCCCCATTCGCCAACTGTGTAGAAATATCTCCATTTTAAAAGAAAATTACATTTTAACATTTTCAATTTCATCTTCATCTCAATAAAAGCCTTAAAACCTTTTTTTATGAGATGTCATTTTTTATATGACTTAAAGTGTCCGTTTCTTTGTTTCTGCCGGTAAGTGTGTAAACATCAGCGAAAAAAGAACATCAAAAAGCTTCCGAACGCACACAAGTAAATTATCTGCAAAAGTTGGTCAAATCATCAGGATACGAAATTATACAGGAATATTTATAAATAGGGGTCATACTTAAAATACGTAACGCAAAATTTTGAATATTTTGACCCCCTCTTTCCCCAGGTTTGGACTAGCAACCAAGACTCCATTAAAAAAAATTGGGTAAAAAACAGACTGTTTTATTTTTAAATAAATAATATATAAATATTAAAGAGCGTTATGTAACGCTACATCAGAACCCCTCCCTCCGTGTAACGCATTATAACGCTACTCTTCTACTCCTCTCTTCCCCTAAGTGCGTTATGTATTTTAAGGATAGTCCCATAGATTTATTTTTTTCAGAGATGATCCTACATTAAAAAAAAAGTAAAATAAAAAATCCGATAAACATATCGTCGCTTCCCTTGCAAAGGCGCTTATCTCATTTTTTGTCATTTTTGATATTATCCTTACAAAGGGGCTTATCTCAAAAAATTGCTAAATTGAGTTGGGTACTTGGGTGGCATCAAAACAGTAACCTGCAGCTACTTTGATTTATAATATTATTTGAGATAAGCCCCTTTGTAAGGAAGGCTGCGATATGTACATAAAAGAGTCTTAAGGGAGCTACACCTCTTTCAAAGATTTAAATTACTTAATAACCCAGAAACACTCAAAAATACAGAAGTGGTAACTTGTATTTTGGCCATTTTGAGATATTAACAGTTTTTAATTTTCAATGTTCTTTTCAGTCACTAAAAATCATATTCCAAGTCAAAAAAATTTCAAATTTGATTTGAATCAGAAAGATAAAAAGGTTATATTAGTTGTTAATGTTATAAAAATGTTAAATATTAAATAATTAAAAAGGAAAATAGGAATTTTTTATAGTTACCACTTTAAAAATTATTATTATAGTATTCACAGCGCCAGCGCTAGAATAATATACGGTAGTTTCGAATTTTCAAAAAACAATCAAAAATTGTCCTAGACAAAAAAAAATTGGATATAAATTTGTTTCATAAAAAAATAAGCAACTTTTTTTTTCAAATGTCGGTCTCTCCATCTGCCCGTCTATCCGATTCCACGATTTTTGTAGACACGCTAACTCAAGAACGAATAATCCGAACGTATTGAAATTTTCAGGAAAAATCAAGTTCTATGAGGGGAAGATCCCTATTTTTTTTAAACTAACAAAAACAAAAAAGTTACGTATGGTTAAACTTTTAAAAAAATCGAAAAATGCTGAAAGAAAATTCCGATTAACGTAATTTTTTCAGGAAAAAATAATTTTCGACAAAAAACTAAGTTACCACCTCTGTGCTTAGCACGGCAGTATAGCAACGTGGTTTTCCATATATATAAAAAAAGGTACTCTTGTTGTAATACTGTAGGATTAACCGTTTTCGAGAAAAATACAATTGAAGGTAAAATTTCGCGTTTCGGGGGCAAAAAATTAAACAATTAAATACTAAAAGCCAAAATCTTAATGATCCTCTATTTATTTCTACACGGTAAAAATAAATTACATTAAATTACATAGTCCGTAAATGGTAATATGTTGCCATAGACCGGAATGGTAAAAATTACATAGTCCGTAATGGTAATGTTTTGCATAGACAGGAACAGTAAAAATTACATCGTCCAGAATGGTAATATTTTGCATAGACCGGAACGCTAAAATATACATAGTCCATAATGGTAATATTTTGCATAGACCGGACGCTAAAAATTACATAGTCCAGAATGGTAATATTTTGCATAGACCGGAAAGGTAAAAATTACATAGTCCAAAATGGTAATATTTTGCATAGACCGGAACGCTAAAAATTACATAGTCCAGAATGGTAATATTTTGGATAGACCGGAAAGGTAAAAATTACATAGTCCAAAATGGTAATATTTTGCATAGACCGAAACGCTAAAAATTACATAGTCCAGAATGGTTTGGACTTGAAATTTGAAAAAACATATTTATTACTTGTTTGTTCCAAATTACAAGTCTCTGTGTCAAAGCTTTTTTGAAATATCGTAACGTGAAGTTCATTTGGTTTAATAAACCAAACGATTTGCACCCTTAATACGAGTATAAACTGCTTATATCTTTCTTTAAAGATCTATTGGTTGATAAAGATCGTAATTTATAATTAACGTAAATTTTAGGCCACAAATAAAGCATATCGTACATAAATAATATTTACCTTTTTTTACACTTTTAACACTTTAACCTAGCAGCATGCGTAGCTATCTCTCTAACAATAACAATATTAAACGGTCCGTCTCATGATACGACGCCTTCTTGGTTATTGTCCAAAACGCACGCGCGTCTTAAAATAACATAGCCCGACATTGTAAAATCATGTAAAAATATGTAAATCAATATAAATATATTTTTTTACATTATTTTACATTCTTTTACATTCTTTTACATTATTTTACATTATTTTACATTATTTTACATTCTTTTACATTCTTTTACATTATTTTACATTCTTTTACATAATTTCATGAATTATGCATAGTCCAGAATAGTAAATTTACTATTCCGTACTATGTAAATTCATGTATTTTTACATTATATTATATGCAGTTTTTACAGTGTACGCAAATAATTTATAACAAGGTTTTGCCCAGGAATTTGGGAAATATCATTCTGCGGAAGCGTTCCACGTCTCCGGCCGTTCAAGCGGCTGGATTTTCCCTGATATACACGAGACACTTTTTTTCTCTAAATTTCCATAAATAGGACTCCACGTGTGAAGAAAATCATTTTTCTATCTGTTAGACTGGTCCTAAGAGGACGATTTAGAAAGATTACTTTAATAAAAAAAACCATCACTACTGTCAGACTACTGTCTTCTTGATCTTATGGTAATAAACTTTTAACATAGAATGAAATGTCGACGTAATAGAGCAGCAGCTGAATTCAAAAACCGAGGGGCGATTCACTCGTCAAAAAATGTATCTACTTACAATTTTTGGAAGTACTTTAAAGGAGGGTATCGCATTTTGGGCTAAATCGCCTGCAACGATAAGACTTTACATGCTTATAGATACATAAAAAATAAATACTTAGCCAAAATTTCAGCCCTTTTCACACCCCGGAACATAGTTTAATTAATTATTTAATTAAGAATTTTGACATATGTCAATGTACGATTTGGCAACATTGCACGAAACTTCAAGTGTCAAATGTCATCTCGTCAAAAAATAGTATATTATTTACCAAGTGAGAGAAGTTTAACATTTTTGACCTGCGTCAAATTGCGGGATGAGCGCGCCAGCGCGAAGCCCCCAAGACGCGGTCTAAAATGTTAAATCTTCACTCACGTGGAAAATATAGTATTTTTTTCACTACCAGTACAGTTAATTAGATATTTATTTATTTTACTAAAATTTAATGAAAAAGCTTATAAATTTAAAATATCACGCTGGCCGTTCGCGGCCATTAAAAAACAAATGAATAACATTTCTGGCAGAAATTTTCTGGTGATCTGCTAAAATTATTAAGTTAGAAAATGTTTCCGTGTTAATTGTAATAAAATATATAAAAATGGAAAGTGAAATGCAAAGTGATGATTCTGGTACTCCCCCAGAAATAAGGGCAGGCGAAAACTGTGAGGGAGAATCTGTTGCCTCAAAAATCAATATATGGGTGTTGTACCTCTAGTAATCTATGATCCTTACGGTAATATATGGGTTGTATAATCTATGGTTGAATATGATGGACCAATGATTTTCACTTTTTGAAGTGTTTTTTTGTCAAACATTTTTTATAGGTGCTAATTTAGTTAATATTTTTTAATTTATCATGCAATAAATAAATTTGGTGCCTAAAGACACTTGTAAATAGCAATGTGATTTAATAATTAAGTGAAACGTCAGATGCCAAAACAGCTGAATAAAAATTCATTATTAACCATGGTGCAATTTCATTATTTTTAGAACCTCTGACGTCATAGGTAGAGAAATAATATTTCTACCAATGAAAAGAACAGTAATAAAGATGTGGTTTTAGGCTGGTAGTGAAAAAAAATAACTTTGCACATTAACTACTACAGTGGGGCCAAAGTGGGTCTGTGTTGTGTTCACTGCTCTTGACTATAATATTAAAATATTTGGTTGTGTTTTATTAGTTTTCACGGATTTATTATACTGTAATTCAATGTGTAATTAGGCTAGACTTATGTGACTAGTTTCTTAAGTTTCAGTACGATTATGGAGTTATTTTTGAGGTATTTATACTATAATAACATTGTACGCAAACCATTAGCTTCAACGATAACCCAAAGCATCTAGTTCCATGGGACAGTGTTACCCAAGATAAGTAATTTAATCTGGCTTTCAACATGTTAAATTAGTTTATTTCCATGATATGATTTAAAACTAGATTATGAAAAAGTTACACATAGACTTTTAACTTATAATGTTAATTAAATAAATTTATTTAAAAATAAATATATTTAATTAATATTTAACAGTGTTTTTATTACACATTCTGTGTAAACGTATTTATGTTGGTTTTGTAAATAAACAAAAAATATTTCTTTTTTTTCAGTATTACGATATCAAATAATTCCTTAGTTTTTTTTTCATTTTGTTCTTTATCAACAAATAACACAGTTTTTTTTCATTTCTTTTCATCATTTTGCACTTTTTTAACAAAAATATATTTTTCTTATTTAGCCCAAAACTCCTATTTAAAACGATACCCTTCTTTATTTCAAATATTTTCAATTTTTTTCAAATACTTTTAAGCCATTTTTTTTAAGAACTTCAATTTTTGTTAAGGACTTCCAAATTTTCTCTCAAGTACACCTTATTTATAAAACGTTACTACAGACAAGGTGTAAAAATTACGCCTCCCTTTAAACAATTTAAAAGTCGAACATTTTTTTTTTAATTTTGACATATTTTTCGTTAAACGTGTTCGTTATAGCTTTAATTATTTAATTATAAAGGCAATGGAACAAAATACTTAAATTATTTATATAATATAATGTACTATAATGTTATTTTTTATTAATTTTGATTTGGTAGGAAAATTTATTCAAATAACTTGAAAAAAAGAAGAGAGAACAAATATTTATAAGATAAAATTAAAAACTTAACAACAACATAAGCATAAAATACTAAAGAAAATAGTAAATTGTTTTACTAAGAGGAAAAGTGGAGCTTTTTTTACTAGTCTGTAGAATTTACGGACGACGCGAGAGTCCGGAAACTACAGACGAGTAAAAAAAGCACTTTTCCTCTGAGTGAAACATACTATTTTTTTTTCAAGCATCCTATATATTATTTTTTAAATATTAATTTTTTAATTTAATTTATTCCGTAATAAAGTATGTTTTTTTTTATTAAAATAGGCCAATAAAACCCTTTCGAAATAAATTTAAACCTTCCTTAGCTCATTTTAAATTTTTTTCGTAGGCTAAATCGTACACTTTTCGCGATTTCGATGGTAACTTGTCTAATGTAGCATTTGCAATTTCGGAGAGATTTGTAGGTGTATAAACCATATATTCTTCTTCAATCATTTTTAATCAATTTCACACAAGGTTTTTGCACAGAATCTCGAGTCAACCACCTGTTTACATAATAAACAAACAAGTTTGAAGTATGGCTGTCATCAAAGTCAAAGAGTGCTGCCGCCAGTGGTGGTTTTGCTAACTAACTTTTTTTACGCCGTACAACTTGAAACTCGTTATTTTACTGTAAAAAAATAGATCACTTCTAATGTGTTCAGCTATAAAATATAAACATTTTAGTACGCTTGAAGAAAAATATATATTTTTTTTGCAATGAATTAACCCTATTCTTTTTATTATTACTTCTCCGCCCGGATTTAGGGCTTAAACTGAATGTCAGAAAGGTACTGAAACGCGGAAATCCGTATTTAGTCGGAGTTGGGATAAATCACGATCTGTATACTATCCATATATTATATGCCGTGTCTGTGGCAGAGGGCTAATGTTCTTTTAACGCAATTTCATATAAAAAATGGTCCTCGCCTGAAAAAAGCTCTAAATTTATGACAACATTCCGTACTCCAAATTTTCGCAAGTACTTCCAGATTTTTAAAAGCACTTTAACAAAAATGTTATTTTTCTCTAAAAACATAAGCGGAAAATTTCAATATTTAGTTATTTTTACGATAAGTGAGGACTCTTACCGAAGTAGATAAAAAAATCCTCCTCTTTTGATCGTTTAAAGAACGTTTCCAAAACCCTCTTTCTAAAAATCTATGTTTTGAACATTTGTATGAATATTTTGTTTTCTACTTTTTCGTTATACGTAGCATGTAATTAATAGAAGAGGTTGCAGGTTCTACTATCTCCCTCCCCCCTATCACAAACTGTCACAAATTTATGGAACCCCCTTCTCTCCCATAGGCGTGACATCCTTTATGGACGTTGACTTAAAAACCACTCACAGTCAATGAAAAATTTAGTTTTAGTTCTAGTTTTATATATAAAAGAATTGGTTGGAAACATCACTTAATTTAATTTTCACGTTGTCTATAACATTGTATGCTTTTATTATACTATTCACAGCGCGTAGCGCTAGAATAGTGTTATACACAATTTCCCAAAATCGCCAAAAAACGTCCTAGACAAAAAATTCTTGCATACAAATGTGTTTCATGAAAAAAATAAGAAAGTTTGAGAATGTCCGTCCTCTCTCTGTCTGTCCATCCGATGTCATGATTTTTGTTAACAAGATAACTTCAGAAAGAATTATCCGATCGACTCGAAACTCCCCCCCCCCCCCAAAAAAAAAACAGAAAAGGGAACGTTCAAGTATTACGTAATGCAAAATGTACCAAAATTCATACCTCGGTTCTCGAGTTATTCAAGGCTATAGAGATTTCATATTTTGGCTACCCCCACAACACACCCCCTATTAAAGGGAGGGTAGCCAAAATATGAAATCTCTAATCTATAATAACGCGAGAACCCAGGTATGAAGTGTATGAATTTTGGTACATTTTGCGTTACGCAATACTTAAACGTTCCCAAAATTATTGGGGGTTTAACTTAAAAAAATAACTATCATTTTCAAAAGAATTATTTTTTTTTCGTTTTTCGTAAAAAAAATTTAATCTTTAAAAAATATATATTTTTTTTATTAATTTTTTTTTTCAATTTTTTTTTTTTTGGTTATTCGAAAAACGATTAAAAAAAATATGTCTATCACGGTACTCTTGAATGATCAATGGGTTGAACTAACGTGGCAAAAAAATCTGACCATGGAACATGGTAGTAGAAAGTTCACTTGTTATAGAACCATCGACAGCCAAATCCCAAAAACTTGTTTTTGGAAAATAATGTTAAATAACCGTCTGCAGAGTTGGTCAATACAAACTTAAAGTGTACATTATGTTGCTTGATTTTGGTAGTATTTCTCGTGCTGATTCCGAATATGTTTTAAGTTACTCTCTATCTTTTTCCATTTTTGAGAAAAAAGCTTATAAAAATCACAAAAAATATTTTTTCGCATGTTTTATGTAGCCTAGACATTTTGTTATAAGACGATAAAATAACTTTCTTGGCTTAAATTGTAGTCCGATTCTCGTTCTGTATAGTTCCAAAGCAATATCTTGGATTTTTTTTCTTTTGGTAAATCTAAATACATATTTAAACACCCTTGAAATCGCGTTTTTATTAAAATACTTTTTTTTGTTAATCAGTGTCATTACAGATGTATCAGATTTGATGGATTTGTCCAACACAGAGGCGCGTTAATAATTTTTACCGAATACTTGAGAATGTTAATAATACTATTAACCTACCTATTACTAGCTTGTTATAAATTGACTTATTTGTCAGAAATAATGTTATAACAATAAATGTTGAATTTTGATGAAGGCTTTTATTTTTTACCTTCAGTATTATTTACATATATGTAAGTATTTTGAACTTAATAATTATATATTTGATTTAAGAGTGATATTTTGCCAAAAAGAATTTAAATTACGGTTATATAAAATAAATAATTGCTTCTATACTGATAACTTTTAAATTTATCTTAGATAATGAGCGACCACGAAAATAATAGAAAAAAAGTTTGTGATGCCTGCGGAGTGAAAATTTCATTTAAAAAATGTAAAGAAGTCCATTTTAGGATAACTAAAAAATTTATTTATTTATTTATTTTATTTTGTTTAGACATAATATGCTATATGCTTAAGCTTTAATTATCATGTATTAGAAAAAAAAACAAGCAGCCGTTTTTAAATTCATAAGCATATAAATCTAATTCCTTTAATTTTTACTTATTTTTTATACAGAAAATGAAAGAAGAAAATTCAGAATTTGATAAAAAAAACGTGTATATTGTAAAAAACTTTTGATCTGAGGTAAATTGTTGATGAGTTTTTAATTTAATTTAAAAACCATCGTTCAATACTTCACACTGTGAAGTTTATAATAATAAATGTTTTTGTCTGGGCAAAATATAGAAAATAACTTTAGGAACGTCTATGTACACATCTGACAATTACTTTTCAAAGTGAAAGATATATTATGAACACTATGTAACAAAATAATTAATTTTTTAATTTAAACACGTTTATAATAAAATTTTAAAAATTTTCACAAAAATGTTAGACGAGATGTTCCTTTATAATAATACAGAACGAGAATCGGACAATAATTTAGGCTAAGAAAGTTATTTTATTGTCTTATAGCAAAATGTCTAGGCTACATTAAAACATGCGAAAAAATTATTTTTGTGATTTTTATACGCTTTTCTCTCAAAAACCGAAAAAGATAGAGAGTAACTTAAAACATATTCGGAATCAGCACGAGAATTACTACCAAAATCATGCAACATAATGTACACTTTAAGTTTGTATTGACCATGAACTCTGCAGATGGTTATTTAACATTATTTTCCAAAAACAAGTTTTTGGGATTTGGCTGTCGGTGATTCCATAACAAGTGAACCTTCTACTACCATGTTCCATGGTCAGATTTTTTTGCCACGTTAGTTCAACCTATTGATCATTCAAGAGTACCGTGCTATGTTTGTTTTAAATTAAAAAAAAATAGTTTTTTATTTAGAAAAATGCAGTATACCATTTACTGTGAATAGTATACAATGAAATGCGTATCATTACATATCTTTACTGCTTATTTAATTTATAGCTAAAATGTTCTACAGCTGAATAGAAGCTTTATCATGATTTTAATTATAACGTGTACTCTCTTGTTCAAACAACATTGTCTATTTTTGATTATTAGAAAAATTTATAAGGGATTTTTTTTTTGATTTTAAACAAAATTATAATAATTTTAATTAATATTTATTTGTCCAATCCTTACATCAGCTACTCTCTCTTGTCAGTACAAAAAATCATCTTTGTACCCTGATTAATAAAAAAATCTATTAGATACACTGATAAAACAGTTTATTTGTGTTGGATATGGCCAATTAAATTATTTGGTTGTGACAAATAAATTTTATTTCTGTTAAATAAATTATTTTGTTCCCATTAATAAATCATTCTGAAATTAAAATATTTGTTTACATGAACTAAATATTTATATATTTATTTGGCTCAAATAAAATTTGATACTCACCACCAAATAATTTAATTGGCCTTATCCAAATAAATCCTTTTTATCAGTGTAGATGTATATTTTTGCGCCAACTATTTTTAGAAGTAAACCACACACATACCTCTCCTAATCCGGTGAAAAAAATATATATTCAATTTTAAAACTTGTACAGGGGGGGGGGGATCTTCTTTTTTTTAAGGTTAAAGATATTAGATTTGAAGCATCTCTTTTCGGTATAAAATGTCAATTTTTAACATAAAAAGTACATTTCAATTACCTCGGGTTTAACCGGAAATTACAGTAATTACCCCAATCCCATTAAGCAAAAAATTGTACTTTTTACTAGTAAAAATGCATCTTTTTTGTTTGCAAACCAAAAATACGTCACGATCCTCGTTTCAAAACGCAGGCAATTCAGCTGACCTGAGATGCACGGCTCTCTACTGCGTTTCAAAATTTCGTGTAATGTATTTTAAATTCATTTATGTGCACATAGAAACTACATGTAATTACATGTAGATATACATGCTTATCGTTGGGTATACTTATGCACATAAAAATTTTAGCCCAAACTGCCTACTTTCAATATATTACATGTATATGTACATGCTTATCGTTGGGTATACTTATGCACATAAAAATTTTAGCCCAAAATGCCTACTTTCAATATTTTGGTAAAACATTTATTAGAATCAGCTGATAGTCGCCATCTTTATTAATCATCCTTCCTCAAAACACTACAACGACGTTGTTGTATTATTAAATATGAATCTACAATTTTAATAGTGTATTTAATACAGGGTGTATTTGAAATAGGGTCGGAAATTTTAACAGGTGATTCTAAATGATAAAATTTGACAAAAAGTTCCTATAAACATATGTCTAAAAATGCGTCATAAGGGAGCTACGCCCCTTTGAAATTGGCTAAAAAAATCGGTTTTTATTTAATAACTCAGGAACCCTTTGAGATATATTAACGAGGTTTTGCACGTGAATTAATCCTAATAAGACCCATCTTTGTATGTAATTTTCACGTACTTATTTAAACCAGGGGTGTGCGAAAAGGGGGTCCTTATCAGTTTTTTGTCCCAAACTTTTTTCTGTGTAACTTTTTTGCAATTTTATTTTTAAAATATGATTCCTCAGGTCAAAATACATAAAAAAGGTACTCTTGTTGTAATACTGTAGGATTAACCGTTTTCGAGAAAAGTTAATTTGAAGGTGAAATTTCACTGTTCGAGGACGAAAAATTAAATACTAAAATGTCGAAAACCAAAATTTTAATGATGCAATGTTATTCTACATCAAAAGCTAAGAAAAAAAGTTTCCATACATATAGGTCGAAAAAACGCTTTTAAAGCTACCATAGCCCTTTAAAAATGGTGCATATTTAGGAGACCATAGCTCCATTAGGATTCATTTTTGGAAGTACCTGTATATGAGGTTTTTTTCTTAGTTTTTAATGTACATTCGCCCTGCATCATTAAAATTTTGGTTTTCAACATTTTAGTATTTAATTTTTCGTCCTCGAACCGTGGAATTTCACCTTCAAATGAATTTTTCTCGAAAACGATTAATCCTACAGTATTACAACAAGAGTACCTTTTTTATGTATTTTGACCTGGGGAATCATATTTCGAAAATAAAATTGCAAAAAAGTTACACAGAAAAAAGTTTGGGACAAAAAACTGATAAGCCCCCCCCGTTTCGCACACCCCTGGTTTAAATAAGTACGTGAAAATTACATACAAAGATGGGCCTTATTAGGATGCAAAACCTCGTTAATATATCTCAAAGGGTTCCTGAGTTATTAAATAAAAACCGATTTTTCTAGCCACTTTCAAAGGGGCGTAGCTCCCTTATGACGCATTTTTAGACATATGTTTCTAGGAACTTTTTGTCATTTTTTATGATGTAAAACCATCTGTTAAAATTTCCGACCCTATTTCAAATACACCGTGTATAACGTTATAATGTTTTAGAATAATCGTAATGGTATTATGTACCTTAAACTTGTTACAACAACGTTTGTTTGAACTATTTTTAGATATTTCTATCAGTGTCGTTTCTAAGCTTATCTATTGTAAGAGCGTCCAATCTCTTTGCGATGAAAAACAGACTCTAGTTACCAACGAACTAATAACTCTTCTCTCTAGAATAGGAATTTCATAGGCCTGAATATGCCTATTATTTGTTTACAAACAAACCGAGATGTTGGCGATACGATATATTATTTTAACGGTATGCGTATTCTAGAAAGAAGAGTTATTAGTTCGTTGCTAAAGTTCATTTTATTAAGGTATAGTTTTTTTTTGAACTTCCCGCTAAATAAGTCAAGAAGCATTTGCCTTGTTAAAAATGTCAACATAACCCATAAATACTTCTCGTCACAGAACACCCACCTTCTGATTTCACGTAACTTTTTTATGGAATTGTGTTAATTTGTCGGTTTTTATAATAAAAAGCAAGTAGTTTTTTATAATCAAAAGCATGAAAATAGTTAATTAGAAATAGGTACTTACCTTCTCTGTCCATAATGTTTTGATATGAAAAAAGGAGAACTATAATAATAAATAATAATAATAAATTTTATTGGTCAATTTTTAAATAAATACATTTTTTGAATGTTATACCCTATTTGTATAAAGTAGGCTTTCGGAGAAATTTAAAAACATAGTAGGTAGGTATATATTTTTTTTTTAACTTAGAAAAAACATTGCACCTGATAAAAATCGTGTTGTGCTTCTAATTTGTCACAGAATTATTATATAAGTATTAATGTTTCATTATTTATATTTATTTTTTTTTATACATACATATTTTTTAAAGACCGTTCAAATCTTTAAAACATTTAAATTAGGGTTATACTTTCAGATAGAGGGAGGTAGAATTTTATTGCTCTAGCGCATATAGGAATAAATAGATATTTGTTTTTATAAAATCGGTAGCTTTTTTATAGAACAGTGCAGTGTTATTTATTTTTTTTATTGATGAAGGAATTAGGTTGTATAATTTTGGACCTGTATAGGCAAGTGATTTTTTTATTAGTGTTTTAACAGGTTGAGGTAAGATTAAATTGTAATTCAGTTTTGACCTAGTTTCATGTAAATGTTGAATGTGACCCAATAGATTTCGATTTTTTTGGACAAATTTAACTGCGTTTATTATATAAAGCCCCTTTATATCTAGCATATTGGTCTGAGAAAATAACTCTGTTGTGGAAAATAATTTGTTTTTAAAGAAAATAACTTTTAAGATATATTTTTGCGTGATGTTTAAGTTTTCAAAATGTGTGTTATATGTATTTCCCCAAATGCAAATTCCATATGTTATAATTGATTGAACCAGTGAAATATAGATATTTCGTAGAATATATTCAGGAAATAGGTCTCTAATATTATAAAAAATATAAATAAATTTTCTAATCTTTGAAATGACGTATGTGACATGTTGTTTCCATTTTAGGAATGGGTCAATAATTACACCCAAGTATTTTATTTGATCAGTTTTTTGTATTTTTTGCGTGCAAGTACAGTTTTCTACGTTGCAGTTATTATGTAATTTGATTGTTTGAAAGTTTGGCTGGTTTACTATTGATGCAGAGAAGGTCATAAAGTATGTTTTATTTTCATTTAATGATAGGAGATTATCATCTAACCATTCTTTTACTGCTAAAACGTTTAATAAAAAAAACACTTTTATATAGAAACCATCTCTGTAGAAACAAAATTTTGTCACAAAATCACTTTTTAACTGGTTAATGGCTGTTCTGTGATGTCAATTGTCAACGCTTTTAGGCTTGTGTGAAACGGGCCTTGAAAACCGGCTTACGACGCATGCGAATTTCGCGTTACCATAGCAACAATGTTTACAAGCGGGAAGTTCAAAAAAAACTATACATTAATAAAATGAACTTTAGTATTAAATTTTGTACTTTGATGGTAATTGTTATTGGTCTTCTCATTACCGAACAATGCATCCCTTATTTGAATAAATGATTAGCTTGATAGGATACAAATATGAAACGGTGCATTATTAACGAAGTATAATAGATTCAGCACAGCTAATGATTGTTTGGCAAACTTAATAGTAATAAATATTGATTGAAAATCATTTACATCTAAATCAATATTATAATGGGAGTGGCTTTAAAAGTTATCGAACTTACTTCATTCAATAGAAATGGGCTCGTTTCTCCCGATAGATTATTTTATTTTTGGTTTTAAATTTATATTGTCATTATCAGTACTCGGCGAATTTCCAGTACTCGCATAGGCGCCGCGTCGACTCTAGCGTTGACGCGAGGTTTTAAATATTTACATTTTTATTTCTTTTTATCTTGATTTTTTTTAATGATTCCATTTAAACGATTAAGGTGGGAAAAAAAGTTATCGATAAATAAAAACTAAAAACTTTCGTATTCTTAAAAGTTAAAAATCGAATGTCGGTTTTTTCTTTAAAAAACACCCATATATACATATGTATTGTTAATATCCATAGTCAATATTGTTGTGTGTAACAAATTAGTCGTCAAATGTTTCGATTTAGTGACCTTTATAAAAATTTCCCTCTTAATTCGGCAAAATTATTCCCTAAGCCTATGTTTCTGTGTTTATTTTCAACGTTGATGAGTCATAACTGAGTTTACGTCGACTACTGGTCATTATAAGTAAATAAATTGTCTAAGAAAACTTATTGTTTTTAAAGTCGAAGTAAAAGTGAATAGCGGTAAACCGTGGGAAGTTAAACTAGAGGTTTCTGTTACTTTAATTTATTTTTAATTTATTTTTTTTTTTTAATTTATAAAAATGTGACTTAACCCGATAGTAAGCGGTTCATATATCAAGTCACAAAAAACTTGGGGCGTGATGTTTAATATTCAATATCTCTAGAAGTTCAGGAAGATGAATGCATTATGCAGTCTGCATACCGTAAGTACGGGAAAAATTGAAATAAGGAAAAATCGAATAAATATACATACTAACCCCGTTTACAATTTATGTGCAAATTTAATAAACTTTAAACAAATTAAAAAAACTATATAACAAATAAGGGAGGCCAAACCGGTCATTGGCTATGGTTTTCCATCTCTAATTGTTTTTGTTTAGAAGATTTAGTTCACTTTAGATTTAAAATAAAAATTTAAATAAAAAACTACATGACCTGTCAAAAATTGACGAGTGGCACATGCTTGTTCTCAGAATTGATTTCGAAATCAAAATACTTAAAAATATACAGTGTTCCATTTAAAAATCGAAAGTTTGATTCATTTCCGTTTAAACCGGAAAGGCCAAAAAATGTCTAACCATGTCAAAAAATCCTAAATTATGCATAATATAGCTCATGCAAATTTCACGATACTACATAAAAAAGTTAAGGAGGATGAACTACCTTCCTAAAACACCCGGTAGATTGTAAATTATATATATTATAAAATACAGGTGTAAGAAAATAATGAAATAAAAAGGGTCACCAGCTCCAAGACTAAACTAAACTATTTCAGAAAGTCTCTGTTATCCCCAGTTTAGGGTACTATTCAACTAGACGAACAGCGAATAAGCTAATTTAAGGCACTTTAGATTTAAAATAAAAATTTTAATAAAAAATGACATGACCTGTCAAAAATTGACAAGTGGCACATGCTTGTTCTCAGAATACGTAAAAATATACAGGGTGTTCCATTTAAAAATCGAAATATTGATTAATTTCCGTTTAAACCGGAAGTGCCAAAAAATGTCTAACCATGTCAAAAAATCCTGAATTATGCATAATAAGGCTCATGTAAATTTCACGATACTACATAAAAGAGTAAAAAAGTTAAGGGGGTGAACCACCTTCCTAAAACACCCGGTATATTATAAATTATATACCATGCGATTATAAAGTGCCGAACACTTTTTAATGCAAAACTGGCATTAGCGATGAGTAAAATGCAAGAAAGCTGTGTGCGTTTTACAGGCCACCGAGCTGTTGTACATAGCAATCACATGGGCTTGTCGCGCACAACTCTAACAGAGGCGTGGCTTCAAACGAAGAGTATTTTCTTTTCAAACTGTTCGGCACTTTATAATCGCACTGTATATTATAAAATACAGCTGTGAGAAAATAATGAAATAACAATGGTCGCTAGCTCCAAAACTAAACTAAACTAATATCTTCACCTCCTATAATAGTGACTAAAAAGTGGTACTGACAAGTAAGTGTATATTTTTGGATTAACCTCAAAATATCCCCCTTATTGATTTTGTTGATCCTAATTTAACCCTTAATTTTCAGTGCCAATCGCCCTGATGATGAAAAAGCAATTTTCGAAAACGCGTTAGGCAACTATCTTAAAACTAAATATATACTGAAATACAAAATTTCCCAGATTTTTATTATTTAAACACAGTATACAAGTCATTTTCTTCTACATATTTGATGAAAGTCTCTGTTATCCCCAGTTTACGGTACTTTCCAACGATATTTATTCTTTTTAACATGGTGTTTCATCTTTGCCAAGCTTTTGTGTTTTTTTAATAAATATTAAATGTTGATAAAAAGTATTGATAAATGTTTTTTGTTTCAGCAAAAGGGCATGCTATCGCTGTGTAGTGATCCACGAAAAACACGCAAACGTTCTGCAATACAAAGAGAGTGAGTATAAATGTATATTGTTTTTTAGTTTAACCGAGTTTTTAGATTAAAACAGCTTTATCATACAGAAAGCATGAACTGTGAAAAAGAGAGATGATAAACTTCAAATTTTTAGTTTTAAGATAAACGTTTTAATCCCTTGGTATGGTTTTAATATGTAAAAAAGTTTTACTTGAAAAAAAAAAGTCATAGGTCCCATTGTAAAGCACCTTCTACGATAAAATGTAAAAAAGCATTTTATTCTTCAAGACTTCTTTAATCACCAGTGATCGGACTTTGGATTTTTTAACAGGTTCGTCTTAAGGAAAACAAAGAAAAATTTCATAAAAAATTAAAAGTAACAAAAATACATTATTATTGTTATGTAATTCTTGTTTTGTTTTAATTTTGTTCTTTTGTATGTTTGCATTATTTTAAATACTCCCGTGAAATCAAACTAAATTAAATACATACAGTCAAATAAAATAAAAAGTAAAACAAAAAACAGTCTACACATATTTATGCTTTTTCCTTTTTTTAGGATAAGCGAACAAATTCCATTATTCTGTGTTGTTCCTAGGTTGTTAAATATAAAATAGAAATTAAGTCACTTATTACAATGTAATAAATTTACCTTTTTAAGTGTAACTAATTTTTAACTAAAGCAACTGTTTGTTTTTTTTTCAATATTACTTTCATGCGTTAGTAAATAAAAAATAAATTGCTTTTTAACGTTTTATACAGAAACAAAAAAATCCGTAAGAAAAATCTGTCTATCTCTCTGAATGGGAAATTTGTGACTACAATAACTCAATTGATTTCTTAAGAACGCTAAGGACTTAAAATTTGGACCATAGGTTCCTTATCCAAAGTTTTAGATTAAGATCTTTTTTGATAAAAACGGGGTAAAACTATTTTTTTTTCAATTTTTTTTTTAGTTTTTTGAATAAATAAATGCTTAAAACAAAAATATGAAAAAACAATATTTTTTGTCATAATGAACCTATAAAATATGTAGTGAGTAATACCTAAAGCGCCACCCGCATAACTAGCGTAAAACATTACAGTGCCGTAATTGGCTTGATGTGCCGTCATATGTCTTGTACGCATAGCTTTTAAAATTATGAGGCTTGCATAGGCTTACTACGCTGCAGGTACGAATTAGACCGAGATTACGCGAATCGTACCCAAATTGATATAATTTACGCCTTTTGCCACGCTCGAGCGCGCTCTTGCAAATTCTTTTCTCGGCAGCAGTTGTTGTGTGACGTCGAAAGGTCCCATTCGGTGATATGGGATTGCCTCCGTAACATCGCCTTTATGATATTAATTAAGTGGACTGCGAATAGGTATTAATGATTGAAAAGAATATTAAAGACAAAAACGACAGTTCCAATAATATATATGGTAATCTTACCTTAGTTAAAGCATTCAGCACGACAGGTCATGACCGCCATTTCTTCACAGGAGACACCACATAATTGGAAACTGATGTACGCGAATTAAAGTTTGTTTGACCAGTGTAGGTATACACTACTAATTATTTAAATACATATGTGTATATGGAACTTATTTCTATAGTTTGCAGCCGTAAAAATATGGTAAATTCTAACGATGCCCGCGGCGTGGTATATTCGTCAGCTGATTTGAGTATATTTTTATTGACACGCATCGATCGTTCTCGAGCGTCAAATTGCGACTACTCCGGAAGGCAACCTACCCGAACTCGCGCAGAAAAGCTAGGAGGTTTTCAGCTCGTTACTTACAAAAATACAATCAATTCAAAATAAAATATTATTTTATATAAACTAAGTAAAGAAATTAAATGAAATTATGTATAATAAAACCCAAATTAAAAATAAATACAAACACAGAAATGTGGTTGTAACATTACCGCCCACCAAAACACACAAAATTAGAGTGTTTTAACAACACATAGGTAATATACATAATTTTACTAAGGGCCTCTTTAGGACACCTTGAGCTGTACGGACATTTACTACTCGGATCACACCATCAGCACCTGGAAATAACTCTATTACACGACCTATCGACCAACGAAGAGGGGGCTGTAAATCGTTCTTTATCAGCACCATAGAACCAAGTTCTATCGGTTTAGAGGGTTCATTCCATTTAACTCTTTGCTGTAAAGTACATAAATATTCGGAATGATACCTGGCCCAGTAGTCCTGATGCATACGTTGAATGAGCTGCCACCTATTTAGACGATTAAGAGGCAAGTCTTGTAGATCAGGCTCTGGCGGGGCAGAGAGTGAGTTCAGGGTAAGAAAATGTCCGGGAGTTAAGACCGATAAATCATTTGGGTCAGAGCTAACTGGACAAAGAGGTCTCGAGTTCAATAAGGCTTCTATTTGAACTAAGAAGGTTGAGAATTCCTCATATGTCAGTCGTTGTAAACCAACTACTCTATAAAAATGAGTTTTTACCGACTTAACACCAGATTCAAACAGACCACCAAAATGTGGGGCTGAAGGGGGATTAAATGACCACTTTATCGATTCAGTTTCAGTGGCATGCTGCATCAACTCATCTAATTGGCGCGCGGCACCAACAAAATTTGTACCTTGATCAGAGAAAATGTGATTACAGCGTCCACGTCTAGAAATGAAACGACGAAGAGCAGCCAAAAAGGACTCAGAAGAAAGTGAGGACACCAACTCTAAGTGTATAGCTTTTGTGGTCGAGCACACGAACACACAAATCCAAGCTTTGTAAGTTTTTGCACCACGTACTCGTCCCATGCTTATATTGAATGGACCACAATAGTCCACGCCACAGCTTTGGAAAGCTTTCAACTGACTTATCCTAAAGCTCGGTAGGTCACCCATCCTAGGTTGGATAGTGTTTGGCTTAACCCTAAAGCACTTGTGACACTTTGAAACAACAGATTTTATGGCCCGCTTGGCGGATAATATCCAAAACTGTTGATTCAATAAAAACTGTAAGGTTTGAATCCCAGGATGCATATGCCTAACATGCATATCCTCGATAATGAGGTAAGTCAATCGATGAGTACGAGGTAATAATGCGGGATGTTTACTTTCAAACGGCAGATGTGCATTTTTTAGCCTACCGCCTACTCGTAAAACTCCTTGTGGGTCTATGAAAGGATTTAATTTACGTAAAGTTTTATTAACCGGCTTTTGTTGCTCGATACGTACAATATCTTCCTTAAAATATTGGTGTTGAACAATTTTAACCAAAGTCATTAAGGACACTTGTAAATCATTTGCAACTAAAGCAGTAGTAACCTTTTGATTAGGATTACGTAAATTGAAACCAAAACGAAAAATATATGAGACAACACGTATTAGACGTGATAATCTAGAATATTTGTTTAATAGGGTATCAATAAATTGATCAGTCTCTATTAAAACTAGGGATATAATCTTGGCCTCATCTGGAGACGTAACGGGTGTAAAACTATCCGTATCAAGATCCAGGGAGGTAGACAAGAATTCTGGTCCCGCCCACCATTGGGTACACTGCATAAGCTCGCTGGGAAAAAGCCCACGTGAACCATGGTCAGCCACGTTGTCCGCAGACTTAACATGATACCAACAATCTGGTGGTACCAAATCTTGGATGTGGCTAACGCGATTTGCGACGAATGTTTTCCAACGATGGGGCGGAGCCTTAATCCATGATAAGGCTACCATGGAATCTGACCAAGCATATGTTTTATGAAAAGTAATGCTGTTTTTATAAGTGTTGCGAACAAACTTTATTAAATTACTTAATAACACAGCAGCGCACAATTCCAAGCGGGGTATTGATAATTTCTTTAAAGTAGCAACTTTTGACTTTGCACAGATTAAGGAAACTTCAAACTTTCCATCTGGCAGAGGTTTTCGAAAGAAAATTATAGCACAATAGCCCTTCTCAGAACTGTCACAAAAGCCATGCAATTCTAAACCACTGGCGTTTTTTATATCAAGAAAACGGGAAATTTTTAAATCTGCTAACATGTGCAATTCAGATTTAAATTGTAACCACTTTGTTACCACTTCATTGGCTGGTCCCAATCACAACCTAGTGACCATAAATGCTGTATTAAATGCTTGGCTACAAAGGTTATTGGACTGAGATATCCAAGTGGATCCCAAATACGCGCAATATCCGATAGGATAGAACGCTTAGTTGGTGTAGACTCTAAAGCCTTCACCCGAAAAGAGAAAAAATCTGTATGTGGAGTCCATTGAAGTCCCAAAATTTTAAGATATGAATCTTCTTCAGAATCAAATGATATATGCTGTCGATGATCGACAGGGATATCTTTCAATAAATTTGGAGAATTGCTCGCCCACTTCCTCAATTCAAACTTTCCTTTTTGTAAAAGTTCAGTTAGCTGAAGACAAAGCACCTGTGCTAGCTCTAGGTTGTCAGCCCCTGAGATAATGTCATCAACAAAGGTATCTTCTTCTAGAGCTTTTGATGCCATAGGAAAATCTTTACCCTCATCTGTTACTAACTGTTTAATAGTGCGTAATGCTAGAAAGGGAGAGGAAGTATTACCAAAAGCTACCGTTGTAAGTCGGTATTCTTTTACTGGTTGTTGGGGATGAAATCTCCAAAGCAATCGTTGATAATTTCGGTGCTTCGGATCCATAAGAATTTGCCTAAACATTTGTTTTATGTCTGCCATTATAACAATAGTATGAAGGCGAAATCTTAATAAAAGGGAAATTATATCAGTTTGTAATTTAGGTCCTGGACATAATAAATCATTAAGGGAGTAGCCCTCTGATGTTTTAGCACTGCAATCAAAAACTATGCGTACCTGGGTAGTACTACTATCCGGCCTTAGTACCGCAAAGTGCGGAACCGTATAATGCGGTGCAGTGGCCTCACATGGAGGTGCTTCTTCCATGTGCCCAGAATCTAAATATTCCTGAATAATTTTAGAATATGATATTTTTACGGATTCATCTTGCAAGCATCGTTTTTCTAAAGAGAAAAAACGCTTAAGTGCGTTTGTGCGAGAATCACCCATAAACGTAGGTTCCATTTTTTTGAATGGTAGGGCAACCATGTAACGTCCATCGTTTGTTCGTGTACATGATTCTGTATATTGTTGTTCACACCATTTTTCCTCAGGAGTTAATTTTTCCTGTTGAGGTACCTGCTCTAATTCCCAAAAGGACTTTAGATCAAAGGTTTCCATGGATGTGACAAGTGCAAAATTTGTCGGGGAGGGATAGGATATTTTCCCCATTAGTATATATCCGAAAACTGTCTCAATGGCTACCGGTTGACTCAGATCCCCTGCTACTTTATTGCTGAGCAAAATCTGAGCAAACACCTCCGCCCCCAGTAAAAGCTCCACGGCTTTTACTTTATTAAATTCGGGATCTGCTAAATTTAGCTGGCGTATGTGATGCCATTGGGTAGTATCGAGTGCGCATGCCGGCAACCGTTCAGGAAGATTCGGCAGCACAACTGCATCAATATTAAGAATAGGATTCTTAGCTTGAGTGGGCTTTATTACGCATTGAGTAATGCCCTTGGATGTTACCGGAGAATTAGGATTAATGCCCGTTATGGTCTTATGAAAAGACGAACGGTGTAATCCTAGCCGATTCAAACATCTTTCTGTTATAAATGAACAAGTAGAGCCATTATCAATTAAAGCACGTATTAATTGATAGTGCCCACGACCATCCTTTACGTGTACCATAGCAGTAGCCAATAAAATTGGCGCTGGTACTGTCGTTATGGATGTAAAAACGTTAGGATCATTAGACTCGACGCTAGAGTCATTATTTCCTACGCAGTTTTGTCCCGATGTACCGGCCGTTTGGACCGATAAGGGAGGGGTTACATTATTTTCACCAGAATGTGATAAATTTACTTTAACTGCCTTGTTATTTGGTTTGTCAAAATGTAAAGTGGAATGATGTCGCTTTTTACATATTTTGCATAAATGAGTAGAATTGCAAAACTTAAAGTTGTGTGAATGGCTAAGACAATTGACACATAACCTATGCTGTTTAGCAATTTCATATCTCTTTTTTGGAGCTTCTGATAAAAACGACCTACACTGAGAAACATGATGATTTGACTTGCAAACAGGGCAAGATAAAATATCAGTATTTGTCACAAAAGAAGAATTATTATATGAATCTAACTTAACATGTTTTGATACTGGCTTTTGAACATTGTTGATTGGTGCTTTTTTAGAAGATAAAGCCTCAACAGTTTCTAAAGCGTTAGCATGTGCTGTCAAAAACAGTTTTAATTCGTCAAATGTGGGAAAACCATTCTTTTTATTTTGTTCCTCAAACTTAGCACAAAGATTTTTTGGAATACGTTTGTACACCATATCTACAAGAATAAAGCTCCACTCGTTTGTTGGAAGACCCAAGGCCCCGAGTGCCGCTAAATTTTCGACAAGAGTATTCAGGAAAATAATCAAGGCTGATGATGTGTCAGAGATGTTTGGCAGTTGACATATTGCCTGCCAGTGCGTATTAGCCAATAATCGTTTATTGTCATACCTCTGACGCAGCTGATTATAAGCTACAGAGTAGTTACTTCCCGATAATTGAACACACTTAATAATGCTAAGTGGTTCCGAAGTTAATAATAAATGTAAATGAGAAAATTTTTCAATGTCTGAGAGTTGGGGATTTGTATGTATAGCAGAATCATACAAATCTATAAAAGTTTGCCAGTCTGGAAATTTTCCGCTAAAAGGTTTTAAATTCAACTTTTGAAGCTTGACATTTGAAGTCGTAGCATTTGAAGAACTTCCAAATAATTGTACATAAATACCTTGGATCTGCCAAAACATTTCATCAATCACCGTAGCAGCTTCCTTTTCTTTTCGGATAGCATCCGTACGTCCAGGATCTGATATGACGAAAGCGAGTATGTCATCAGCCAGCTTATGCCATTGCTTATAAGTCACATCCAGCTGTTGATAACAAATTTTAAAATGTTGCTGTTTTGTGATATCTTTTTGAGCGGCCACTGCTGCCTTTTGAACTCGCTTTTGCCTATCATATTGCAACTGCCTACGGTTGTCCATAATACAATATTCGTTTAGATCCATGGCTTATAAAATTTATTTATTGAAAGGTAAAAGAAAAAAATAAAAATTATAAAAAAAAATATAAACTGAATAATTTTAGGAAAATTACACAATTTTTTTCTCAAATTTTATTTCTTAAATTGAATTTATTGTAGAAGAAAACCTCCAGATATAATGGCTAAAATATAACTTATACCTCAGTAATGAATCACCCTGTAAATATTTTCAACAAAATTCAAAATTCCAAATTATAATCCAAACTATGAGTTACCCTGTATATTTGCACAGAGTTTTCCAAAAAACCAAATTCAAAAAATTACAATTTAATTTTTAAGTCACCCTGTATATATTCTGACAGAATATAAAAAAAAAAAACAAAAACAAAAACTCAAAAGTACAATTTAAGACCCTGTATATATGGACTGGATACTCAAAAAGGCAAAATTCAAAATTACAATTAAGCTTTAGGTTACCCTGTATGCATATATTTGACAGAATATTAAAAAAATTCAGATTATAATCTAAGTTCAATTCTCCTGTATGAAAACATTTTGAAATGGGCTAAATTTATTTTTAACCTATTCTTTGAAAATTACAATTTTTTGTGTACCGATAGTATTTCCAAAAAATAAAAAGGAAAATAAAATAAAAATTAAAATTATATTTTTAAGTGTTTTTTACTATTTTTCAACCTGGTATACACTAAAGATACAGCTCAAGATTTCCCACTTGCATAACCCTGTATACATTCGAAAAGTACAAGAAAAAAATACCTAGATATCCAATATAAAAAAATAAGTTTTACAAAAGTTCCTAATTATAAGAACTCCCTGTATAATAGTAAAACTAGAATTTGGACAAGGTATCTTATTTTTGCGCGCAAAAAATATATCAAATTAGAAGGAAAAAAATCAAAATATAAAAGTAATTTTGTTTCCACCCTATATGTAACTTTACTAGCAATAGGTAAATTTTAAATCTATTACTACTAGATAGGTATTTTAATAATAATATCTTGCTCGCAAATAAGTTCTATCGAATGTAATTAATTATATGAATAAATTTTAATTTATTTTTTTAAAGCACAGAAATATTTTTAAGAATCTTTCTACGCCCAAATAAATCACCAGTTTTAAAATAATAATTTTCAAAAGGCAAAGTTAAATAATATTTTTATTTTTATTTTAACAATAAACTGTATTTTTTGCAAAATAAAATAATAATTGCGGTTTTGATTGTGTCCAAAGAAAAAGGAAAAAAAAACGCTTGGATACAGCTGATAATTTTTTGCCTTTTTTATAGAGCACAAAGTTTACGATTTTATCGGTTTTTAATTTTTCAACCGAAAAATCCAAAATATATTTTTAAAGCGAATTACCCTATTTGAAAATAATTTTTATTAAAAATAAGATTTTACGCGAGATATTTTTGTTAATAAATAAGCTATCTCCGAATGCAACACTCAAATATGATATATTTATTTATAACGAATAATTTTAATGTTAATAAATAAGCTATCTTCGAATGCTAAATCCAAATATGATATTGTTATTTATAACAAATATGTAATTTTATAACTGCAAAAGAACGTTACCACACACACACTGTAAAATTAGCAAAATCTAGTTAAATGAATTTAAAAGCTATGAAGCTATGTTAAATAGTTATACTAGTGCCAAATTCCGGTTCAAAACGGACCATGTTATAATGGTTCTGCTAGCTTAAATCCGGTTCGAAAGGGCCATGTTGTGTGACGTCGAAAGGTCCCATTCGGTGATATGGGATTGCCTCCGTAACATCGCCTTTATGATATTAATTAAGTAGACTGCGAATAGGTATTAATGATTGAAAAGAATATTAAAGACAAAAACGACAGTTCCAATAATATATATGGTAATCTTACCTTAGTTAAAGCATTCAGCACGACAGGTCATGACCGCCATTTCTTCACAGGAGACACCACATAATTGGAAACTGATGTACGCGAATTAAAGTTTGTTTGACCAGTGTAGGTATACACTACTAATTATTTAAATACATATGTGTATATGGAACTTATTTCTATAGATTGCAGCCGTAAAAATATGGTAAATTCTAACGATGCCCGCGGCGTGGTATATTCGTCAGCTGATTTGAGTATATTTTTATTGACACGCATCGATCGTTCTCGAGCGTCAAATTGCGACTACTCCGGAAGGCAACCTACCCGAACTCGCGCAGAAAAGCTAGGAGGTTTTCAGCGCGTTACTTACAAAAATACAATCTATTCAAAATAAAATATTATTTTTGAATTATAACTAAGTAAAGAAATTAAATGAAATTATGTATAATAAAACCCAAATTAAAAATAAATACAAACACAGAAATGTGGTTGTAACAGCAGTTTTTTTTAACACCATGTTTCCTTAATGCGGACCTGTTAAAAAATCCAAAGTCCAATCACTGTTAATCACTGGACCATAGGTTAGTTGTTTTAGTCAAATTAAAGCTGAAGCAAAAAATCTCACTTTTCCCTTGCCTTTGCTGCTGGCCTTCTTGAATACAAGCAGTTTGCTTCAGTTGTGAAATGTAAATTTCTTTTTTATTAGGAAAATCATTTTCTTAAATTATTAAGTAAAATATATTTGAACTACTTTATAACTCGATTGTTATTAATATATTAAAAAAATGACCAAAACAAAAAATGTTGGAAACTTTCTTTTAGCCTTCTATGGCCCGAATGAATTCTACGTGCTTTTGATATTCGAGCTTGGAAAAAATTTTAAGCCTGGTACTCCCCTACAAAAAAATATGTTACCTAAACGTAACATCCGCCAATAAATCATGAATAAAAATATTGCTGAAAAACCACGACTTTCTACGCAATCTAGGAAGTAATCATTTAATAAAATGCTTAAATTATAATTAAAAAACTAATTTTTAATACATACAGTGCGGTCCAAAATCCCCCCCCCCCTTTTAACTTTTTGAACGAGTTGGGATATCGACTTCAAATTTAGTACTCTTAAATAAGACAACTTAAAATATTTTTTAGCATATATTTGATATTTTCAGCTCTTAAAATGTGGGCAGGGGGGCATGGGGGGACATTTTTTTAAATGGAAAGGGGGGTCGTGTGATACATCATTTTAAAGCTTATAAAATTCTCTATTTAAACTAACATTTTTAAATTTTTTAAAAATGTTTTTTAAGGTTTTGATTTTTCAATTTTTTGTGCTAAAACATTCGATTTTTTTTATAAATTTTTATTTATGTCAACTAAAATTAGTTTAAAAGTATAATTAAAATTTTTTTATGATGAAATTAGGCATTTTTAAAAAATTATTTGTTTTTTTTTAGAGGAATTTTGACATTAATAGCAATTTTCAACCCCATTTTAAATCCAAAAAAATTTTTTTTTTAATTTAAAAATATGTAGTTAAATGGAGAATTTTATAAGCTTTAAAATGATGTATTACACAACCCCCCTTTCCATTTAAAAAAATGTGCCCTCATGCCCCCCTGCCCACATTTTAAGAGCTGAAAGTATTAAATATATGCTAAAAGATAGTTTAAGTTGTCTTATTTAAAAGTTTCAAATTTGAAGTCGATATCTCAACTGGTTCAAAAGTTAAGAGGGGGAGGGGGGTGACTTTTGGACCGCTCTGTATAAAAACATTTTAACAATAATTAATTATTAATATGTGTATATTTTAAAAAATCCAGTCTTTACTGCCCAATGTATCTTTAAAGTACAATTATTTTTATTCAGGATACATTTAGGATCATACATTTTTCTTAAATTAATCTTTAATAATGACTTAACCGTCCAGTATTTTTTATTTTACCATAATAACTGCCAAAACCTTTCCAAAATAATTTTGAACATCAACATTTTTTAAAATAATCAAAGTGTTGACAGCCTTACATTAAAATACAATTTAAAAAAATATGGCAGACTTTGGCATCAAAAAATGTATTAAAACTGTAGGTAGATGCATAAAAAAGGATTTAAGGCCTGTTCCAGAACTCACGTACAGAAATTTGAGGGTATATTAAAAACCCTCTGGAAAATATGAAAAAAATTCAAAAAAAATCCATCTTCAATACTAATTAAAAAGGAAGCTATTTAATCTGACCAATCCTGTTGCTGATGTTAAATTACCTACAAATTAGTTTTTCCCTACTTATTATTAACTATGGTTTCATTTTAATTGTTGACGCGTGCATTGTTTGAGACTTTCAACTTTAGAATCTTTTTAGGTTATTATATTTTGACAAAACCGACAGTGGCTATCAAATATTCAATTTTTATAGGGTCACTCCATCCGGCGGTGGTTTTTTTGACATTAATAAATATTTATGTAACATTAATCACCATGTCAACCTACAGAATATGTACCTGCAATAATTAAATTTGCTTCCACAGCTACAAATTCAACTTTTAAAGGATTTAACATCAGCGACAGTATTGGTCCACTTAAAGCGTTTTTATTTTTAAATTGAACGAAGATGGATTTTTTTGACATTTTTTTCGTATTTTCCAGAGGGTTTTTAATATACCCTCAAATTTCTGTACGCGAGTTCTGGAACAGGCTGTATAAAGCAATATAAAACCCAAAACCCAATACATTTGGCTTAATTAAATCCAAATGAGTATGTTACCTAAACGTAGCAAGGGGCCATGGAGGGTTATTCAAAATTAGTTAAGTATGAGCATTTTTATCGTAAGATGCATATTTAGCGAGATAACCGCACTCACCCCTAAAATTCTACATAGCGACACCCCTTACGCAAATCACCCGGTGAAAAATTAACAGGAGTGTTCTGTTGCTATCCACAAAATATCAGCTCGTATACAATACAATACAATATAAGTGGGGTTGTGAGGCATGGTACTGCCTTTCAAATCACTGCGACCAATGAGATCTATTGTGAATCCCCTTTGCAATTTAGTCCACATCAAACTTTAGGCTTTCAAAGAAGCCTAAGAGTTTTTTGGGGGATACTTGGGATATATCTGCAGGTCTTGGGTATACCTGTTCTAGATATTGTAGCCTTTTGCGAGCAATGGCTTCGCAGAAGCACATAATGTGTTCGACCGTTTCTGGTGCTTCTAAGCATAGACGGCAAATGTCGATTTCAGATTTTCCCATTTTTTTAAATCAGCCCGTATACATTTATTGCAATTTAACATAAGAATTTCTCGTTATTTGACTGGACTAAAAGGCTAAACGGGGTTTTATCTCTTTTTTTGCGGATATTTTGAAATAAAGCTGATCTCAGTGGTAAAATCGAAATCAAAAGCTGAAATTTGACAGCTGACTTTACAGTTAAATTCTCTAATGGTTTTAGCTGAGTTTCGATGCATTTTGCTGAGCTCCATTAAACGCACCCATTTGCTTTAATCAGTTTAAAATGAGAAATAAATGAGCATGAAACTAATATCTTAAAAAATATCTGGTAAGTATGAATTTTTCGTACGACCTAGTGTACACGAAATAAAGAAAAATGCATGTTCACTATATATCCTCGTTAGGATATATTTCTATCGCACGAGTACAAGTGCATATTTGAATGAAATGACAACTATGCACACTCATTTATCCAAACGAGTACACATAGCTTTCATTTTGACAAAAGTCATTTGACGTTTATAAAATTTTGACATGTCAAAGTTAAACACAGGTAATTCTTTAAAATATACATTTTTAAAGAGTCTAGACTGTAGATCGAACGAAAAATGTTGTTCGCAATTCGTTTGCGACAAGTCCTTAGTGCACTCGAATGATTTTTTAACTTTGACTTGAGGGTTTTTAATATACCCTCAAATTTCTGTACGCGAGTTCTGGAACAAGCTGTATAAAGCAATATAAAACCCAAAACCCAATACATTTGGCTTAATTAAATCCAAATGAGTATGTTACCTAAACGTAACGAGGGGCCATGGAGGGTTATCCAAAATTAGTTAAGTATGAGCATTTTTATCGTAAGATGCATATTTAGCGAGATAACCGCACTCACCCCTAAAATTCTACATAGCGACACCCCTTACGCAAATCACCCGGTGAAAAACTAACAGGAGTGTTCTGTTGCTATCCACAACTACCCTTTAAAATATCAGCCCGTATACAATACAATACAATATAAGTGGGGTTGTGAGGCATGGTACTGCCTTTCAAATCACTGCGACCAATGAATCCCCTTTGCAATTTAGTCCACATCAAACTTTAGCACATAATGTGTTCGGCCGTTTCTGGTGCTTCTAAGCATAGATGGCAAATGTCGATTTCAGATTTTCCCATTTTTTTAATTTATTGCAATTTAACATAAGAATTTCTCGTTATTTGACTGGACTAAAACGCTAAACGGGGTTTTATCTCTTTTTTTTGCGGATATTTTGAAATAAAGCTGATCTCAGTGGTAAAATCGAAATCAAAAGCTGAAATTTGACAGCTGACTTTACAGTTGTGTTGTTCGCAATTCGTTTGCGACAAGTCCTTAGTGCACTCGAATGATTTTTTGACTTCGCGTCGTCAAAAAAATTTCATTCTCGTGCACTAAGGACTAAAGTCGCTTACTCGTTACGAAAACTACTATTGAGTTTAAAAACTCTTTTATTCACCCCCGCCACCTAAAAACCTAAAATATAAATGCTTGCTCGTGAATCACCCTATTTTGTATTTTAGTTTAGCCATGTTTCTAGATTAAAACAACTTCATTATATTTAGTTTATGATTGACCATAAATAACAAAACAAAATTGTACAGCAGACCGAACCTCTTTTTTGCCGGCTGGAAAATAAACTACACAGGGCAACACAACTGTTTTTCTTGGATTGTATTTTAAGTTTTTTACTTATTTGTCATTTCAGGTCCCAGATTTAAGGACATTTCCTTAAATCAAAGCTACTTAAATCATTTATTTAAAATCATATTATCTTAAACCAAGTATGTAATTATTTTGATTTAAGATCATATTATCTTTATCCAAGATCATATTATCTTGCACCAAGTCTTGGTTTAAGATAATATAATCTTGAATGAAGAGAATTATAATCTTGATTTAAGATTATGATTTTCTTCATTCAAGATCATATTGACCCCACAGTCAGGTTCTAGGGTTAATAGAATGGTAAATATTTTGAAAAAATTTCCCACACATTATAACATTATTTCGCACGCCTATGAAATATGATACTTTCTTACTCTGTTAATCGTGTGAAATTTGGTTTCATAGGTGGTCGTAGGAAAAAGCACTTGTTTTTGAAGAAAAACTTGTTGCAACGCCATTGCAAAATGGCGCTTATAGGTATAAATTATTTAATGCTACTTACCCGTGAATTTTTTAAGAAAATTTGAAAATCCCCATCGTTTGAGGGTAACAGATACAAATTCGTCCATTTTAAAGCAGATGAAAACAATGATACACCTTTAAAGACAACTGACGGCAAAAAAAAAACAAACATAACTTCTCTCCCGCGCATATCTTGAACTACTGCGCAAATTGTCTGTCAGCCAGCCGGCAAACTCTTTACCGTAAGACTACAGGGGCTTTGAGTCAAGATAATAACTCTTGAACCTCTGTTACTATTTTAAATGTCATGCATTTAAGGAAAAAATCCTTGACACAAGGATTTTTCTACCAAGAAAGGAAACCAAAGTCACAGATAATCTTAAACCGAGGATACATGATCTTAAAAGAAGATTATTACCTTGATTTAAGATAATATAATTCCAATATAATTTATTATCTTCTGCCAAGATAACCTTTTTTTCTGTGTAATACTGTAGTTTCGAGTATATTAAAATCGTCAATAAACGTCCTAGACAAAAAATTCTTGGATACAAAGAGTGACCGCAAAAAGGAAGGTTTTTTAGCCTGTTTTTCAAACATCTGTAACTTCGATTGGAATTGATAAAATGTAACTTATAAGTGCTCAAAATTTTTGTCTGGTCATGAACTTGTGCAAAAAGCAAGATCTATTGTTCCAGAAGCTAAACACCCTCTTAAACAAAGGGTTAGCTAGGGGTACTTGAATTGAATTTTATACCAAACTTTCTCACATTTTATTAAACATAACTGACTGGATCCCTTTAACTCGATTTTTCTTGAGATACTTTATGATTTACTAGTTTTTTTTGGTCCTTGGGGTGTAGTTTAACCCTCTTTGTGGGGGTGGATTTTCATCAAATCCAAGAGTGATACCCCTTAACGTGTTTTTTATGTTTTATATTACAGAAAAATGTGTTTTTTAAATATTTTTCTGTAATATAAAACGTAAAAAACACGTTAAGGGGTATCACCCTTGGATTTGATGAAAATCCACATCCACAAAAGAGGTTAAACTACCCCCCAAGCACCAAAAAAAGTAGTAAATCATAAAGTATCTCAAGAAAAATCGAGTTAAAGGTATCCAGTCAGTTATGTTTAATAAAATGTGAGAAAGTTTGGTATAAAATTCAATTCAAGTACCCCTAGTTAACCCTTTGTTTAAGGGGATGTTTAGATTTTAGAACAATAAATCTTGCTTTTTGTACAAGTTTATGAAAAAAATTTCGAGCCCTTATACGTTACTTTTTATAAATTCCAATCGAAGTTACAGATGTTTGAAAAAGAGGCTAATTTTGTAAACACGATAACGCAACAACGAGTTACCCGATCCATCAAAAATTTTCAGGAAAAATCAACTTTGAGAGGACGATCCCTAGGGCCCTATTAATATACAGGGTTATTCAGAAATTGGGAATTTTGAGGGGTGATTTTACATTAAAAAAAAAGTTTCTATAAATTTTTGTTCGGAGATACGACCCTCCTAAAGGTACATCGGAAAAGTAGTTTTTATTAATAAAACACAGGAGATCGGGTACTAATGGCTTTATTACTTAAAATTTAAACTATTGCCAACGGTTTCGTAACTGGTTAGTTACTTTCTCAAGGCTAAAAAGAGCGAAAAAAAAAAACGAATTACAAAAAGGCTGAAGTTATATAAACAACAGCCTTTTTGTAGCCTTAAAAGTAACTAACCAGTTACGAAACCGTTGGCAATAGTTTAAATTTTAAGTAATAAAGCCATTAGTACCCGATCTGCTGTGTTTTATTAATATATTTCGTATGGCGTTTGAATTTTGAAGTAGTAGTTTTTTTTTAATATCTCTGAAACCCTATGAGTAAGGATTTTTTTTCATATACCTTAACATTGATTGATGATATGATTTAATTTCATTTTTATTTGGTAATTTTAACGAGGGATGTGCAAAATGGGGGCGATGTCAATTTTTTAATAGAAACTTCTTCATGTGTAGATTTTTTGACATTTTCTTCTTCTAATTTTCTTTGACCTTTTATTTTTGACATTTTATCTATAATTAAAAATCCATAAAACGTTACTCCTTATGTACTAGTTAGAACGCAGTGCCAACCTTTCTCGAAAAAAATGCAGTTAAAGAGAAAATTTTACTTTCTGAGCTTCAAAAATAGGAATTTAAAATGCACTAATAAAAATGTTAACACTTTGGTTAGCTTCGATAATTTTTGCGTAAACTAAAATTAGTTTTAATAAGAATCACGAAAACTTAATTCAAACAATTTTTAAAGCTACAGATCTCGATGATCGAGATGATCGAGATGATCGAGACTTGATCACATCAGGTTTTGCTATATAATGCTGTTTTTTTTAAACCGCCTTAATTACCACTCAAATGTAATTAAAATGTGATGTCACATCACTAATGTTTTTATATAAAACCAGGTTTTTATTCTGAACTGAACAAACTAACAAGAAAATCATACTTTTAGATCAAGTTAGCAACACCATTTATTAAAACACAATAATATGCACATCAAAATATAATTTTTTCCGTATCTGTGGCTTTGTTCTAAAACGGTCAATGTCAAAAATGTTAAACGGATACACTAATTCAAACATTGGTCGTTTTAGCAGTTTAACAGAAAAGTTTACTAAAAAGACACGTCGGCCCTTGTCGCTTAAAATCTACATTTATCTCACAAGCACTGAAATTGGCTTTTTTAGGTTTTATATATCTGAAAAGAATTAGTTCGGAGGTATAAAACAGTGACAGTGACATTGGCCCTTTTAGAACCAAGCCGCAGAAATATATTGCCAGCCGTCTAGAAACGGTACTCGTT
This sequence comes from Brachypterus glaber, assembly GCA_958510825.1. NCBI lineage: Eukaryota > Metazoa > Arthropoda > Insecta > Coleoptera > Kateretidae > Brachypterus > Brachypterus glaber. The sequence goes on from OY294044.1 coordinate 47,839,955, forward strand.
TCAGCTTGTTTCATTTTGTTGCTCTGTATAACAAAATTATACACCAGACCCAACCTCTTTTTTGCCGCCTGGAAAATAAATTAAAGTCCGTCCGAATTAATAGACGCCTATTAACGATAACACGGTTCTACAAAATTAGGTTGGCTTTTTTGCCCGGGAAATCTAAACGGTATCGTTTCTTACGTTAATTAATTCTGGGAAGTTAATTGTCTTTAATACAGTCTATTATAAACTTATGATATGGATTATAATAGCCAAATATCCTTTATTACGCTTACACGGAAAGAAATTAGTGGGCTCTGCGCTATACATTATAAGATATTTGGTAACAGTGGCAAATTATAGTGATTTAAGCTATAGATTATAAGGGACACAATAACTAATAATGTTAAAAATAAATTGGAAACGATTATATATATTACAGACACGATTATATTTATTACAGGCACTATTATAAATTTACAGAAATTTTATTATATTATAAAAATTATTAGCACGGACAATAATTAAATCTATTTAAGCTATAAATGCCATACTATTTGTTATATTTTATTATTCACTAAACAATTAAAGTATTTCATATAAATTTTTACACTGACTGCCATAATTGTAAGAGAAAGCCTTGTATTTATATAATAAGCGATTATAATTTGCTTGGTATGTGTGTTATAGCGCTTCTAGCTATAATTTTTTTTTCCGTGTATATCTAGTAATTTCCTTGATCTTAAAATAATCGATTTTCTACGTATTTTATTTTACTTTCCTCAGAAAAGAAAGTGGGAATTGTGTGATGAAAAAAATTGGGTAAAAGCGTATATTATGGAAAGGGTTAGTTTACTTACTACACTGTAAAAACTGCATGTAAAATAATGTATTAAATACATGAATTTACATAGTACGGAATAGTAAATTTACTATTCTGGACTATGCATAATTCACGAATTTATGTAAATAAAATGTAAAATAATATAATATAATGTAAAATAATGTAAAGTAATGTAAAATAATGTAAAATAATGTAAAAGAATGTAAAAGAATGTATAAGAATATAAAATAATGTAAAAAAATATATTTACATTAATTTACATATTTTTACATGATTTTACAATGTCGGGCTATGTTATTTTAAGACGCGCGTGCGCTTTGGACAATAACCAAGAAGGCGTCGTGAGACTTTTTAAGTTTAATATTGTTATTTTTAGAGAGATAGCGACGCATGCTGCTAGGTTAAAGTGTTAAAAGTGTAAAAAAAGGTAAATATTACTTTTTTACTATATTTAAATGCTTTATTTGTGGCCTAAAAATTACATTCATTATAAATTACGATCTTTATCAACCAATAGATCTTTAAAGAAAGATGTAAGCAGTTTATACTCGTATTAAGGGAGCAAATCGTTTGGTTTATTAAACCAAATGAACTTTACCTACGATATTTCAAAAAAGCTTTGACACAAAGACTTGTAATTTGGAACAAACATTTTCTAAGTAGTATTTTTTTTTCAAATTTGAAAAAGTCTATATGTCAAAGCGTTCTTGAAATATCGTAGTGTTTAAGTTGTTTTAAAAGCACTTTAATATGACTGTATGTTAAAGTATATGCAAAATATTACCATTCTGGACTATGTAATTTTTAGCGTTCCGGTCTATGCAAAATATTACCATTCTGGACTATGTAATTTTTACCGTTCCGGTCTATGCAAAATATTACCATTACGGACTATGTAATTTTTACCATTCCGGTCTATGGCAACATATTACCATTTACGGACTATGTAATTTAATGTAAAATTTAAAAATGCCTCAGGCCAAATTTTGCCAAAATCGAACCATTCCAGCAAAAAAAAATTGTAAAATACATACTTTTTAGAATTTTTTAATCATTTTGAAATTTATCACATCGCACTATGAATGCAAGACCACCATAACTCAAAAAAAAAAAGAACTGTGGCATGGTTTGTTTTGAACCTCTGTACTTGATGAATGATAACATATACAAACTCCAATTAACTATTTCAATTAGTTAATAAGTTACGTTATATTCCAGTAATAAATTGGAGTCTGTATATGTTATCATTCAGAGGTATAAAACAAACCATACCACAGTTTTTTTTTTGAGTTTTTGATGGTTTTGCATGCATAGTGCGACATAAGTTTGTATGCTCAAAAGGAAAAAAATAAGATATCAAGCCCTTTAAATATTTCACTTATTTAAAAATTACAGACAATTTTCAAAGATTTTTTACGATTTATGGTAATTTTACGAATTTTAGGGCCCCGGTTAGCACCCTTATAAAAGTTTTATCACTCTCGTATTTTCAGAAGTTTCTAGTTACACTTAAATGAAAATTTTAAGACAATAAAAAAATATAAGGTCCACCCTAATGTAATATACTATTTTGAAGGTCCAGAAAGGAGTATATATATACAGCCTGTTCCAGAACTCGCTTACAGAAATTTGAGGGTATATTAAAAACCCTCTGGAAAATATGAAAAAAATGTCAAAAAAAATCCATCTTTGTTCAATTCAAAAATAAGAACGCTTTAAGTGGACCAATATAGTTGCTGATGTTAAATTACCTATAAAAATTGAATTTGTAGCTATGGAAGCAAATTTAATTATTGCAGGTACATATTCTGTAGGTTGACATGGTGATTAATGTGACATAAATATTTATTAATGTCAAAAAACCACCGTCGGATGGAGTGACCCTATAAAAATTGAATATTTGATAACCTAAAAAGATTCTAAAGTTGAAAGTCTTAAACAATGCACACGTCAACAATTAAAATAATAATAATAATAATAATAATAATAATAATAATAATAATAATATTTATTTCATAAATCATACATAATTTACAAATAAATATGCTACTGGCACAGAAATGTGAGGTACATTTGAACGTGCTTAAGAAAAAAAAATATATATATAAGTAACTAAAACTATAAATATAGTATAAATACATAAAATAAGATAAAATAATTGCTAGTGTAGTAAAATATAAAAAATTGTCAGGATATGTTAAGTATTATATTTACCATAATACCAAGTATATGTTAAGTATATCACATATTTACCATAATACCAAGCATGTTGACAATGATGCGCTACGCAAAGAAGTTCATGAAAATAATAATTATAAATGAACCAGATAAACAAGTGACAAACAATCAATCCAAATAAACAATAAAAACAAAATAAATAATAACAACAAAACTATAAGTCTCATTACAGTAAAGAAAATCACAAATAACTCTTAAATAATATAATAATCCTTAAACTAAATTTATAACTAAAACATAAAAAAAATAATAATAATAATATAAAAATATATGTGTATACACACACGCACATATAAACATACATACATACCCGCAGATATACATTTAAGAAAAAAATAATAAATAGGCAGTGTAAAGATATTAATTAACAAATAAATAAAAAAATTAATATAAACAAAAAAGTGGACTAACATGTAAATAGATAATTAAAATAAATAAATAAATAAATAAATAGTTAAAATCAACAAACAGACAAATAAACGAAATGATTAAAAGCAAATGAATAAAAAAAAACAAGATAAAAGATTAAAACAACCCAATAAAATGCAACCATAGTTACTAATAAGTAGGGAAAAACTAATTTGTAGGTAATTTAACATCAGCAACAGGATTGGTCAGATTAAATAGCTTCCTTTTTAATTAGTATTGAAGATGGATTTTTTTTAAATTTTTTTTCATATTTTCCAGAGGGTTTTTAATATACCCTCAAATTTCGGTACGCGAGTTCTGGAACAGGCTGTATATAAACCAATAAAATTAAACTTATTATAAACGGTGTAGCGTTTTTATACAATTGGCTAGAGATTAGTTGGGATGGAGAGCTGTCTCAAACCAGTCATGTTACTGATATTATGAAGATGAAAGACACATTTTTAATTTTAGAAGTGGTCCAGTTTGCATGCCAATTTTTTTGTCAAAAGAGAAAAAATAAGTAATTTTAGATAATTAAATTAAAGCAAAAAATTTGACTAATTTTCAAGAGTAAAGTACATTTTTTAATCTGATAAAAATTCCACCCTCGAAAAAGTCTTATTGAAGGGGTTAAGCCTTATGGAACAAATCCCTTAAATGGTATTCCCCTGCAATAGACTGGATAACCCTCGTGAAATTCAAAACATCCATTAAAATAATTTAATCCTTTTTCAATTTGAATTAAATATATGTATACTTCTATTGTAATTAATATTCTACACGGAGAGAAATAAAATTATGGTAAAAGTTATTGTTTTGGTAATCTAGCCAGGAGTGTAAGGGGGAAATTTTTTTAAAGAAAAAGGGTGTCGTGGGATACATAATTTTAAAGCCTATTTGACCATATAATTTTAATCTTTTCCCTTAAAAAAATCTCCCTTCACCCTCTCCCTCCAAAGCAAATCAAACATAGCAAAAAATATTTTGGGTTATTTTATATACGTTTTCCATAGACAAAGAACATAGATGAGCTGTCATCTCAAGGTTATATACAAATTTACGATCCGCCATTTTGATTATAACTCAACCGGGGGAAATTTAAATTAATGGCTAAATGCAATTTTACAAAAGTAACTTTATTGTTCGAAGCCTAGTTTTCAGTAAATCTTTGATCGATGAGAGAAAAAGTGTCATTTAACAAGAGATCTAAAGATAGTCTTTTGAGTCGACTGATCCTAAAACTATAAGCATATACCTAATTAGATTTAACTAAAAAACAAAAAATATAAACACAAAACAAAAATATAAAAGAAATGAGGTTATGTTAACTTCAAGTTTCATGTTAGAGGTGTGACAACGACAAAAAGAAAGTTTTACTGAGTACTGAAGTGAGATGAAAAGTCACATCTCTAACAAATAAAATAATGTAACACAGTGTTACCAACATAGAATATATATATATATATATATTTTTAATTTATGTTGGACATTTAGAATTAAAATGGAGGACGCATTTAGTCGGGACGCAGAAGTATGCGCAGACGGTCAAAAATCATTCTAGTTTGTTATTTTGTCTATGAAGTGTTCCAAACTTTAAGTTGATACTTTGAGCCGTTCAGTAGTTAAAGGGGGACGGAGTTTTGACACACATGGTATATTATAGAATCTAGGATGTAGGTGAAATGTAACATACCAACCGTAGGTATGTAGCATAACTATGCATATGCATTTATGCATTTATATGTGTTTGAATTCCAAACTTTGGAATTGTAGGTACATAAAACATTATACATGTACTAGATGTACCCACATCTAATGTTTAATAGTTAATGATAGTCTACACGGTCCGAAATTCACTCCCCCTCCTTAATTTTGAAGGAGTTGACATAACTAGGTCGACAGGGGCATAGGAGGGGTATTTTGAAAAGGGGGATCGTGTAATATATCATTTTAAAACTTATTAAGTTTTCTATTTAATTTTGATCTTGTAGGCATCTGAATGGACAGACAGACAGACGTACGGACGGAAAAATCCGTTATTTGAAATCTATAGACCTTAAAACAGATAAGTGCATTAACAACTGGTAAACTTTTTTGTTGCCATTGTTTTTGCTCTCTCCGAGGTCGCTCGAAAGTAAAAATTAAGTCCCTTTGAAATGTGGTGCTATAGGTTAACACCAGCGTTGCTTACGTTACACCTTACGCGTATTTTAACGATTAAAAGTATAAATTTGTCAATTATATTAAAAGACAATATTTATTTTTAGTAAATTACAAACTAACAAAAAATATATTTATAATTAGTATAATAAGTTTTTTTATGTAATGTTGTTTACGTTACATTTTGTAACATAGGTTTTGACTTAAGTACATGTATCTTTAAATTTCTGTTCTAATATCCATTCAATTTGAGAATGCGTAAAGGGCGTAAACTAAATACCACTCTGTAGGCTAATTGAAACTTATTTCTTAAGATTTTATAAATGATTTTTGTTTATATACATTTTCTATATAATAATTATGTATTAAGTAGCCTTAAACAAAGTTAAATGGAAACTCAGATCACCCCGGATTTTTAATTTTAGGTTGTTTTTGGGGTATTCCAAACAGTTTTTGACAAAAATTGAAAGCTCACTAGGTTTGGACATTGTTTTAACAATTTATACATAACTTAAAATTTATCATGTTCGTCCATTTTTTTGACGTTTGTGTGAACCATATTAAAAAACAATTGAAATCGCGATAGCCATGAAACTGACTTTTCGCAATTTACATGCATCTTGATTAAATTACGAAAATAAAACAACCGATTTTAGACGTGTGATTTTTAATTTTCATTTTATCTACCTACCTAAATTATGTTTGGTCCTGCAAAAAATAGTGTATATACCTCAGGACTAAACTTGGCTGTTTAGTCCCTTGGTATATAAACAACTATTATATACTTCTTGAATAAATATGAATTTAGTTAAAAATAAGAACACATGCATTTATATGGCAAACTGATCTGGATTTTTTATTTATGCTGCGGTTTGCTAAAAGGTTTACATACATATAAGTATAAGAATATATTTTTCATTTTTGTTTAACCCTATTTGATAATGACCCTGATGTCTTTTACGACCGATGCAAAACAGAACTCTGAACTGACCTCATAAAACTTAGTCTTAAGGTTCATTTTAATGAAATAGTCATTAACCAAATTTAAATATCGTATCATATTAAGTTTCTCAAACTTAAATATTCTAAAAACTTTAAATATTCTCTCAACTTTAAAGTTTCGCGAAAACTTTCGGTTTAGTTTTAATATATAGCAATAAATGAACCTGAGTTAAAAATTATCTACTTGCTCGTTAACTTTATTAAAATTGTTTAAGTATAAATTAATTTTAAGCTATATTTTTAATTGAGATTCTAAAATTAACTTCATGAAGTCCACTTAAAACACGGTTTAAGTGTAAGTGCAGTTATAATCATTAATCGGAATAAATTCAGTTATGACTCATCAACGTTGAAAATAAACACAGAAACATAGGCTTACGGAATAATTTTGCCGAATTATGAGGGAAATTTTTATAAAGGTCACTAAATCGAAACATTTGACGACTAATTTGTTACATACAACAATATTGAATATACATATTAACTATAAATATGTAAATATATCGGTGTTTTTCAAAGAAAATAAAAATGTAAATATTTAAAACATCGGGTCAACGATAGAATCGACGCGGCGCCTATGCGAGCACTGGAAATTCGCCGATGACTGGTTATAATAAAATAGGACAAGTCGTGAAAATGCGTAGTTTTTTTTTACAAGTCTTCTAGCCAACTAGCGTGAGTTCGATTGTCACTGGCGCCGATTTGTCTTTTTTAGTTAATTAATAATTGAAATTTGGCGAAGGAGTAAGTAAAGCGGACACTCCCTATAAAAACTGGTTCGAAAGTCAGTATAAGCCGGTGGTTCCCTCTACTACTAGCCCACACAAGTCCTGGACTTAGAGGATGCTTAATTAAGTAGAATAGTACGAGGTTAAACAAACATGTAATGTTATGCCAAAAGAAAAGTATTCCAGATTTTGATGTATCTGTTTTAAGGTGTATACATTCCGATTCCGATTTTTCGATGTCAGTCCGTCCGTCTGTCCGTCCATCCGTCGGTTCATCAAAATGCCTACACGCCATACCATTTAACTTATCAAAATCAAACTTTAAACTTAATGTTTTAAGGGGATATAGACCAGAGAAGAAATTGGAAAGAAATCTTAATTTTTGCCTTAAATACATCTTTTTTCAGTGTAGGGTTTCATATTATTTGTGCCCTACGCTTTTAATTTCAGTAATATAAGCTAAAAACATTAATTCAACTGTTTAGTTCTGCTTAACACGTTCGCAGCTGAAAACCCGCCCGGCGGATCTATCCTCTATTCATATTCAATGCCAAGAGGCCACCTGGCGGGCTCACTGTAGACTTGAATAATATTACAAAAAAATAGCCCGGCACCTGGGATGAGCGTTTATTTATATAGGCGGTAGCGAACGTGTTAATAAAAGTCTGTAAAAAAAATCTTTTTACATGAACATTTATTATAGATACCGTCAAGTGGGGTGACTTCGTACGGTGTGAGTCACTTTGGACAGGTTTTCGCAAAACTCTTTGGACCAAAGCACGTGTGCACAAGTTTAGGGTTATGTACACTGTGTACATAACCCTAAGATAACCTGTCAGGTTGTGGGGTTCAATTCCAAAACTTGTGCACACTACCCCACAACTTGTGTACACGCGCATAGAAAAAAAGTTTATCTTGGCAGAAGGTATCATATTATCTTGGATTTATATTATCTTAAATCGAGGTAATAATATTCTTTTAAGATCATGTATCCTCGGTTTAAGATTATCTGTGACTTTGGTTTCCTTTAATTATTCTCTTGGTAGAAAAATCCTTATGTCAAGGATTTTTTCCTTAAATGCATGACATTTAAAATAGTAACAGAGAATCAAGAGTTATTTTCTTGACTCAAAGCCCCTGTTGTCTTACGGTAAAGAGTTTGCCGGCCTCACTCCTCGTAGATATACAGTAGACTCGCCCGTTTTTATTGTTGGCTGGCAGACAATTTGCGCAGTAGTTCAAGATATGCGCAGGAGAGAAGTTAGGTTTGTTTTTTTTGCCGTCAGTTGTCTGTAAAGGTGTATCAATGTTTTTATCTGCTTTAAAATGGACGAATTTGTATCTGTTACCCCGAAACTATAGATTTTCAAATTTACTTAAAAAATTCACAGGTAAGTAGCTTTAAATAATTTATACCTATAAGCGCCATTTTGCAATGGCGTTGCAACAAGTTTTTCTTCAAAAACAAGTGCTTTTTCTTACGACCACCTATGAAACCAAATTTCACACGATTAACAGAGTAAGAAAGTATCATATTTCATAGGCGTGCGAAATAATATTATACATGTGTGGGAAATTTTTTCAAAATATGGAACCTGACTGTGGGGTCAATATGATCTTAAATGAAGAGAATCATAATCTTAAAATCAAGATTATAATTATCTTCATTCAAGATTATATTATCTTAAACCAAGACTTGGTGTAAGATAATATGATCTTGGATAAAGATAATATGATCTTAAATTAAGATAATTTCATACTTGGTTTAAGATAATATGATCTTAAAAAATGGTTTAGGTGGCTTTGATTTACGAAAATGTCCTTAATTCTAGGACCTCAAATGACAAGATCACGGTGGACTTGATTCAAGACAGTCATGGCGTTGAACATATCGAAAGCCATGGCGGCCTTGGTTCAAGATCGTTTTGCTTTGATTCAAAATATCCTTTTTTTCTGTGTGCTTTGGTTTAGAGAGTTTTGCGAAAAAGTGTCCGAAGTCACCCACACCGTCCAAAGTCACCCCACTTAACGGTACCTATTTAAGCAGTAAACCCCTTCTAAATTATTTCACATAAACGTTCATTAGATAGTTTTACAGGCACGACAGGATATTAAAATATCCCTTTTCTGCGAAATCCTTTTCATATAAACTGGTCCATTTTACGATAACCTTAAAAGATGTAGTTTAAACCATTTATTTTAAGTATTAATTAATAATTTTTGTACTTATGCCGCAAGTGGGTCCTTAGGCGTATAAGGTTTTTGTCGTGGGGGGAGGGTGAAAAAAAATTTGTCCGCAAAAAAACTGGTGACTAAACAAAAACAAGTAATCCCAATAAAAATTTGCCCACTCGTCTAAAATTTCCGACTACCAAAGAAATTACCCCTTGGACAACAGTGCCGATTAGTCTCTAATTTGCCGACTTATCTGCTAAAAGTGCCTAGTCATTTCATGGAGGGTGTGACTACTCCCTATACCCTCTTCGGAATGGCCCTGAACAGGCCTTGTTTGCCGGCCTAGTAAGATTCAGAATAGAAAAGTTTGTGCTGGTGTGTGCTTTTTGGAAATAGACAGAAAATTAAAAAAATTAACTCCTGCAATTATGTATATTTATGTATACAGGATGTCCAGTAAATGATGTCATTAATTTTAAGGGGTGATGCTACATAGGAAAATATGAAAAAAAGTTCCTATAAACATATCGTCGGCTTAGAGTGTTAACGTGGACGAATTTTGGACAAATTGTCGTTGTTGATATCGTTCAAAAGAGGGCACTTAGTTACACCATCTGCAAAAAACAGGCAACTCTAACCTTTTTCAAATTTAACTTTTTCCATGATGCTAGTCGAAAAGCTGCTAACTCTTCCACTCCCAGCAATTATTGTAAAGGTTTTTATTTTTAAAAGAATTGCTTTTTTATGTTGAAGACAAGTAAATTAACAAAAAAAAAAGTGGAACACAGTAAATAAAGGTCCTTTGAGTGCGTAAGTACCCTATTAATAATTTATGCAACATCTGGTAGTTACGGGCGAATTTAATTAGAGAATTTTCTTCCATATAAGTGTCAAATAATTATTACCAGGTCTATTTTCGATCAACGATTTTATAAGGTGATTAAATTTTATTTTATAGGGTTGCCTAATTTTACACCGGGACTACCAACAGAATAGAGCGATTTGTTGTAAACACCGCGTAGCATATTTTGCGCACACCACGTTCGTATATTTTTGCTCAGTAGGTACATTATTCATGCTATACAAATTCGCGTGAAAAAAATTGCGCGATTCTTTTTTCGCATTACAAAATTCGCGCATACTTTTATCGCGCAATTTATTTATTCTTTTTTAAAAAGAAAAACCAAATCTGATAGGTACTTACTACTTTACTTTTTGTCAGTAATCATATAATACACGGTGTATTTGAAATAGCGTCGGAAATTTTAACAGATGATTCTACATCATAAAATATGACAAAAAGTTCCTATAAACATATGTCTAAAAATGCGTCATAAGGGATCTACGCCCCTTTGAAAGTGGCTAAAAAAAATCGGTTTTTATTTAATAACTCAGGAACCCTTTGAGATATATCAACGAGGTTTTGCACGTTAACTAATCCTACCAAGGTCGGTTTTTATGTGTTATTTTCATGTACTTATTTCAACCAGGGGTGTGCGAAACGGGGGGGGGGGGCTTATCAGTTTTTTGTCCCAAACTTTTTTCTGTGTAACTTTTTAGCAATTTTATTTTTGAAATATGATTCCTCAGGTCAAAATACATAAAAAAGGTACTCTTGTTGTAATACTGTAGGATTAACCGTTTTCGAGAAACATTCATTTGAAGGTGAAATTCCACGGTTCGAGGACGAAAAATTAAATACTAAAATGTTGAAAACCAAAATTTTAATGATGCAGGGCGAATGTACATTAAAAATTAAGAAAACAAACTCATATACAGGTACTTCCAAGAATCAAACCTAATGGAGCTATGGTCTCCTAAATATGCACCATTTTTAAAGGGCTATGGTAGCTTTAAAAGCGTTTTTTCGACCTACATGTATGGAAACTTGTTTTCTTAGTTTTTGATGTAGAATAGCATTGCATCATTAAAATTTTGGTTTTCGACATTTTAGTATTTAATTTTTCGTCCTCGAACCGTGGAATTTCACCTTCAAATGAATTTTTCTCGAAAACGGTTAATCCTACAGTATTACAACAAGAGTACCTTTTTTATGTATTTTGACCTGAGGAATCATATTTCAAAAATAAAATTGCAAAAAAGTTACACAGAAAAAAGTTTGGGACAAAAAACTGATAAGGCCCCCCCGTTTCGCACACCCCTGATTTAAATAAGTACGTGAAAATGACATACAAAGATGGACCTTATTAGGATTAATTCACGTTCAAAACCTCGTTAACATATCTCAAAGGGTTCCTGAGTTATTAAATAAAAACCGATTTTTTTAGCCAATTTCAAAGGGGCGTAGCTCCCTTATGACGCATTTTTAGACATATGTCTATAGGAACTTTTTGTCATATTTTATCATGTAGAATCACCTGTTAAAATTTCTTACGCTATTTCAAATACACCCTGTATACCGGGTGTTTCAGGAAGGTGGTTCACCCCCCATAACTTTTTTATTTTTTTTAGATAGTATCGTTATATTTTTAGGAGCTAGATTATATATAATTTAGGATTTTTTGACAAATTTGGTGAACCTCAACGTTCTGTGCTGTTCTAATTTTCATGATTGCCAATAGTATACATTAGACGTTTTATGAAACTAGTAAGACGAGCTTTATATTGCTTTACCCAAGGAAAGTCTTGCGTTAGTAAAAAAAATTAAAATATTTTTTATTGCTTTTTTTACGTTTCTGGACATTTTATATCAAAAAATATTATTTCCGTAAAAAAAATACTATCTGTCGGTCTCTCTGTGTGTCCGGGAAATTTGAGACTACATGTTGATTATCCAAAGTTCTAGGCTGGGATTGTTTTTGGTAAAAATCGGATTCGGGTAAGGGGGTAAAATGGAGTAAAAAAATTTTCGTTTTACGAAAAAAAAAACTTTTTTAAAAACTTTTTTTTAAAAAAACTTGAAATTTTTTTTTGATATTTTTTAATTTTTTTAACAAAATTTTCGTTTTTGATTTTAATGAACCTAGGCGTATACTGCCCTACTATGCTAGAAAGCAGTAACTCCATTTGTCGCATATCAACGTTTTTACGTCAACTTTGATATAATATTTTGAAAACACTGCAATGGAGTTACTGCTTTCTGGCGTAGTAGGGCCGTATAGGGGAATGTATTATTTTTTGGCAGCAGTATTCCGATATTAAGATATGGTGCATGGTTGCAACTATTCACCTAGTTTTATTTTCACTTCTTACATCCTTTGAACATTTTAGATTAAGCTTGAAATATCTCATTTTTCAAACTAAATTAAATTTCACGGATGTGTTGGAAAAGAATTTGCCTGAGAATCAAATATCTACTTAGATATATATTTTCTGGGAATTATTTGCAAACGAATGACGTCATAGCTTAGTGTCAAAAACGACTTCTTAACTCAATTACAAGCAAAAATTTATGAGTCATTTTTTGAAAAATACCTACCGTTTTTGTTTTTTGTTAATTTTTGCTTCTACCGGAGCGCGCCCCTATGCTTACAGAATAGACTTTGAGCCTAAGACTTATTATGGGGGCGGAGAATTTTCAAAAAACTATTACAAAAATCTTAGCACAGCAATATTAAATTGAAGTTATTATCCTATTCAATTGTACTTTAATTTTTCCATTAAATTTCAAAATTGAACCGAGCCCTAAGGGAGATACGGCCCTTCTAAGTTTTCCCCTAGAAAAGAGTTTTTATTTAATATGTCTTTTACCCTATTAACCACATTAACGAATTTTAGCATTGATAAAGGCTATCGTTTTATGTAATTTTAACCAGGGACGTTCAAAATGGGGGGGCTATGCCACTTTTTTGCCCCAAACTTTTTATCTTTATTTTTTTACATTTTCTCAATAAAATATAATTATTTAGTTAAAAATACATAAAAAGTGTAACACCAACCGTTTTCGAGAAAATTACAGTTAAAGAGATTTAATAGTATATTCTATAACTAGTATGGAATAGACTATATTACGCACGAGCGGAAAGTTTGTCATACGAGCCGGCAGGCGAGTATGACGGACCCGCGAGCGAGCGGACAAAGTTAAAAACAATGTTTTTTGTGACTCGACATTGCAAATGCAACAAAACACATATTTTTAAATAAAGCAATTAATGTTATTTAATAATTTTATCAAATCAGTACTTAAAAAAGATTTTTATTTAATTTTAGCACATATTTACAAATTATAATGCAAAAATTGAAGGTTATGTCAGATTGTTGTGACAGATATCAGTTTTAAATATTTAACAATAGATGGAGCAGTTTTAATTTTTTGAACTAAATTGATAAAAAACTGGTCAAATATTAAGAAAAACTAATAAACTTAATGTAATTTTAACGCAAAAGTTTAAATTGCATTAAATTATTCAATATTTCATGGTAAAATATATATTTTTTTGCTAATTTTGCTACAGTTTTCTTTACTTTTATAAACAAGAGATGGCACTATATATGTTCATTCTTGATACGGAATATTCATACCGTACCTAGAGCTAGAATGGATTCATTTTGTGTTTGAAAAGTATGTGTATTTGCTTACATTCTAAAGCAATCGTAGAAAGAGATTTTTTCACGTTCTGAGCATCAAAAATAGCAACTAAAAATTGCGCCAGTAAAAAATTTAATATTTCAGGGCGATTCAACATTAAAAACTATAAAAAAAAGTTTGATGCTCAGAACACACTAGTTAGAAGTGATCTATTTTTTTCAGTAAAAAAATGAGTTTATTCTTGTACGCCGTAAAAAAAGTTAGTTAGCAAAACCACCACTGGCGGCAGCACCCTTTGACTTTGATGACAGCCATACTTCAAACTTGTTTTTTGATTATATAAACAGGTGGTTGACTCGAGATTCTGTGCAAAAACCTTGTGTGAAATTGATTAAAAATGATTGAAGAAGAATATATGGTTTATACATCTACAAATCTCTCCGAAATTGCAAATGCTACATTAGACAAATTACCATCGAAATCGCAAAAAGTGTACTATTTAGCCCACGAAAAAAATTTAAAATGAGCTAAGGAAGGTTTAAATATATTTCGAAAGAGTTTTATTGGCCTAATTTAATAAAAAGACGTACTTTATTCCTGAATAAATTAAATTCAAAAATTAATATTTAAAAAATATATATAGGATGCTTGAAAAACAAATAGTATGTTTCACTCAGAGGAAAAGTGCTTTTTTTATTCGTCTGTAGTTTTCGGACTCCGCTTCGCTTCGTCCGTAAATTCTACAGACTAGTAAAAAAAGCTTCACTTTTCCTCTTAGTAAAACAATAAACTATTTTTTTTAATTTCTATAAATATTTCTATTTATTAAAATAATAAGGAGAGGTTCTAAATATTTTAAATATTAAAAATCGCTATCAATTAAATAAAAATAATATTCCAGTCTCCAAACGAGAAATGTCACATATCTGTAACTAATATTAAAATGCTCAATAAAAATGTTTTTTTAATTAGTTTAGTTCAATAAAAAAACTGTATTTTATTTGCGTTAAAATTTTATTCTGTGTAAAATAAGCAATAAAGGCATTATACAGGGTGTATTTGAAATAGGGTAGGAAATTTTAACAGGTGATTCTACATGATAAAATATGACAAAAAGTTCCTATAAACATATGTCTAAAAATGCGTCATAAGGGAGCTACGCCTCTTTGAAATTGGCTAAAAAAATCGGTTTTTATTTAATAACTCAGGAACCCTTTAAGATATGTTAACGAGGTTTTGCACGTGAATTAATCCTAATAAGGCCCATCTTTGCATGTCATTTTCACGTACTTATTTAAACCAGGGGTGTGCGAATCGGGGGGGCCTGATCAGTTTTTTGTCCCAAACTTTTTTCTGTGTAACTTTTTTGCAATTTTATTTTTAAAATATGATTGCTCAGGTCAAAATACATAAAAAAGGTACTCTTGTTGTAATACTGTAGGATTAACCGTTTTCGAGAAAAGTTCATTTGAAGGTGACATTTTACGGTTCGAGGACGAAAAATTAAATACGAAAATGTCGAAAACCAAAATTTTAATGATGCATTGTTATTCTACATCAAAAACTAAGAAAAAAAGTTTCCATACATGTAGGTCGAAAAAACGCTTTTAAAGCTACCATAGCCCTTTAAAAATGGTGCATATTTAGGAGACCATAGCTCCATTAGGATTGATTTTTGGAAGTACCTGTATATGAGGTGTTTTTCTTAGTTTTTAATGTACATTCGCCCTGCATCACTAAAATTTTGGTTTTCAACATTTTAGTATTTAATTTTTTGTCCTCGAACCGTGGAATTTCACCTTCAAATTAATTTTTCTCGAAAACGGTTAATCCTAGAGTATTACAACAGGAGTACCTTTTTTATGTATTTTGACCTGACCAAAAATAAAATTGCAAAAAAGTTACACAGAAAAAAGTTTGGGACAAAAAACTGATAAGCCCCCTCCGTTTCGCACACCCCTGGTTGAAATAAGTACATGAAAATAACACATAAAAACGGGCCTTGGTAGGATTAGTTGACCCCCTCATTTCAAACTTTCTAGATTACGATCATGAAATACACAACACTCACAAAAAGATCAAAAACGTCCTCAACCAGTAATGGTACCCACTAATACAGGACAGATGCATTCCCAGCATCAGTGAGATAGTCTCACTCCTCCCGCACATCCCTCCTCTCCCTATCACATCCCTCCCCATCCCCCTCCCACCCACTCCACAGCGCCAAATTATGACAGATGCAACTCGCATCAGTGAGCAGAGACTCACTCCCCCCCAAATTATGACAGATGCAACTCGCATCAGTGAGCATAGACTCACTGCCCCAAATTTCAACTCAGATTAAGTATTTTTTTTTAGATAAATGAGCCATAGGCTGCGCCTGTCTCTTAAAGACCCAAACAAACTATTGATGATGATTAGTTGACGTGCAAAACCTCGTTGATATATCTCAAAGGGTTCCTGAGATATTAAATAAAAACCGATTTTTTTAGCCACTTTCAAAGGGGCGTAGCTCCCTTATGACGCATTTTTAGACATATGTTTATAAGGACTCTTTGTCATATTTTATGATGTAGAATCATCTGTTAAAATTTCCGACGCTATTTCAAATACACCGTGTACATATACATCAAAAAATATTTTAAATGCAAATTTTCAGAAATAAATAAAAACAAAAAAACTTTATCGTATAATGAATAAATTATGTTGTTTTTATATGTAAAATAATATTTTTTTTTTACGTCTGCACCACACGTTAAAGCAGAATAAATGGGTCCAAAAAATGGTCCTGGACCATTTTTGAAACTATTACCTGAATTTCACCGGGTGATCCCGACCGAGTCAGTTTTCTTCCAAACTGTAAAATTTATATAACTATATAATTATATAAATATATAATTATGGAAAAAATTTTATTGGGTATTTTGATGAGGTCACCTAAGCTTATAAGCTACAAATTAATGTAGATATAAGGTTTTCAGTTTTATGAATGATAGGGCGGGCAAAAGTTAAATTTCCATTTCGTAGGTTTATCACCCTCGGGCCCGATCGGCCGGCCCTCGGCTTCTAAAAACCTACTCAATCGAAAAACATAACTTTTTGCCCTTGTATTATAAATGACTATTCTACGCCTACATACAAAATAGCTCGGTGACTGGTAGACTTGATTTTTTCACGGTATTTTTCGAGGGCACGTCGAAAAAGAAACATATATAAATTAGAGCATGATTTGTATACTGCTATATGCGAAAAAACATATTTGTAAAGTGTCAAGGGAACGGGGGCTATAAAACATATTAGACACATTTCACAGTGTCGGTCCATTTATAACGCTAACGGACCAGATGTATATTTTTTCAGTGATGCATTAGAAGATTTTTTTTCAGAAGCTGAATTTTCAGTTTTCGATGCTTTTAATGTATTCACGGTACGGAAAAATAAGGCAAAAAAATCGGCTATATATGGGTTAAGTAGCACTTAAAGGTTCCACTTGGAATTATAGCGAGAATCTTACTATAACTGCATTTTGCTGGAAAATGTAACATTTTATAGTAAACTTTTCTATTTCATATTTTTCGGTCGGTGCGTTTAAAACAAAGAACTTTTACCTCAAGAATGAACATGATGAAATCTACCGTATGCTTTGTTTGAAGCGTGAACCAACTACGGTGAGGGGCTGGTGGGTAGTGACTATTGTTTACACTTAGTACGCGTAAAGAGAGAGAAAGAATGTGTAAACTCAGAGTCTAATGTTGCAACACCTGCTTTAGATATTTTATTGTAAATTTTAAGAAATATTAGTTTTATTTGAGTTTTATATGAACTAGTAGTTTAATTTTAATAAATTTAATTATATTACATTATCAAGCATAATTATAGTGTCGTAGTATATTAGTTTTTTAAAGTTTGAATGTAGGTATAAAGATTTATCATAATGATAAAGTGAAAATTACGCAACATCGCTCTGGTCACCAGAAGGTCAAACCTAGCGATACTTATGTTTACCCCAGAAGCAGTATAGCGTACTTTTATGTAAACAAACAAACAAAAAGATGACACCTTCATAAACATTGGTCTGAAATAACTTCTTGAGGTAAAAGTTCTTTGGTTTAAAAGTTAACAAAGTATTACCTTGAACTGTCATTTTGACTGTTGACTTGTTGGAATATTAAATTTTATGTTTCTACATCAAGGCTTTAAAAAGTTGGAAAAATATGACCTTGAGCTGTCATTTAAACAAGGGCGTAGGGGTGATTATGTTTTAAAGGTTACTCAATGGGTAACCTTATAATAATAATACCCATACTAAAGTTATACAGGATTATCATTTAAAAACGAGCCACGCTAAATATTTCGCAAACAAAGTTTTCGATGCTTTTAATGTATTCACGGTACGGAAAAATAAGGCAAAAAATCGGCTATATATGGGTTAAGTAGCACTTAAAGGTTCCAATTGGAGTTATAGCGAGAATCTTACTATAACTGCATTTTGCTGCAAAATGTAACATTCCATAGTAAACTTTTCTATTTCATATTTCTCGGTCGGTGCGTTTAAAAGTTGACAAAGTATTACCTTGAACATCAAGGCTTTAAAAAGTTGCAATAAAAACTGTTCGCAAAAAAAAATGAAATGAAATGTCTCTAAAAAGTAAAAAATAAAAAATACTTAAGTCGGTGCCAATTTCACCATTCCCTAAATTAATTACTAACAATTTTTTTTATTATTTTATTATTCTTTGCTGTGAAATTGGCACCGACTTAAGTATATTTTATTTTTTACTTTTTAGAGACATAGTAGTCGGTTAATTTTTTTTGCGAAAAGTTTTTATTTTTTACTTTTTAGAGACACAGAACTTGTAGATTTAACGTTATCTAAGCTAAATTATAATCCTCCTTCCATCTCGGCAAGCTGTTGATTTCACAACGCACTGCGCTATGACGTCATTATCTTAAAGATAAACTTCTAAAAAATAAAAGTAATATTTTTATTTCAGCGCCCATGAGTCCAACCAACCTTATTTTAAACGAAATACTAAAGAAAATCTTTGTTAAACTTTAAGCGTTAAGTAATAATCAAATAATGCCTTATGGTAAAATCACAAATTTTATCATTTTGTCTTGGTATTTTAATATTACAGGTCCAAAGAATCAAGTTTAGCGGCATTTAAAAGAGTTTTAGTCTGCCGTAATATTTGAGCGACCCATTAATCAAGTTATCCGGCTTATCCAAGTTATCCGATATTTCTCTAAAAATTTGGTTGGTATTAGAACCAAATTAAGCCGTTTTTAAGTGAAATGGCGTTAAAATGATTAGATTTATCTTAATTATCTGGCTTATCCGGCATTATCCGAGCGTCAAATTAAAACGGGACCACCTCATGAATGCCCTCTTTAAGTTCCAAAAAGTTTCGTCAAATTCCGTTCATTCGTTCCAAAGTTATGCGGGAACAAACATAAAAAAGTCCTACGTCGAATTGATAACCTCCTCCTTTTAGGAAGTCGGTTAAAAAGAGTTTAAAATTTAGCAAAGTATAACCTTGAACTGCCAACTTTGCAGGTACGTCAAATGGTCTTGTTCCAAAGGGCACCCATACCCAATGTCATGTTTCTAGAAGAACTTTAAAACCAAAATAGAACAGAATCTGTTCTATTTTGGGTTTGGAGCAAGAACCCGGTAAGTAAATGACACATTTCAAAAACGCCTTTGGATTTCACTGGTCATAACTTTTTGCGCTCCCTTTAATAGTATTATAATAATCATTTATCGGGATTTTCTTTAAATTTCCTACACGGTAAAAATAAATTACATTAAATTACATAGTCCGTAAATGGTAATATGTTGCCATAGACCGGAATGGTAAAAATTACATAGTCCAGAATGGTAATATTTTGCATAGACTTGAAATTTGAAAAAAAATATTTACTACTTAGAAAATGTCTGTTCGAAATTACAAGTCTCTGTGTCAAAGCTTTTTTGAAATATCGCAGCGTAAAGTTCATTTGGTTTAATAAACCAAACGATTTGAACCCTTAACTGCTTACATCTTTTTTTAAAGATCTATTGGTTGATAAAGATCGTAATTTATAATGAATGTAAATTTTAGGCAACAAATAAAGCATTTAAATATCGTACATAAATAATATTTACCTTTTTTACACTTTTAAAACTTTAACCTAGCAGCATGCGTCGCTATCTCTCTAACAATAACAATATTAAACGGTCCGTCTCATGATGCAACGCCTTCTTGTCCAAAAAGTCCAAAGCGCACGCGCGGCTTAAAATAACATTTTTTTACATTCTTTTACATTATTTTACATTATTTGACATTATTTTGCATTATTTTACATTCTTTTACATAAATTCATGAATTATGCATAGTCCAGAATAGTAAATTTACTATTCCGTACTATGTAAATTCATTTATTTTTACATTATTTTACATGCAGTTTTTACAGTGTAGTATTTTAAAACCTGAGAACTTATAATTTCTTATTTTTAAACATTTTTAAACCGCTTTAAACATGTATATCTTAAAAATTTAATTTTAATTTCGGTTTTTTTTTTAAATATCGGGATTCTTCCTCTCGCAAAACTTTTTCTGAAAATTTCATATCCATCTGATGTTCCATTCATGAGTTATCGTATACAAAAAAAAAGTTGGGACACCCAGTCGGACAGACCGACCGACATAGATTTTTGAAAATGTAGAATCCGTAAAAACATATAAATATTTTTAATTTAGGGTAATTTTTAAGGATTATTAAAATTGGAAAAACGCCTTTCAGCTAGAACTTAAACAAGAGCTTGGTAAACGAGGGAGGGATTTAAAACTTCATGGCAAAGTTTTTTTAATAAAAATTGTTTATTGTATTAATAAAAATTGCATTTTATAAAATTTTATTAAATTTTTTTTTAAAAATAATGGATCAGGTTTGGCGAGGAAGAAAGGAATGTCCAAAATAGCCAACAATTTTATTGTCATTTATAAAACTTCTGGATACATTCTAAAGATTGGGACCTTTTCTTGTAACTACATACATACATATATTCACCTACATAAAAAGTTGTTTGTATGTTTGACCGTAAATAACCAATCTGTCAGTCCCTCTTGATTTGTGGATTTTAGGTACGCATTAAAAAGCTCTGAAAAATGAGCTTTGATAAAAGTTACATTTTAAGAAATTGTGATTTATTTTATTGACTTTTAATTCACTTGGGTTATTGTATCTCACATACTATTAAAGTGGTTTATAAAAGGACTCTGTATGAATATTTGTAGGTATGCCCAACCATAGGCGCCGACTTTTCAAAATCCCAGGGAGCCCAGATTATTTTAAAATACAAAAATATATAAAATATATGTAGGTTTTTGTATGTGACAGGGGAAGATTCACGAAATCAGTGTAGGGAGGATGGTAAATTTAAAAAAAAGAAACTCATTCGCCGCAAATTTTAATTCATGTTAAAAGCAAAGTTATATTTTATTATTGTTTATGATTATTCCCGTATCACAGGGCTTTTTAAAGATGTTTACAGCGTATCCAATACAGACAAAATTAAATTTAAAAATTTGGCGCCTGGTTCAAGAAAATGACCAGATATGCCTGTCAACCCGATATGAGTGTCGACCATGCCAATAAGTTAATAAGTAATTTTAAAACATTAAATATATAAGGATTTTTTTTGCGAATAGGTACATCAAAAAGTTTTAGGATCTTAAATTGTAGAAAATATTATTGAGGAAGGACAGCTAAAAAAAGTCTAGTGGGGGGCATGGCCCCCAGTCCTCCCGGGGTCGGCGCCTATGTGCCCAGCTATCATTTTATAGAAATTTAAATTTAAAAAAAAAATAAAATTGTATCAGTAATAACCAGTACCCGGCGTATTTTCAGTTATAGTCCAGTCTTCAGGTCAACAAAAGAGGAAATAATTCAGGGTATTTTGATTTTCGGTTTATTGGGTAGGGTTTAAGGCCGCATATAAAAACAATTTTGCGACGTTGAACTCAATTTGGAACTGTCATTTTTTTAACGTCTTTTTTACAAGAAACGGATTTTTAAAAATATGTCAAGATCGGTGCATCCTAGGACAAAAACGTTCTATATGAAAATAAAGAGGACCAAATTTCCAACAATTTTTGTTCCATGAATTTTTTTGTACGACAAAATGTTTCTTTATGACTCGTTTAGAAAGGTTTTTTAATGCTTAATATAATGGTGATTTTCAGTCGAAAATCGGTTTGATTTGATAATGAGGCACAAATCTGTAAATTATTATAAAATTTAAATTTTACGTAAATTAAAAAAAAAAAGAGCCAGAAAGATTTATATTTATTTTTACCCAAAATGTTCTAAGACACATGCGGTATGTCACATACCTAACCGACTCGTCAAGAAAAATTTTGATTTATAAAAAATTAAAATCTGTAACATTTCAGGCGATGCCGTAAATTAGCTATAAGTCGTACAAAAAAATACATGGAACAAAAAAAAATGTTGTAAATTTGGTCCCCTTTATTTTCATATAGAACGTTTTTTGTCATAGGGCGCACCGATCTTGATATATTTTGAAAAATCCGTTTTTTGTGAAAAATATGTTAAAAAAATAGTTCCAAATAGAGCTCAACGTCGCAAAATTGGGTTTTTATTTGTGGCCCTAAACCCTACCTATTAAACCGAAAATCAAAACTCCCTGAATTATTTCCAGGTAGAGCCTCTTTTATTGACCTGAAGACTGGACTATAACTGAAAATACGCCAGGTACTGGTAATAACATATTAAGACCTATTTTTTTATCCATTGAAAAATGAGGTTAAAATGTATTTGGTAAGACAATTTTTTTATTTATTAAGAAAAAACACTGTTTTAATAATTCCACTAATTTACTAATTTATTAAACAAAAAATATAACATATGTTTAATCATAAATTACATAAATTATTTTTTGACGTTTCCTGAAAAGTTTAAATTCACCTACTATTTATTTATTTTCTTACTTTTCTTAAAAAAAAAGTTCTTCTGCTTTTTTCAGGCAAAGCTACTATAACAAAATTTTCTATGAAAAATTTCAAAATAGTGTAAAATTTATATTACTTTTTTTTTGTGACAGATTGTTAAACGTTTAAGCAACTATAGATAAAAACAGAATTTATTTTTTCCGTGTGTATTCGATTTAGAATATAACTGTCATCGTTTTCTTTCGCTTTTAATGTGATTGATGTTTTTTACATAACATATTATGAAAGTATGCAAATCATCGACTAATTTATATACATTTACTATTTTTTCGACATACCCTCGAAAAATATTTCAAACTAAATATGTTAGTCACCTTGCTTTTTTGAATATAACGGGCATACTATTAATAGTATTAATATATTGCTAGAAAGTTAAATGAAGTATATCCTGTTAATAATTTTGCTATAAAAAGTTTGCATTTATAAAAGTAAGTTACTAAGTATAAGTTTTACTAAGGTAGGTGACCAAATATTGCCATATTACAATACAATACAATACAATATAAGTGGGATTGTGAGGCATGGTACTGTCTTTCAAATCACTGTGACCAATGAGATTTATTGTGAATCCCCTTTTCAATTTAGTCCACCTCAAACTTTAGACTTCCAAAGAAGTCTAAGAGTTTTTTGGGGGCTACTTGGGATATATCTGCAGGTCTTGGGTATACCTGTTCTAGATATTGTATACTTTTGCGAGCAATGGCTTCGCAGAAGCACATAATGTGTTCGGCCGTTTCTGGTGCTTCTAAGCATAGACGGCAAATGTCGATTTCAGATTTTCCCATTTTTTTTTTTTTAAGATGATATCTTATTGCCGTGTTAAGAGATTTTACTTTTTACTGCATTCAAATTTATTTTGTAATTACCTGAAACTTTGCTACATTAACAATAAACATATCCTTATTCTAATGGGTAAAAATAAACAAATTTCAAGAGATTCAAAAAAATATTGCTTTAAAAAAAATTGCAAACTGACTGGAACCCATGTTCCAAATATTGCCAGAGTAGGGGTGACCGGGGCCAATTGTCGCACTTTTCATTCAAAATCAGTTTTTTCCTTTATTTTTGTATTTTTTTTTTATTGACCTAATGGTAATTTTAGCTGCATGTTTCAGTAACATTATTTAAAGAATAAACATGGAAAAATTTATAGGTTATTAGAGTTATTTTTTTTATTTGTGATGTCTTGAAAATTGCGACAACGTGCCCCATCACGGGGCACGTTGTCGCGGCACTTCGAGTATATTTTTTTGAAGAAATATAAAGGCATTTATAAAAATTATAAATAACTAATAAGACATGTGCCTCTCCACAAGCTGATTGTTATCTAACTTTTTACTTTTGTGCCAAAATTTCCAACTTTATAATTAAATAATATTTTTTTGATTTTTTTTTAATTTAATATAATTTAATAAACGAATTTATTTGCTATTCGACAAAGTTTCACTTTTTTAGACAGTTTTGAATAAAAAAATGCCAAAAAGGAAATGTTATACCATGAACATATCTCCAGATCATGCGACAACTAGCCCCAAACCAAATGCGACAACTAGCCCCAGTGGTCAATTTTACGTTATGTATCAAGTACTTTCTAATTAACGAATAAACACTCCTAAATGACAATATCAACAAATAATATACACCTTAAACTATTATTATTCATAAAATTCTCTTATCTTAATGCTTTAAATCAGTAACAATAAGAAAAAATATTTACCACAAATTAATTACTTTAATTTTTACATTTTTTGGTTTATCTGGATGTTCTTTTAATTTATTGCATTTAAGTTTACAAATGATAAATGGCACTGTTTTAACGCAGCGGTTAATCTTGGTTTGGCTCAGAAAAATATTTTACTTTTTAAGATATAAGCACTTCGACAACTTACCCCTGCGACAACTAACCCCGGTCACCCCTACTGGCAATAATAGTAAAGAATAGTATATTCTATAACTAGTATGGAATAGACAATATTCCGCGCGAGCGGAAAGTTTGTCATACGAGCAGGCAGGCGAGTATGACGGTCCCGCGAGCGCGGAATGACTATTCCATACATGTTGTAGACTATACTTTTTCTTCGACTGCAAATATGAAACACTGTATGGCTTAAAACTGCGGACAAGGTTAAAAACAATGTTTTTTGTGACTCGACATTGTAAATGCAACAAAACACGTATTTTTAAATAAAGCAATTAATGTTATTTAATAATTTTATCAAATCAGTACTTAAGAAAGATTTTTCTTTAATTTTAGCCCATATTTAAAAATTATAATGCAAAAATTGAAGGTT
Organism: Brachypterus glaber; assembly: GCA_958510825.1. Lineage (NCBI taxonomy): Eukaryota > Metazoa > Arthropoda > Insecta > Coleoptera > Kateretidae > Brachypterus > Brachypterus glaber. The sequence goes on from OY294044.1 coordinate 47,865,292, forward strand.
ATGTCAGATTGTTGTGACAGATATCAGGTTTAAATATTTAACAATAGATGGAGCAGTTTTAATTTTTTGAAGTAAATTGATAAAAAACTGGTCAAATATTAAGAAAAACTAATAAACTTTATGTAATTTTAACGCAAAACTTTAAATTGCATTAAATTATTCAATATTTCATGGTAAAATATATATATTTTTTTGCTAATTTTGCTACAGTTTTCTTTACTTTTATAAACAAGAGATGGCACTACATGTGCTCATTCTAACACTTGATACGGAATATTCATACCGTATCTAGAGCTAGAATGGATTCATTCTGTGTTTGAAAAGTGTGTGTATTTGCTTACATTCTAAAGCAGTCGTAGAAAAAAAACTATTAAAAACATATTGTGGCACAATAACAATTTCAGCTGTTTTTAGGTATTACTTGGGCACTTAAATAACAATTTGTCGTTTTTAGTAAGTCCCACACACTCTTCACATCCAAACATCTATTACAATCTCATGTCGGTCTGGCGATTTTCACATAAAATCATAATCAAGATTCAGAACTCTCTGATTTTTTCTTTGCTTTCTTTTCTTGTTGTTTTTTGTTTTTGTCATTTTTTTGTTGTCAACTACTTCGCATGGAAATATTAGGAGCACAGCTATTTAGACAACAATCTCAAAAAAAAAACACCTTTTCGCTTCTTTATACATAAAATGGGCCAAAAAAGTGCATGTTTGTGCCTATCTTATTACGTTCTTGCCTGCAATAATCGATGCTACCCAGCTTGCGACAGTCAGCACAATTTTACAAGTTTTTATAGTGGAAGAGCACGAAACACGAGCTGCGCTGTTGTACAGGCATCTTTTCGATATAACGGATACGCTAACAGTGGCATCTATGACACAGAGGACAAACTAACAAGTTTAAGAGGGGTGACAATATTCCATATAGCGCCGGTCGTCCAATGGACGTCCATTTTAGATCCCTTTTAAGTACATTGGTCTACAGACATAATAGATGTACTGTACTGTCCATATATTTACATATTTGTACGACTATTAGTGGACGTCCATTCAGTGTCCATTTTATGCCCATAATTTCAGCTCTCTACGTTTATTCTAAGTGGGTGAAACAGAGAGAGGGCAAACTTAGCCTTATAAGCGTATGGGGGATAATGGGAAGATAAGGGGGATGTAAAATTTATTTCAAAATTTGATTATCACTGGATAAGTATGTAACCTAATTTTAGCTTTAAATTATCTCGTGGGTAATAAAGGGATTTTTTAAATTTTAGGGATGGGGGGTAAGTTTTATATAAAATTGTATTGTCAGACGAGCATGTGTACCAAATTTTAGCTTACTAAGTATATTCTAAGTGGTCGAAAAAGCCTTTGGCAGATTTGCCCTAAACAAACAAACAAACAAACAACAACAAACATTGCAAGTTAAATAACAGTTTTTCACAGTAGCATAAACCAGTTAAGTAGGCAAAAAAAGCAAGTCCTATGAATGCTGGATGGATAGTTTGAACGGACACCTTATGGATGTCCGCAGTTGTGTCATCTGGACTCTGAATGGATGTCCATGGGACGTCCATAGAGAAAAAATGGGCATCCTATGGACATACAGCCGTCCATGAACATACGTCCATTGGACGTCCATTGTACGTCCATAGTACCACTTTGTGCTATCTGGGATTGAAACATGGCAATAATTGTAATTGGCTCACCTACATTATACACAGGGCCGTAACCAAAAGCTTTGACCCTGACGGTTTCAACCAAAACTTGGCGCCCCTAGCCCCTAAAAAAAAATTGGCGCCACCCAAAAAAATACCCTTTTGTCCCTGACGGCTTCTACCAAACTTGGCGCCCCTGCATGAAAACATGAAAAAATTGGCGCCCAAAGGTAGGTGACTTAAAAAATACAAGGAGGGCTCAGCGAAAAAACCAGGGTGGCTCAAACCAAGGTCAGAGGGGGCTTAGCCCCCCTCTTTACGGCCCTGATTATACATTAAATTTTATAAAAGTAAGTTTAAGTCTTACTATAGTCTATACTGCCGTCTAAGCAGGAATGTCGTATCTGACAATTTGAGTTTTCAAGTTCTTAGTATCTTTGCTCCTTACTTCAATTATGCTACGAAAAAAAAAGGGTATTTTACATTTTAAGAGATTTATTCACTTAGAAATATTTGAGTGTGTGGTTTGTGTCCTTGCCAATGTATGTAGCGGTTTTTTTGTGGGATGTGGGACGGCGATTTAGGTTATCAAAACAATTTTTAGATTGCGGACGTTTCGAAAATATATTTTTTTTCTTCTTCAGGGCTTTCTAAAGTTTTTTATTAAATTAATTAAATTGAAATGCTTCATTTGGTATCTATTGGTTGGGTAAGGACCACTGCATTCTCTACTTGATAGGGCTAAGTGTTTATCGTAACCCCAGCCCTATCAAGTAGAGAATGCAGTGGTCCTTACCCAACAAATATATACCAAATGAAGCATTTCAATTTAATTAATTTAATAAAAAAATTTAGAAAGCCCTGAAGAAGGAAAAAAATATATATTTCCGAAACGTCGAAATATTGTTATATCTGTGAAATTACCACCGTACTATGCCGCCCAAGGCCTGTTTTGTGTCCATTGAAAATGATGGATAAAACACATATGATGGGGTGAGAAGGCCAGGGCTACACGTAGTACGTTTAGCAGATTTTTTTAGGCATGGGAATAGGTTATATTATGCCTAACAAAATTTCGTTAAAAATGTCACTTGTACCCCTTGGGTTCTTACCCCATCTTATGAACAATGTTCATTGAACACTAACCAGACTTAAAACGACAAACTTTTGCAAAATTTAATAGCCGTCATTTTCAACACTGTGCATATATTTTTTAATTTTAGTTTTATAATGAAGCTAATATGTAACCCAAGAGTTTCAGTTTTAATTATTTTGATTTTTTTTTTGTTATTATTTTAATCATTAAAAATAATTTTGCCAATTTCATACATGGATGAATAATATTCCACATTTAAACAATTTAATATTAATATTCTGTAATAAATTTAATGAATAATTTTGTGGTGCTTTAATATTAATTGAGAATTAAAGCTAGCTTCAGGGCCGTATTTAGGGGGTAAGCAGTGTCGGACTGCGCAGCCCGAGGCTAATGGGAATTGTTACCAAGTTAGTTTATTTGTTTTTAACTAAATTGACCAAATAAAAAAAAGCTTTACCCTGGGAGAAATTTTGAAGGTCGTTATCTCTAAAAAAAACTTTACCCCTGTAGGGCCCTGGCGGAAATGTAGATTAAAAAGAAGGACTTACCTCTGGGGTCCCCGGGGGTATTGGTTGGTTGTAGCAAAAATGTGTACATAATGTTTGGACTTTTTTATTATTATTGTATTATTATTATTTTTATATTTATTTCCATTGTTTACTGGTTTTAAGATTTGTTTATTACTTAAAAAAATAATTTTTTTAAACCCATTTATCCCCTCACCTCCTAATGATGGACTTATCAGGTACCTTTTGATCCAAACATCGATTTCTATCGTTTAAAAACAAGTTTAAAAAAGACTTTGAGGCATGCTATACACGGTGTATTTGAAATAGCATCGGAAATTTTAACAGATGATTCTACATCATAAAATATGACAAAAAGTTCCTATAAACATATGTCTAAAAATGCGTCATAAGGGAACTACGCCCCTTTGAAAGTGGCTAAAAAAGTCGGTTTTTATTTAATAACTAGGTTTTGCACGTCAACTAATCCTACCAAGGCCCGTTTTTATGTGTTATTTTCATGTACTTATTTCAAACAGGGGTATGCGAAACGGGAGGGGGATTATTAGTTTTTTGTCCCAAACTTTTTTCTGTGTAACTTTTTTGCAATTTTATTTTTGAAATATGATTCCTCAGGTCAAAATACATAAAAAAGGTACTCTTGTTGTAATACTGTAGGATTAACCGTTTTCGAGAAAAATTCATTTGAAGGTGAAATTCCACGGTTCGAGGACGAAAAATTAAATACTAAAATGTTGAAAACCAAAATTTTAATGATGCAGGGCGAATGTACATTAAAAACTAAGAAAAAACCTCATATACAGGTACTTCCAAAAATCAATCCTAATGGAGCTATGGTCTCCTAAATTTGCACCATTTTTAAAGGGCACGGAAAAAAAAATTATAGCTAGGAGCGCTATAACACACATACCAAGCAAATTATAATCGCTTATTATATAAATACAAGGCTTTCTCTTACAATTATGGCAGTCAGTGTAAAAATTTATATGAAATACTTTAATTGTTTAGTGAATAATAAAATATAACAAATAGTATGGCATTTATAGCTTAAATAGATTTAATTTATGTCCGTGCTAATAATTTTTATAATATAATAAAATTTCTGTAAATTTATAATAGTGCCTGTAATAAATATAATCGTGTCTGTAATATATATAATCGTTTCCAATTTATTTTTAACATTATTAGTTATTGTGTCCCTTATAATCTATAGCTTAAATCACTATAATTTGCCACTGTTACCAAATATCTTATAATGTATAGCGCAGAGCCCACTAATTTCTTTCCGTGTGGTAGCTTTAAAAGCGTTTTTTCGACCTACATGTATGGAAACTTTTTTTCTTAGTTTTTGATGTAGAATAACATTGCATCATTAAAATTTTGGACCGTGAAATTTCACCTTCAAATGAACTTTTATCGAAAACGGTTAATCCTACAGTATTACCACAAGAGTACCTTTTTTATGTATTTTGACCTGAGGAATCATATTTCAAAAAGAAAATTGCAAAAAAGTTACACAGAAAAAAGTTTGGGACAAAAAACTGATAAGGCCTCCCCGTTTCGCACACCCCTGGTTTAAATGACATACAAAGATGATCCTTATTAGGATTAATTCACGTGCAAAACCTCGTTAATATATCTCAAAGGGTTCCTGAGTTATTAAATAAAAACCGATTTTTTTAGCCAATTTCAAAGGGGCGTAGCTCCCTTATGACGCATTTTTAGACATATGGAACTTTTTGTCATATTTTATCATGTAAAATCACCTGTTAAAATTTCCTACGCTATTTCAAATACACCCTGTATGTACTATTCGATAGCCCTTAAAATGTAGAATTACCGGTATAAAAATTAATTTTTTGAAAAATTTGAACTTATTACCTTTTGATCCTCCATACCTCAGTCAATGTATTCACAAGCTTTTGTGCCAGTCAAAACCAAATTTATTGAAAAATTGTTAAATTAAAACTTTTGTGTTTGGAAAGGCAACAATTCTAAACAAAAGGTTTTATAAAATAATTTGCTGAAATTCTTTTTTTGTTGTGACCTTAAAAATTATTAAAAATTTTCGCCGCGGCGCCAACTTGGTTAAAAATTTTAGTTTACGAACGTATGGTTAAAATTTATAGAACATTAAAATATTCTAATTTAAAAAAAAAAAATCCATGTTTTAAAAATTAAATTTCCTTTTCAGCCTGAGAGCCCCAGTAGGGGCTGAGACCCCCTAAATTTTTGTCTGGTTACTGCCCTGACTAGCTTACATATATGATTTCCTTTCAGTTCAGTTTAATATATTTCATTTCATATATTTTATAATTTTATGTAAACAATATTGCTTTTGAGGTTTCCCATTATTTTCATATTATTTATTTACGTATGTTCAAATGCAGGCGATAGTGTAATACAGTGTGCTGCTTTTAATACAACTGTCCAATAACCTTATAAAGAGCGGTTAGTTAAACCATGGTCTTAAAATAAGTACTAAGGGAAAGGAAGGGAAGGAGTTTCTTAGAAGATCTGGAAATAACCCAAAAAAGAATACTTAAAGTTATTCACAAAAAGAGTTATACTTACCCGTCTGATGAAATCTTCTCATTGTCAAGAAGAATGGACTGCAGGCAGCTTTATTATCTATCCTTAAGTATACATATGCACTCTGCAAAAAAAGAATTTAGATCGACAGTTACAAGAAATAATAAAAACTTACTTGTTCCAAAAGTATTTAAGACTATTGGTCAAAGAAGCAGCAAATACCTGGGCCCAAGGGTTTATAATTCGTTTCCTCCTGAAATAAAAAATATTTTAGTACTAAATTCATTTAAAACAACATGTAAAAACTATATTCTTAACTTACCTAGAGTATACGTCCATAATATTATAGATCTGAAAAATGTCTAACTCGGTAAAATTACTCACTCCTTTAAAAAAAAAAAAAAAAAAAAATAAATAAAAAAGCAAAAATAAATGTATTCTTATTTATAACTCTGTCTATATAAATTCTACAGCATTACTTAAAGTGTATAATTACCCAATCTACCTCCCCAAACACTTATAATTATTTTGTTTTATGTATAAAATGTAGTATTTAATATTATGTATTTGATGTATTCTATGTTTTTTTTTTTATATACGCACATTCAAATTTACTTTGTAAATTTTAGTGCATATTAGCATATTTGTTGCAAATTATTTAATATTTATATTGTGAAACTTAAATGCAATAAATATTAGTATTATTATTATTATTATTAAATACCGTTCTCCTAAAGGTGCGTCGAAAGTTAGGTTATTATTTAAGGAAGAGGCTATGTATTCGTCCGACGTATGTATTTTGGAATGTTACGCCCATGTTAATGGTATCTATATTTTTTTACAAAAAATCGAAAAAAACTACACATAAAAAAGTTTGGGGAAAAATGTGTTAAGCAACGAACTAATAACTCTTCTCTCTAGAATAGGCATTTCATTCGTTAACAAAAACGTCGGCAACATAAACATTCATATGTCTTACTGGCATATCTTTGTTCCAACAGAGACAACAATACCAGTTACTGGTAACTGTTATTGTTCAGGCCTGAATATACGTACTATTTGTTTACAAACAAACTGAGATGTTGGCGATACTTTAATTTAACGGTATGCGTATTCTATTTGAAAGTTTCAGGTACTATGCATTTTAGTTTTCAAGGTCAACTTTGTTTTTTTAAGTACAAACTTATATTTTTTTTACTTATATTTAATTCCCATCAAAAAAATAAAAATCTTTTGTGAAAAACTTTTTTGTTCGTACTTTTAGTTGCAGAGATAACACAAAATTAAAAAAGTTGCATCCCCGACGAACTTGACTAGTCAATTCCTATGTATTTTAAGCCGCTGAATCCGAATCTGAGGTCAAAATTTAAAAGTTAGCTCTCATTTTTACCATAACCTCAAAAAACATATCATATAATTGCGAAAAGTATGTTTTTTGAGGTCCTCTTGAAAATGGGAGCTAACTTTCAAATTCTGACCTCAGATTCAGATTCAGCGGCTCAAAATACAGAGGGATTGACTAGTCAAGTTCGTCGGAGATGCAACTTTTTTAATTTTGTGTGACTGTTATCTCTGCAACTAAAAGTCCGATCAAAAAAAGTTTTTTAGAAAAGATTTTTATTTTTTTTGAGGGGAAATAAATAACAGTAAAAAATATATATGTTTCTATTTAAAAAAAAACAAAGTTGACCTTGAAATGACCTTGAAAACGTAAATATGCTTAAAAAGTAAATAAGCCATTTTGTTTCCCCCATTAAAATAAACGTTTGTTTGACATTTTTTTTTTCTAAAATGCATAGTAGTCCAAACTAGATGAAACGATGCATCCTGTCAAAACATCGGCACTATTGTACACCAGAGCCATCTAGTTTGCAAATTTCAAACTAGGTTTTTTGTTTGGTTTTAAATTCTGTATCTTTAAAAGATTATATTCTAGCAAAAAACTGTATATAACATTTTTTATATGGCTTAAAAAGAGCTTTTATTTAAAATATATTTTTTTGAAATCGGGTTATAAATATGAGATATGCTAAAAAAAAACCTTTTACTACTTTAAACGCCATATATCGAAAACAATGCGTTTTAGGAAAACGTTGTTTATAACATTTTTTGACCAATTTAAAATTATCTTTTATAAGTGCTAAATTAACCAAATACAATAATAATTGCCTTAATTATAAACAAAAAACGCTAGAAAGAGGAGTTTTACCCTATTTTTACCCCCTTACCCCTAATCGTTTAACCCCAAAATCTAATCAGCTCTTCGAAATACGATAAGAAACAATATGCAAAAAACCGCAAGTCGATATCTCATGTAGAAATGGAGTTAGAGAGTTTACACCCAGACAGACAGACAGACAGACAGACAGACAGACGGACGCAAAATTTTTTTTTACTGATTTCGACTCAGAATGGTCTAAAACGTCGAGAAATGTGAAAAAAACGTGCTCAAAGATTTTGACTTTTCGGCGAAGATTTCAATACATCGGCACTCTTAGTAGCACTAAGTGCCGATGTAAAAAAACACCCGGTATATGAATGAGGGTGAAAAGGAATAAAAAAAATGAATATCGATTTGGATATTCTAACTTTCCTAAACCCTTATGCTATAACACAAATCACATTTTCCTTTAGCATATACTCTATAATGTAGATATCGGTATAGGGATTATATTTATATCTTTTCGGAAATATATAGTTTGCCTTTATTCTTTTTTCCATGGAAATTTGCTTATTTTTATCGTGCCAATGATGGAAAATATTAGGCATAAACTTTCTATTGATTTATTTCTAGTTTGTTGCTTTAAAACAGGATATTTAGCTTTTTTTGTGTAAGATATTAACCCAAATAACTTTTACCTCAAGAAGTTATTTCAGACCAATGTTTATGAAGGTGTCATCTTTTTGTTTGTTCGTTTACATAAACTTACGCGATACTGCTTCTGGTGTAAAAGTATCGCTAGTTTTGACCTTCTGGTGACCAGAGCGATGTTGCGTATTTTCACTTTATCATTATGATAAATCTTATACCTACATTAAAATTTTAAAAAACTACTATACTACGACACCATAATTATGTTTGATAATGTAATATAATTAAATTTATTAAAATTAAACTACTAGTTCATATAAAACTCAAATAAAACTAATATTTCTTAAAATTTACAATAAAATATCTAAAGCAGGTGTTGCAACCGGCAACACTGTATTGCTTGACAAAGTTTACGACATTAGACTGCGATTTTACCTTCTTCTTTCTCTCTTTTTACGCGTACTAAGTGTAAACAATAGTCACTCCTCACCAGCCCCTCACCGTAGTTGCTTCACGCTTCAAACAAAGCATACGGTAGATTTCATCATGTTCATTCTTGAGGTAAAAGTTCTTTGTATTAACCATATACATAGGCTTACACGACTTAAAGCTTAAAGCTTAAACAAAAACTATGAACGCAGAAAAATATAACGCTGCCATATAAAAAAAGCTCAATTAAGAGAATTATTTTTAAGCTTAAAAGCTATTGTTTGTTTTTTTTGTTGTGATAATTACGTTAATTTTTGTTTGTATGATAATTAGTCTAATTAAATAAAAAGCGAATTATAGATAAAATTATTGATTTTTATCCTCTTTGTCCATAACCTGACGCAGTTTTTTGTACACTCAAAAAAATGGTAATTAAATCAGAGGGTAAAATTAAGGTTAAATTATAAAATTAATATGATTTAAACCATACTCTTACTGTTTTATTCGAAAGGGGGCTGAAAACCCCTATTTTTCTACGTAATTTGTGCTGTACAGATTGTGCGCGAACTCCATGTAAAAAAGGTCAAGTAAGAGAATTTTTTAAGCTCTTGTTTGGTTTAAGTCCAAACCAAAGGAAATCTTGCGTTAGCAAAAAATTTTTATATCCAAAACATATGTTATCCTTAAAAAAAAAAATTCTGTCTGTCGGTCTGTCTGTATGTCCCGGAAATTTGTGACCACAATAACTCAAGAACGCTTCGAGCAAAAGACTTCAAATTTGGAACATAGGCTGATTATCCAAAGTTTCCGTCTGGGATTGTTTTTGGTAAAAATCGGGCTGGGGCAAAAACCTTTTTTTTATTTATTTTTCGTTTTACGAAAAAATAAACGTTTTTTTGAAAAAAAAATTTTAATTTTTGTTTTTTTACAAGCTTTTATTTAACTTGCAATGTTTGTTATTAATATGTATGTATGTTTGTTTAGGGCAAATATGCCAAAGGCTTTTTCGACCACTTAAAATATACTTGAAAAGCTAAAATTGGGTACAATTGCGTAACTCGGATGACTATACAATTTTATATAAAACTTACCCCCCAACCCCCACCCCTAAAGTTTAAAAAATCCATTTTTTACCCACACAAGATAATTTAAAACTTAAATTAGATTACATACTCATTTAGTGATTGTGCGCGAACCCCATGCTGAATTTCTAGGTTTTCCTGAGATAAACGGCTGTAACAGACGAACAGACAGACAGATACTAATACATACAGTCAGACACAAGGACAACAGAGCGTCCTATAAGGGTTCTGTTTTTCGTTTAAAAGGTACGAAACCCTGAAAATAAAAAATAAACTATTTATAAACTGAGTTTAATTTCCACAATATTTGCACATGTGAATTTCTTATACTTCTTTTAGTATGTACGTACTGTAAAATGTTTATTGCACTTAGATAAAAATAGTGGACACTTCTTAAACTAGAAAACTGTATTTGTCACAAGTTCTTTTCTGGAAGAAAGAAAAGCTCTTGTTGTCTTTGTAATATATGTTTATATGGAACAAAACACTACACCTACATAAACCGGATGAACAGTTGCAAGAATATTATTAAAACATCGCATAGTGTTTCGTCTAGTTTATAGCTAGCTGGAAAAAATTATTTTATTTCTTTTAATTGCATAGAGTTGTATATTATGCAATAACAAGGTCATATCAGAGAGAACAAAACATTGTTTTCATAAAAAAAAATTACAATGAAATAATTCGAGGATAAGACAATCCAAACCTAGATCAAAAGTTGTGGTCTTTGAAAATTAGAGATTAAAGAAATTTTCAAAAAAAAATCACCAGTATTTTCAGTTACATATTTTAAGTACAACTACCCAACAAAAACTGTATTTTTTTACATAAATAATAGGGAATAAGCAACCATTACTACACTACGTCTTTCATAATTAATTAAAGTTTGAAAGTCTGTATCTCCAAAACGTTATATTCTATCAAAAAACTGTATATAACATTTTTTATAGGGTTTAAAAAGAGCTTTCATTTAAAACATGATTGTTTGAAATCGGTAAATAAATAAATAAGTTATGCTTAAAAAACCTGTTACTGCTTTTCTCGTCAATATCTTGAACACAATATATTTTAACGTACACTCTAAAGTCCGTCAATCTTTCAGTAATATTAACTGTATTAATTAAAGCAAATTCACCATGTCAGAATGTGATTTTACAATATTTATTAAAATTAACCTCAATATTACTCGGTTTAGTAAAATCTTAGCTCTTTTCCTGTCGCTCCTTAAATTTGTCCGTCAATCTTTCAGTAGCATTAACCGTAATAATTAAAGCAAATTAAAGCAAATTCACCATGTCAGAATGTGAATTTACAATATTTATTAAATTAACCTCAATATTACTCGGTTTAGTAAAATCTTAGCTCTTTTCCTATCGGTACAATAATTTTGCATTTAAATTCATGCATGTAGTCCAAAAACCCTGCACTTTTACAATATTGGTTGAAAATTACCATAATTATAGCTTACATTCTACAAAAGATAGCAGCAAAATTACCAAAATAAAAATTCACATTTTTACAGATAACAGTGAATTTACAGTACTGATTTAAATTTACCACCTTCTTTGCTGGTAACATATGACCTACTTTATTTGCTGTGAAGTTACCATATTTTCATTTACAATGCGGTACAATAATTTTGTATTAAAATTCATGCATGTGGTCCAAAGAGCCGGCACTTTTACAGATAGTCTCGAAAATTACAAGAGCCCGTAATACTGCTTGAAATTCTAATTAAATTCGCTGGGAAATGACCATATTTTAATTTACAGTGTAGTCCGAATATACTCCGAATATACAAGACACTGAATGCAATGTTAAATAGTGGCATATCAATTGGCATATCAACGGAGGTGTTAAACTTTGATATTCAAAACAATACAGTTGAACTTGATCCCTGTATGGCGGTGACTTTTTATGATCCATTTTATTAAACAATTTAAACTAAATACATAATTATTTTTTTGTGTTTTTTGGATTATGATCGGTATCCAGCACTTCAATTTACTTGAGAATTCTTGTATATTCACTCTACGATTTTAGGGAAAACATGTTTACAACATTTTTAGAGCAATTTTAAAAAAATCTTTTATTTAAGCTCTAAAAAGTCCAATAATAATTACCTTAATTATTACCAACATCTAATCAGCGCTTACGCGCTGTAAATAATATAATAAGGCTATATAACAGAATTTTATTTTTCTCTGTGTAACTGGTAAACTAATTTTTATTTTCTTTTCCAGCATTCTGCCAGGGCAGGGACTCTATATCAACAATATGTAGTCTAATAACAGGAGACGCGCTTCTATTTTCTCTGTTCAGGGAAAACGCCCAGGAGGTACCATGCCCTTTCAGAGGCCCCTTCACCTTTACCTACAACAGGGGACACGGGGAGTGCGTGTCCCCCGTGTCGACTATCGACAGCTGCACCGAGGAGAGTCGGCTTTTGCTGAGTTATCAGGCGTGCCCTGATGTACATGGGTCAGAAAGCACAGGTGAGTTCTGTAAATTTGTTTCTCTACTACCTAATTAAGGGAACGTTCAAGTATTACGTAACGCGACATTTGGTCATTTTTGACCCCATGTAACGCGGCTTAACATTTTCGAGAACCCCCCCCCCCCCCCTATTTGTTACTTAACATTTTTATTTTTACAAAAAGTAAAAAAATTAAAAGGAAATTTTGCTTTATGTTTTAAACCGGTTTTTAACCGGTTATTGCTTTCCTGTTTTAACCCAAAACCGGTCTGATGTAATTTCCACAACCGGTTAACCGAAAACCGGTTATTGGCTATGGTTTTCTATGTGTAATTTGTTTTTCTTTAGAGGATTTAGTGAACTGTTAACCACGCCGTGTGCGATAAAATTTGCAAGGAATACGTCTCTTTACGCCTAGATCATTGTTAAAAACGTGATCCAATAAACATTTTATGATTTTTTAAGTGTTACGTAACATTTTTACTGACACCCACCTCCCCTCTGTAACGCGGCGTAACGTTTTCGACAGCTATGTCAAAATAATTTTTAAACTATAATTTTAACTAATATTTGGAGTTAGTAGCTTTAGGTAGTGGAAAAAACATTATATGCACCACGTATGCGAACTGAGTCTTTAGTGTTCGAGACTGAAGTTTTTTTGCTGAGACGGAGTCGAGGCAAAAAATCAGTCGAGAACACATAATATACTATTTTATTCGATTGAATCAATAATAGCCAATTTTTGTTAAAAGAACTGTACAAAAAGTGTGATTTTTCTTTCCAGTGCGAAAAGTACAATAGTTTAGTTGATAACTGAACCAAAATTTTACGTAATATCAATAAAAATTACATTGATTTTGCACCGATTTTCGTTTTTAATTGGGACAAAGAAAATTTGTTTTATGTCAATACTTAAAAATGTAAAATGTATTTAAATATAACAAAATTCGTTAATATAATGAATAAAGGCAAGGAATTTTAAATATAATAACATTGTTCATCGGTGCAAATTTTTTTTCAGTGTTGAAGATGTCATCACTATCTATGAGCTTAAAACTCAAATTTGTTGTCAAAAAACTATTTTATTTAATAAGATGTTACAGTTGAATAAAAAATAGTGTATGATACACGGACGAAAACTGGTTTTTAGGCGATTAAGTTTGCGCTCTCCGAGCTCGATTGGCCGTCTTCGTAATCGCTCTAAAAACAGTATTTATCCAATACATACAGATAATAAGACAATTACCAGCTTTATTTTAAATAGATAAACTCAGTAATAACCCCCGCGTGGCTTTTACTTTATTGAGTGCATAATTATTTATTTTACCCACTCAACTGTCACTTGTCAAATTATTTTCTTGTAAATGTCATTAAAATTTTTAATAAAAATATTCCTCAGCTATTTATTGGATAAAACCTTGTATGGCACTCATGGGGAAACCGATATTGCCCTCTCGAAAATTAACCTGCTTGGCTGACGCCTCGCAGGTTAATTTTCTCATGGGCAAATCCTTCTTTACCCACTAGTACCATAAATAACTATTTTCTTCAAGCGTACTAAAATGTTCATATTTTATAACTGAACACACTAGTTAGAAGTGATCTATTTTTTTACACTAAAAAATGAGTTCATCGTTGTACGCCGTTGAAAAAACAAAAAAAACCACCACTGTCGGCAGCACTCTTTGACTTTGATGACAGCCATACTTCAAACTTGTTTGTTTATTATGTAAACAGGTGGTTGACTCGAGATTCTGTGCAAAAACCTTGTGTGAAATTGATTAAAAATGATCGAAGAAGAATATATGGTTTATACACCTACAAATCTCTCCAAAATTGCAAATGCTACATTAGACAAGTTACCATCGAAATCGCGAAAAGTGTACGATTTAGCCTACGAAAAAATTTTTAAATGAGCTAAGGAAGGTTCAAGTTTATTTCGAAAGGGTTTTATTGACCTATTTTAATTTAAAAAAAAAACATACTTTATTACTGAATAAATTAAATTCAAAAATTAATATTTAAAAAAATATATATAGGATGCTTGAAGAGAAAATAGTATGTTTCACTCAGAGGAAAAGTGCTTTTTTTCCTCGTCTGTAGTTTCCGGACTCCGCTTAGCGTCGTCCGTAAATTCTTCAGACTAGTAAAAAAAAGCTTCACTTTTCCTCTTAGTAAAACAATAATTTTCGACCTTGTATATATTATTAGACCTCCAAATTATTAGTATTTATGATACAAGGACGAAAAATATTGTTTTTAGGGCGATTACCGTAATCCGTAATCTCCCTAAAAACAGTTTTCGTCCATATATCATACACAATTTTTTATTCGAATGTAATATTTTAATAAATACATTTGTATTTTTGACACCAAATTCGAGGTCAGAATTTAAATAACAACAGTTTCAGTATCATTTAACCAATCAACGTCGACTATTTTACTTTTCGGCATAGTCCAAAAAATAAAACTTTTCGTACAGGTTATCTAAATGTAATAGTTATTTTCTTAACTAGTGTATTAAGTGGATAAAATCACTTAATACACGAGTTGAAAATTTAATTTTATCCAACACCTTTTATTTTTAAATAAAAATCTATAATTTTGCGAAAAATTATGTCAAAAATATTAAGATTAAGTTTTCTTAATACTAAAATAATAATTAGCCATGGTCTAAGTATGCATATTAAAAATAAACAATTGCTAGTTTTACATTTCTTACAAACGTCAAAATGGACGCGGTGATGACAGAATTTTTAATAAAAACAGTATTTTATTCAAAAACTAAAGAATAATTTGGGGTTTTCTTTAATTGTTATGGTTTAGTTAACGTGCTTTTATTTATAGAATAGTTATAATACTTAATTAATAGGGTATGTAACTAATTTTGGGTGAGATCAAAAGCTGTACTTAAAAGAGTGGGTGAAAATTTTTTTAGTCACTAGTGGAAAAAACTCACTTTTGACATTTAAAATAGTGCTCAAAACAAGTGTTTCTGTGAGGGTGTTGGATAAAATGTATTTAAATAATAAAATTGGTTAATATAATGCGTCGGCTTACAAGTAAAGAGCACTAAGTCCAAAAACATGGTTTTGAGATATTGACAAATTTAACTTTCATTGTTGCTTTTTAATTTTTGTAATAATTTTTTTTGGAAAAAAACTACCACAAATCGCAATGACATATTTGGAGATAATAATGTCCCATTTGCAGTTAAATAAAGAAAAATTGAAGTAGTTTAATTCAACTAAATTTGAAACAAGACATGGACTTAGTGCCTTTTACTTGTAGACCCACGACGTCGGCTTACAAGTAAAGAGCACTAAGTCAATAAAATAATATAAAAAACAACTATTTAAAATTAAAACCCTTCTATTAATTAAACGTAATGTAGAAAACAAGATGTTTACATAAATTTTCAAAAACTAGATTTTAAAAGAAGGGTTTGGACTTTTTTTTGGAGCAACATTTAAAAAATCTATCAGTTAGTTTTATTTTATTTATATTTTTTTTTTATAAAAATCTGCACCTATTCAATTATTGGTCTATATCTCGGCTATTTCTAATTATAATAAAAACATTAAATTAAACGTAATGTAGAAAACAAGATGTTTACATAAATTTTCAAAAACTAGATTTTAAAAGAAGGCTTTGGACTTTTTTTTGGAGCAACATTTAATAAATCTATCTGTTAGTTTTATTTTATTTATATTTTTTTTATTAAAATCTGCACCTATTCAATTATTTGTCTATATCTCGGCTATTTCTAATTATAATAAAAATATTATTATAAAAAAAAACAAAGATTGCTTAATTTTCTACAAAAAAGTAAATACCATTTTTTTAAATTCTTTTGCCGTTTTGTCACATTAAAGTTTAAAGTAAAACAAAAAAGTTCATCTTTATATTTATTAAAATAATAATATAATAAGCCTCCTTAGATGATTTTTAATAAATATAAGGATTAATTTATACTTTTTTGTTTTACTTTAAACTAGAATTCTCTATTTATTCTGTCTCTATTCCATCAACTTAAACATAGCAAAATTTGAATGCGTTTGCCAGTACAATAAATAACGCGATATTGTATCATATAAATGATTCAAGCAATTATATTTTTATAAATTTACTCTTTTTGGAAAGTCGCTTAGTGCAGAAACATTTGAAATAGACTACAAGTAAAACGCACTAAGTGCACTAAGTGACAGTGCCTATTGCCAGATAAAATTTTAATCAAAATCAAAGTGCGTTTTGTATAGTGGGTAACTCCCTTGGCAGTCCACCTAGAAGTTAGTTCGGTTAACCTATACATAGATCATCAAAAATTAATTACAGTGCCACTAAAACCCCATTTTTGCAAAAAAGTGACTTGAATGAATTTATACATAAATGCAAGAAATTTTTAGCATAGATTCAATAACAGTGTTCATCGCTGCAATTTTAAGTTTAAGATGTCATCACTATCTATGAACTTAAACGTCAAAAAACTATTTTATTTATTTACAGTTGAATAAAAAATAGTGTATAATACACGGACGAAAACTGTTTTTTGGGCGATTACGTTTGCGCTTTCCGAGCTCGGTTGGCCGTCTTCGTAATCGCTCTAAAAACAATAATTTTCGACCTTGTATATATTGTTAGACCTCCAAATTATTAGTAGTTTATGACACAAGGACGAAAAATACTGTTTTTAGGGCGATTACCGAATCCGTAATCACCCTAAATAGTTATTTATGGTACTAGTGGGTAAAGTAAGATATTGCCCATGAGAAAATTAACCTGCGAGGCATCAGCCAAGCAGGTTAATTTTCGAGAGGGCAATATCGGTTTACCCATGAGTGCCATACAAGGTTTTATCCAATAAATAGCTTAGGAATTCATATTTTTATTAAAAATTTTAATGACATTTATAAGAAAGTAATTTGACAAGTGACAGTTGAGTGGGTAAAATAAATAATTATCCACTCAATAAAGTAAAAGCCACGCGGGGGTTATTATTGAGTTTATCTATTTAAAATAAAGCTGGTAATTGTCTTATTATCTGTATGTATTGGATAAAACAGTTTTCGTCCGTCACAATTTTTTATTCGAATTATACATTTGTATTTTTGACACCAAATTCAAGGTCAGAATTTAAATATTATACGAATAGTGGCGCTTTTAGATACAATCGAATAAAAAATATAATTTTTTAAAATTGAGAATAAACAAAATTTCTAAATATTTTAGCTTTAATAATACAGATAGATAAAAACTTACAGTCCTGTTGAGATTATAAGTCCTCACACTATCTAGATTTTATAATCGTTATCTGCCATCAGGTCTTTAATTAAAGTTAATTAAAGTTTTAGGTCAGGAACTATCGTAAAAGTTATTTTTCTTTATGCTACAATTTGGTCTATTTGAGCGAACTGTACACGGAAAAAAAATTATAGCTAGGAGCGCTATAACACACATACCAAGCAAATTATAATCGCTTATTATATAAATACAAGGCTTTCTCTTACAATTATGGCAGTCAGTGTAAAAATTTATATGAAATACTTTAATTGTTTAGTGAATAATAAAATATAACAAATAGTATGGCATTTAAGCTTAAATAGATTTAATTATTGTCCGTGCTAATAATTTTTATAATATAATAAAATTTCTGTAAATTTATAATAGTGCCTGTAATAAATATAATCGTGTCTGTAATATATATAATCGTTTCCAATTTATTTTTAACATTATTAGTTATTGTGTCCCTTATAATCTATATAATTTGCCACTGTTACCAAATATCTTATAATGTATAGCGCAGAGCCCACTAATTTCTTTCCGTGTAGAAACTTATTAAACTTTTTTACATAAACTAGAGTTATTTAAAGGTTTATTTTTTATTTTTATTTCTGTCCCACTATGTATCCAAATCAGCCTTTGAGTGACCACAACATAATTTTTATTTGAAATGCACTCCAAAAATGATATACTTATTTTTTCTACGACTGCTTTAGAATAATAATAATAATAATAATAATAATAATAATAATAATAATAATAATAATAATATTTATTGCATTTAAGTTTCACAATATAAATAATAAATAATTTGCAACAAATATGCTAATATGCACTAAAATTTACAAAGTAGATTTGAATGTGCGTATATAAAAAAAAAAAAAACATAGAATACATCAAATACATAATATTAAATACTACATTTTATACATAAAACAAAATAATTATAAGTGTTTGGGGAGGTAGATTGGGTAAGTATACACTTTAAGTAATGCTGTAGAATTTATATAGACAGAGTTATAAATAAGAATACATTTATTTTTGTTTTTTTATTTATTTATTTTTTTTTATTTTTTTAAAGGAGTGAGTAATTTTACCGAGTTAGACATTTTTCAGATCTATAATATTATGGACGTATACTCTAGGTAAGTTAAGAATATAGTTTTTACATGTTGTTTTAAATGAATTTAGTACTAAAATATTTTTTATTTCAGGAGGAAACGAATTATAAACCCTTGGGCCCAGGTATTTGCTGCTTCTTTGACCAATAGTCTTAAATACTGAATGTAAGCAAATACACACACTTTTCAAACACAGAATGAATCCATTCTAGATACGGTATGAATATTCCGTATCAAGTGTTAGAATGAGCACATGTAGTGCCATCTCTTGTGTGTAAAAGTAAAGAAACCTGTAGCAAAATTAGCAAAAATATATATATTTTACCATGAAATATTGAATAATTTAATGCAATTTAAAGTTTTGCGTTAATATTATTAGTTTTTCTTAATATTTGAGCAGTTTTTTATCAACTTAGTTCAAAAAATTAAAACTGTTCCATCTATTGTTAAATATTTAAACCTGATATCTGTCACAACAATCTGACATAACCCTCAATTTTTGCATTATAATTTGTAAATATGGGCTAAAATTAAATAAAATTCTTTTTTAAGTACTGATTTGATAGAATTATTAAATAACATTAATTTCTTTATTTAAAAATATGTGTTTTGTTGCATTTACAATGTCGAGTCACAAAAAACATTATTTTTAATATTATCCCCAGTTTAAAGCCATACAGTGTTTCATATTTGCAGTCGAGGAAAAAGTATAGTCAACAACACCTATGGAATAGTCATTCCGAATATTGTCTATTCCATACTATACCCTATTGAAAATGACCGGTCTGCGCGAGGATAAGTGGTGCAAAAATTGGATTTGAGTGGGTAAATTTCATCCAC
This sequence comes from Brachypterus glaber, assembly GCA_958510825.1. Taxonomy (NCBI): domain Eukaryota; kingdom Metazoa; phylum Arthropoda; class Insecta; order Coleoptera; family Kateretidae; genus Brachypterus; species Brachypterus glaber. The sequence continues at coordinate 47,885,151 of OY294044.1, forward strand.
TCAAGATTAGTGTATGTACCATTTTAACCCACGCAGACCCATCATTGTCAACAGAGTATAATTATTAAATGGAATTTGCTTTATCATGTCTAATCATTGTTAGAAAAATTATTGACTTATTGATGAAAACTGTAAAAAGTACCAAATCTTAATTAGTTTTTAACCGACTTCCAAAAAAGGAGGAGGTTATCAATTCGACGTGTGACTTTGTTTTTTTTATGTTTGTTCCCGCATATCTTTGGAACGAATGAACGGAATTTGATGAAACCTTTTGCAACTTAAAGAGGACAATCATGAGGAGGTCCCGGGCAAGCCGGATAATAAAGATAAATCTAATCGTTTTAACGCAATTTCACTTAAAACCGGCTTAATTTGGTTCTAATACCAACCAATTTTTTAGAAAATGATCGGATAACTCGGATAAGCCGGATAACTTCAAATTCAAATATTACTGCATCTTTAAATGCCGCTAAACTTGAGTCTGTGGACCTGTATATTAAAATACCAAGAGAAAATTATAAAATTTGTGATTATACCATGAGGCGTTATTTCATTATTACTTAACGCTTAAAGTTTAACAAAGATTTTCTTTAGTATTTCGTTTAGAATAAGGTTGGCTGAAATGAAAATGCTATTAAATTTATTTTTTAGAAATTTATCTCTAAGATGATGACGTCAGAACGCACTAATAGTGCGTTGTGACGTCAACAGCTTGCCGAGATGGAAGGACAACTATGATTTAGCTTAGATGATGTTACAAATCTACAAGTTCTGTGTCTCTAAAAAGTAAAAAATAAAAACTTTTGGCAAAGAAAAATGAACCAACGTCTCTAAAAAGTAAAAAATAAAAAATAAGTCGGTGCCAATTTCACAGCAAACAATTTAACAACAAAAATAATTGTTAGCATTTAATTTAGGGAGTGTTGAAATTGACACCGGCTTATTTTTTATTTTTTACTTTTTAGAGACAGAAGTCGGTTCATTTTTTTTTGCGAAAAGTTTTTATTGCTATTATAGGTGCCATAATATGTGCTATATTATTTCAAAGCTTTTGGTAATAAAATATACAAATTACCTTTATTGTTGTAAGATATAAAAGATTCTAACCGCAAAGTTACACTGTAAAAACTGAATGTAAAAATACATTAATTTACATAGTACACTAAGTAAATTTACTATCCTGGACTATGCATACACAAATACACAAAACTAAAATAAATAAACAAAATTTTATTTCTAAACTTTATTAAAGGGGCAAAAAACAACACACTATTTTTATTAGGAATTACTCAAATATAAAATTATATGTAGCATGTAGGTAATAATAATAAAATTTTAAGGAGGCTAAAGAGGTTTATTTTTTACTGCAGATAGCTGTGATAAAACTAAAATAAAAATGTATAGGCTAGCTTCTTTACACGATTATCTTAAAAAATAAAATTGTCTACCTCCGAATGGTAATTTTGCTTTCCCATTTTAAAAATTTTCAAATTTTCGGAAAGCCTTGTATTCGTGCAAAAATGTTCAATTTTTTTTTGTGTATTTTTGCGTTTTATGACGTTTTATGTCGATATAAATCAATTTCGAGCAAAAAAAAATTGTCGGTCGGTCGGTCGATCGGTCTGTCCGGGAAATCTTGTGGGCACGATAACTTAAGAACGCTTTAAGCTAGAGACTTGAAATTTGGCATACAGGTATGTTACCAAAAGTTCTCGCTCGGGATTGTTTTTGGCAAACATTGAAGTGCGGAAAGGGGAAAAATAAATTTTTTTTAGAAAAATTTGAAAATTTATATGGGTTTTTGAGGTTGCTGAAATTGAATCTGATAAAAAAACTTTTCTAATTCCACCCCCGAGGGAGTGAGGGGGTAAATATTTTTCAATATTATTAATATTTTCTTCAAAATTGGTATATAGGGGTTTTTGGGGTCGACAAATATGAATCTGATAATATATTTTTTTTAATTTCCCCCCTAATGGGACGGGGGGTAGTTTTCCTGAATATTGGTATATTGAGGTTTTTGAGTGAATCTGATAACAAAAAAATTCTACATATGCGCAGATGTGTTTAATAATACATACGAATTGTACAAAAGTATTTTGGCAAACATATACAAATGGTTTGGACTTTTTGCGCAAAAGTGTTTGGTGAAACATATTTATGCGCAGAAGGGTTTAATAATACATACGAATGCACAAAAGTGATGGAACATATTTATGC
>OY294044.1:47887570-47978893 GCA_958510825.1 Brachypterus glaber
GGGGGAATAGTCGATGTACGTGCCAAATTTCAAGTTTCTAGCTGTTCTGGAAATGGCTAAACACAGGTTTTTTTCTCTTTTATATTAATGTATAAATAAGTGTTTCCCATTGATATGGTTGTTTACCATGATTATAAAAAATTATAGCAATAATTGCTTTAGGGTAACTTTATTATTGCTTGATTAGTCAAAATTTCAAAGAACCTGTCACACATATAGGGGGAATCCTGGGCCTCAGTCAAACTGCCTCAATTTTTGATATTTTGTAATTTCGGGGGTAAACACTAAATTAGGAAAATTGCAGCCAAATTAAATGACCAGTTTTGGAGAAAAACGCTTTTAAAAATCTAATTTAATGACAGATGTTTTGACGTATATTAAGGTGATTTTTTACTTACGTAAATATTAACTTAATTAGCTGTTTTAAGTTTATTATACTTTATTAATTAAAAAACAGGCAAGATAAATATTACATAAAAGGCTTTATTATCATTTACTTACATGTGGTTCTATAAAATTTTTAAAACTTTGTGAAACTTCCACATGCTGGCATTTTCCACGTGTTTGCTAATTATCTGCATATTTTCTGTTAGATTTTTGCTTGATTCTGTTGAAACATGGTTTGGTACATTAACAAATATTTTATAATTATATATTTTAGATTGTCTTGATATATTTTTTCAGTTTGACTGAGGCCCAGGAACCCCCCTATATGTGTGCCAGGTTCTTTTAAATAAATTTATTAGTTAATTATATATTAGTTAAATAAATTTATTAGTTAATGTATATATGTTGGAATTAGTCTAACCAGTTTTTTCTCTCTATTTCAGTGGAAGAACTGCAATGTCTGGCCTCGTGGAAAGAGGGTAGTTCCCGCTATTTGGTGGGCAGATTGCATCACAACCACGCTAGTTCAAACGAGGACCGGTTCCGGTGCTTTGTCTATGAAAAAACGTCCGTCGGGTCGGAGACGTCAGACGTCGCCGTCGGATACCGGGTGGCGCAAAGTGGCGACGCCACATGTAACGGCCTCTTCAGCGCTAGCGAAGGGAGCAGGACCATGACGCTTAAGAGAGGTAGGTACTGAATACGAATTTTCGGTAAATAGGGAAGAGAACTTGTATACAAGGTTTGACCTTATATTATATCTAAAAAGAAAATGGTATGAAAGCTGAAAAACTGATCTAAAAATAATATTAAAAATAGTAAACCATAGAAATTTTTTTTATCTCTATGGTTTATTTAAATCAACTCCAATATGAGTAAGGATCAAGAATTTCTTAATTTAAAAATAGTATATTAAATACTATTAAATATAGGATAGTGCAGGTAAACGATGACAGGGGGCAATATTAACCATCAAAAAAAGTTTTAAAACTACAATTGCTGTCTTTTGATATAAGAGGTGTAATATAAGGTCACTCATTACTTGGTAAATAGTCTATTATAAACAAAAACTATTTATAAATCCACCTGTACCATTAAGGAGGGGCTTGAGCCTCTTTAGCAGAAAAGGTGAGCCTCTTCCAGATAAAATCTTATGAGAACTTCTTAAGAAAAGGACGCAAAAATAGCTTTTGAGTTAGAAAGATGTTAAAACTATAACAACATGTAGGTAATACAAGCGAGATATATCCCATCTAAAAAATATAAGCATTCTGATTGGTTAGTTGCATAAAAACCTTGAAATCAGCACCTACTGCGTTCTTAGATTTTTGCAACGCACTGTAGAAAAAAATATTAAAAGTTTTATTGTTCTTTAATTTCAATTGGAATCTAGTAATGTTCTTTTAATGCAATTTTTCAAATGACACCTGCGAATCATTTTAGGCAATTATTTATTTTTTTATTACTTTTGCTCCAACAATTAATTACAAACAATCTCTTTTATTTCCGACGCTGATTCTTTTAAAATTATTGGAGCGGAAAGGCTCAAAGTAACGATACTAATTAACTAGTCAACTTTATTTATTATTTATTTTTATACGGTTGTTGTTTTCACGTTTAAAATAGTAGTTTCAGAACAAAAAAAAAATCCTTTTTTTTAATATTTTATTCAATAACAAATTCATTTACATTTAAGAGCTTGATACCAAAGCAAGTCTCTAAGTTAAGCTATTGCTTTCCCATTTTGAAAATTTTCAAAATTTCGGAAAGCCTTGTTTCTTGCAAAAATTGTAAAAAATTTGTTTTGTGTATTTTTGCGCTTTATGACGTTTTATGTCGATATAAATCAATTTCGAGCAAAAAAAATATTGTCGGTCGATCGGTCTGTCCGGGAAATCTTGTGGGCACGATAACTTAAGAACGCTTTAAGCTAGAGACTTGAAATTTGGCATACAGATATGTTACCAAAAGTTCTCGCTCGGGATTGTTTTTGGTAAACATTGGGGTCCGAAAAGGGGGCAAATGGGGATAAATACATTTTTTTAGAAAAATTTGAAAATTGCTATATATGGGTTTTTGAGGTTGCTGAAATTGAATCTGATAAAAAAACTTTTTTAATTCCACCCCCTAGAGGGTGAGGGGGTAAATATTTTTTAATATTATTATTATTTTCTTCAAAATTGGTATATAGAGGTTTTTGGGGTCGACGAATATGAATCTGATAATAATTTTTTTTTAATTTCCCCCCCCCTGATGGGACGGGGGGTAGTTTTCCTGAAAATTGGTATATTGAGGTTTTTGAGTGAATCTGATAAAAAAAAAATTCTACATATGCGCAGATGTGTTTAATAATACATACAAATTGTACAAAAGTATTTTGGCAAACATATACAAATGTACCATGCGCAAAAGTGTTTGGTGAAACATATTTATGCGCAGAAGGGTTTAATAATACATACGAATGCACAAAAGTGTTCTGGCCAACATATACAAATATACCATGCGCAGAAGTGTTTGGTGTTTTGGCGTATAAATAACGCAGATGTGTTTAATAATACATACGAATGCACAAAAGTATTTTGGCAAACATATACACATGAACCATGCGCAGAAGTGTTGGTGGAAGATATTTATGCGCAGTAGTGTTTAATGATACATACGAATGCGAAAAAGTGTTCTGGTAAACATATACAAATATACCATACGCTGAAGTGTTTGATGAAATATATTTATGCGCAAAAGTGTTTAATGATACATACGAATGCTCAGAAGTGTTTTGGCAAACATATATTTAAGGTTTCTAAAAGTAAATCTAATAATAAAAAATCTATTTTACGCGCGGGGGTGAAAAATGGGAAAGCTCTTTTACTGGGCAGTGTATTTTTTTACTGACTTAATAAAAAGCTGCAAATAGTACGGTTCCAACGCACGTATTATTTTAGAAACATGTAAAATTCTCGACGCAAAATTTTTTTTTGTTATTATTTATTTTGAAAATACTAATTTTGATCAAAAACTGAGATTAATCTCGGATTAATCTTAAAAAGTAACGAATCCCCCCACCCTTAAAAAATAAATGTTATAAATTGTCCAAAAATAACATTTTTTAGAATAAAAAAAACACTGAAAAATAATAAATAATTCTTTTTATTTTTTATTCGTAACATTTTTTACCTTGCATTTTGCAATATGATGTAATGTCCAACCACATAACCTTGGTTGGAAAGAAATGCTTTGCCTCTCATTGGTGTTCTGTGGCCTTTGGGAACGTTCAAGTATTACGTAATGCAAATTTTGATCATTTTGGACTTGTAACGCTATTTTCATATACCATTAACATGGGCGTAACACTCCAAAATGACCCCAACCCCCCCTAGGAGCGTTACGTAATACTTGAACGTTCCCTTTCCTCCCAATACACTACATTTAATGGCGACATATCGCGACGTTGCCGATATAAAAATTCCTTAAACTGGCCAAGGTTATGTGGTCGGACAATACCGTTTGGCTTTCACATCCTTAAAAATATGGAGGTTTGTACCTCGCCAGGTGTCCTTTTTAAGGTTTGGTGCTGAACGTGTTAGCTTTAAGCTATTTTCCTGATTTTTAGATAATTTAGTAGATACAACTTTAAAAGGCGCCTCAAAAGATCTATTTTTTAAGGAACACCTTGATAAGTTTACTACTATCGTAATTTACTATTGGTATAATAACATAAAAAGTGAAATCATCTACTCACGTCTTCAATTTTCTTTAAACTGATATTTTTACTTTAAAAATAATGCTATGTTTAACGTTCTCTCCAGCGCTGGGGATAAGAACAGAAATGACACTTAAACGGGGTGGCTTCGGAATACGAATTTCGGGTAAATGAGTATACAACATATACCAAAAATATTGTCTGATGAAAATCGGTATAAAACCTACCTTTATACTGTAGTGAAAACATAATGCAGAAAATCGCTAATAACTTTTTGATTTTTAAGGCGTCTTTTCACGGAGCAATTTGTATGCAAGTTTGGTGCTATGCAATTTAATTGCAACAATGATTTAGTCACTGCACATGCCTTCAGGCAACTTTGATGCTATTTTCGAGCGATCAAATTATTAGAACAAGTTCTATTTTTCGACGATTTTCACGCAAGATTTATAGTTATTTTCGTGGTACCAACCTGGAAAAAAGTTACCAAATCGATTTCTTTTTACTAATATAGTAGCAACTGTACATGTTAATAATTATTATTATTAATAATTGGCCGTTTTGTTCAACTAAAAAACTTCAGGCAACTTTGATGCTATTTTCGAGCGATCAAATAATTAGAACAAGTTCTATTTTTCGACGATTTTCACGCAAGATTTATAGTTATTTTCGTGGTACCAACCTGGAAAAAAGTTACCAAATCGATTTCTTAAAAAAGCAAATGCTAGGTTATGTTTTTGTCAACAAACACAGAGACACGTCAAAATTGCCTGGTTGGCAGCATAGTTTAAATTGCAATATATAGCGTCAAACTTGCGTACAACTTGCTCCGTAAAAAGGCAAATGAATGTACAATTTTCCTGATGCTATATCTGGCAGCAAACTTGCACAGTACCAAACTTGCGTACAAATTGCTCCGTCAAAAGACGCCTTTAGGCGTATTTTGTGCGTTATTTAGGTAGAGGTTTTTTTTTAAATGCTGGAATCAAAATAACCTGGCCCAAAAAATACTTAATTAGTATGATATTAGTAATGACCTATCAATCTATTTTTTAATCATCATACAGGGTGATATTGGTATATTGCACAGCACACTATGGTCCGAGAAGTCCTCATTTTTGGCATTAATTCGACTGAATACTAAGACTTAAAAACTATGTCTTTATAATTATGGATAGTTAAAGTATGTTTACCTTAAAGATGAAATAACTTTATTGAGTCTAAAAATGTTTTCTCAATCAGCGAGTTGAATTTTGGTACCGTCGAGGGCCAGCAGCCCGAGACTGCAGTCTACCAATATCACCTGTAAGATAATAGATTAATGGAATATTTTACCTACAAAAAGCTTGCAAGATTTTTTCTACATGTATACAGGGTTTTAATATACACAAGAAAAGAGATCACATACTAAGACATGAGAGCTTACTTCAGGATATAATAGAAAGTGAGGCTCACTTAGTGAGCTAGGAGGTAGAAAAATGGTTGGCAGGCGTAGAAAGGAATACTGCTCACAGATAATAAAGGATGTAGACGTTTTATGGATTGAAAAAAAAATTAAGGACACCCTGTATTCAATATACAGTATACAAACACCTTACTAAATAATAACCAAACATTCCGCTCCACGGCGTTGTCCTAAGCACACTCTGAGCTGGTGGGCTGCAAACACACGGGAAAAAGCGGAAACCCGGGACTCTGGGCATGCCTGGGCGTTCGGGAACGTGTCGAGTGGCTCCGGGGGCCACGCGGACTCCCTAAAAACAGAAATCGTGTACCATTTTCCCGAAGAAAAAGGAATGTTACAATATTTAAGACAATAGAGAAAACAATACAGCAACAAGCAATTAAAAGTGGGTATATGTTATACGGAGTGTTCGCTAAAGTTTGTTTCATTTTAACGTTCTATTGTAGTTGATATTAATATTAATTATGTCGCGTATTTAACTCCAGTTGTACCTACATATATTGATTCATAATACTTTCTGTTTCATTCATTATCCAACTTATAAAATACCAACTATAACGTATCGTAAAAAATCGACCAGTACTATATTAACCTCTGCAATCCTCAGGTCCAGGTCGATGGACATTATTCAAATATTATTTATACAGTATATTCAAAGAAATTTAAATGTGTTTGACCTAAAGCGATGTTGTCCAAATACCATACTACACACTGTAAAAAGTAAGGTGAATATTCAGTTACAAATGGATAGGAAATCGGAAGTTATTATCCTATAGAATTGTATTTTAAATTTTGTTAAAAACACGCAACATTTCATATCGGTCCTTAAATATTAAAGTACGTGACTTTAGAACTATAGCGTTTTTAACAAAAATTACAGTACATTTGTATAAATTTTAAATAGAACCCCCATTTTTTTAGTACTTCTAAATAAAGAATATAAATATTAAAATAAAGTTAAATATAACCATCATTCTAAAATTAATAGTTTTCGAGTTAATCAACAAAAACCGTTATTCTAAATTTTATGTTTAGGCTATGGCTTACATCTTTATTTTATCTTATTGTATGATTCATATGAAACAAATATGCTATTGTCGCCATTCATGGGTGAAGGATTGACGGGTTGATCCTAACCTAACTCTTAAACTATTAATTTTGGAATGGTAGTTGTATTTAAATTTTTTCGTAGAATTGTATCAATAATCAAATGAGACTGAAATATATAATGTTAGGGTTATTTCCGGTTAAGCCGGAAGCGATATTATTCAGAAAATTACACCAGCAGGTAGATTATGTTCTTAAATAAAACTTTGCTCAAAGAAGCATATAAGTTACATGACCGGAGTCATGCTACTCAGCAACTTATTGTTTATATAATAAAATGTATATTGTTTTGTCAGCATAGTTTACCTATGTAGCTTTTTACTTTCTTTCAATCAATCTGTAATTATATTGTAAACTATTAACATTATTTAATAAATTTGTAATTCAATAAAATACTTCAAAAAACTTTAAAATAACTTTTTAAAAACTTCTTACGGCAAGGTTGCAACGTAATTGGCGCAGTCGGCAGTTTTCACCAATCAATTTAGCATAAAATTGATTCGTTTCGACGATTTGTTGGTGATAGAACCTGGTAGTTTCCAAACAAGAGAAATTACAAAAAAAAAGTTTTCTTCGAGTGTGAGTGCACATCACAGATGAAGGACATCATAGCAGCGACCATTTGCCTGTAAGTACCTATGTCATTTAGTGATTGCAGATTCAATTTTCAAAATACTTTAATCGATTCTGAGTCCAGTTCCGAGTCCGAAACAAACTCTGAACTAGAACTTACCATAATAGAAACAAATAACCCCATTCCCGAAATAAATAATTTAAATTTAAACATGGCTAACGTTCTGAAAGCCGACTACTTGAACATGATCCCTGAATTTAGGGGCGAGTCAGAACTCCTTCCTAGATTCATCGATATATGTGAAAAATTAGTCAATAAATTTTATAACCTTAATGACCCGACGGACTTTCAGAATGAGTACCTAATGTCTAGCATTTTGGCTAAAATAAAGGGCGATGCCGCAACTAAAATATCCTCTTGCATTCTGAATAACTGGAATGACTTAAAATTAGCACTCCAGAATACATATAGCGATAAACGCGACGTTTTCAGCTTGCAATTGGAAATGACAGAGTTAAAGCAAGGGCTCAAACAGTCAGTTTTCGATTTTTACAATAGTATACTTATGCTACTTAACCTTCAGATAGCATATTTAACGGTGCATCATGGTAATGCACAAGAGGTCGGAACTTTAACCGCATACTTAAGAAAATACGCCTTAAGGGTTTTATTGAGGGGCCTCCGAGACCCAATAGGATCCTTAATGCGAACCAAAAATCCAGAAGATCTGAACTCTGCGTTAAATATGCTAACGAACGATTTTCAATTAGAAATAAATGACCAAATAATTAGAAATTCTTATAGCCAAAATCCTAGACAAAAGCCAAACTTTAATAATAATCGTAACTTTACACAAGGAAGGCAGCAATTGCCAAATATTAGGCAATTGCAACTAACAAATTACCCACAAAATTTCCAGCCAAGGCCAAATGGTTTTAATAATAATAACACAAATACAAACTTTCAAAATCAGCCAGGGCCTAGCTCCAGAAATGATGTGTTTAGGCCAAACCCTAATGTAAGGTTACCGAGACCAACTCCAATGAGTGTTTCTACGCGAAACACTAATATGTCCCATGCTAGGCAAAATTTTAATAATAGAAATAATTCAAATAATCAAATTAGAACGCCTAATTTTCAAATAGAAGAGGTTTTCAACTTGCATAATGCGCCGAAAGTAGAGTTTCCGGAGGAAAATTTAAATAAAAATCAAGATGACTCATCTTTTTTAGAGAATTGAGCCTCGGAAAAATAGATATCATGAGTTTAACAAACGAAAAAAGTCAATTGTGCTATATAATTTACCCAGATTTAAATTTAAAAGTTTTATTAGATAGTGGTAGCACAAAGTCGTTTGTTAAACATGACATCGCAAATAAATTTTTTTCTAGGAATATTATACATGACCCATTTTTAATATCTAGTGCACACGGTACTTCCTTGGAAAAGTATAGTACAAAGATCCCGTGTGGCAAATTGTTTAAAAATAACATTAATCTTAAATTTCATATGTTCAACTTTCATAAACAATTTGACTGTCTACTAGGCTTAGATAACCTAAAGAAATTAAACGCGATTGTCGACCTGCATAATGATGTATTAATTACACCATCCCGCAGAATCAAAATTCACTACCTTGAGTTATCTAGTGGGGCCGACAGCATAGTCGTCCCTGCCAAGACAGAACAAATTATTAAAATAAATATTAAAAATGTTAAAAATGGTGACGTAATAATTCCTCACATGAAAGCTGGTGATCTAGAAATAATAGAAAGCGTAGCCAGTGTAAAAGATTTTTCTACTTATTGTAGTATTGTTAACCCTACAGATAGGGACATTTCTGCTAAAATAAACCCAATAACTGTGCAAATGTTCGACGAATACGAACACCACACAGCTTCTAATTTTAATAATATTAATACATATTGCGATAACTCGCCAATTGATCTGTCTAAAATTAAAATAAATCATATGAATGCAGAGGAAAAACAAGCAATTTTAAATCTTTTAAATGAGTACTCTGATATTTTTCATTCAGAAGGAAAACCCTTAACTTTTACGCATAAAATTAAACATAAAATAGTTACTAAAGACGAAATACCAGTGTACACAAAGTCCTATCGTTTTCCAAATGTCCATAAGCAAGAGGTAGATAAACAAATTAAAAAAATGTTACAACAAAAAATCATAAGACCCTCTTATAGCCCGTGGAGTTCGCCAATTTGGGTGGTCCCCAAGAAAAGTGCCCCTTTTGCTGAACGCAAATGGCGCATAGTAGTTGACTATCGTAAATTAAATGAAAAAACTATTGATGACCGATACCCATTGCCGAACATTACGGACTTATTGGACAAGTTGGGACGTTGTTTATACTTTAGTACAATGGATTTAGCCAGTGGTTATCACCAGCTGGAAATGGCTAGGGAGGATATTCAAAAAACTGCTTTCAGCACAGAAAATGGTCACTATGAATTCCTGCGCATGCCCTTTGGCCTTAAAACGGCCCCAGCCACATTCCAGAGGGTCATGGACAACCTGTTAAGGGGTATATTAAATAAAAAATGCTGCGTATTTCTTGATGATATCATTTGTTTTAGTACAAGTTTACAAGAACATATAAACAATCTCAAAGAGATTTTTGATAGATTGCGATCTGCTAATCTTAAATTACAAGTCGATAAATGCGAATTTTTGCAAAAAGAAGTAGCGTTTTTAGGTCATATAGTGACACCCCAGGGCGTAAAACCGAATCCTGAAAAAATTAAAGCTGTTCAAAACTATCCTATTCCTAAAACTACACGACAAATTAAGGCTTTTTTGGGACTATTGGGTTATTACCGCAAATTCATAAAAGATTTTGCGAAAATAACTAAACCTATGACTATCTGTCTGAAAAAGAATCATAAAATTAATATTAAGGACCCCGAGTATGTAAAATGTTTTAACCATTGTAAAAATTTGTTGATTAACCAACCCATACTGCAGTATCCAGATTTTAATCAACCCTTCATTCTAACTTGCGATTCTTCTAGTTTTGCTTTAGGTTCGGTGTTGTCACAAGGGAAAATAGGCTCTGATTTGCCAGTAGCTTACGCAAGTCGCACCCTTAACGAATCAGAATGTAATCTAAGTACTATCGAAAGGGAACTCCTAGCAATCGTTTGGGCTGTTAAATACTTTAGGCCCTACCTTTATGGCCGAAAATTTACAATAGTATCTGACCATAAACCCTTGCAGTGGTTGTTCTCCCTTAAAGAACCTAATTCCAAATTATGTAGGTGGCGGTTGTACTTAGAAGAATATGATTATGAAATTATTTATAAAAAAGGTGTCCTTAATAGTAACGCAGATGCCTTGTCACGCATCGTAATAAACCCAGAAACCAATATTCCCAAAAATCCCGACCAACGACAAAACCCCACAAACGAACCCCCCCAAATAAAAAAAATCGGTAACGCCACTGACTTAACTTATGCCCAAGTTTTAAGTAATAATTACAATAAAAATACTATAAGTAATTCACCTCTACAAAATAACATAAAGTCACGTACGAGTTTCAAAGATAAGGAAGTATCAGATTACGATGACAATATATGCGAATCTATTCCCACATACGAAATAAATTTAAATGAACTTTCAGACGCCATTTATAAAAATGAAACTCTTCGTCAAATAATTTATAATAACCTTAATATAATTAATAATAATGTAAAAATAATCGACAATGATCTATTTAATTGTGACGAGAATATATCTCTTGCTCATTGCGTCTCCCAGTGTTTTAGCATGAAAAAAGGAATCGCCCGTAATTTCAGGGAAAAATTTAATTGCGTAAACACACTAAAAGCACAAAACAAACCTGTAGGTGAAGTTGCATATTTAAAACTTCCTACAAGAAATATTTATTATTTAATTACCAAAAAGATATTTAGGGACAAACCCACCTACACTACTATAATTTCCGCCTTGATAAGCCTCAAAAGATTATGTTTAGAGCTACAAGATTTTACTGTAGCTATGCCAAAAATTGGATCCGGCCTAGATAACCTAAAATGGGATATCATACTTAATTTAATTAAAATTATATTTCAAAACTCTAAAATTAAAATACTTATTTACAATATTGACCCACCCCAAAAAGTTGAAATTAACGTCACTAATCACGAAAATAATAAAAGTGCTATTTCCAGCTTTATAGAAGAATTCTGCGAAGAGTTGACAAATGACGAACCTGACATTACAGACAATATTAATGAACCCTTATTAGATTATATGCAAAAGTTTAACGACAGCTTTTCCGCGAATAAAGACTCAGACAATATGTCTATAATTGTTGAAACAGGGGACCTTGACGACTTAGAGCGGGAAGAAAATATTAAGCAAGCGGAACAACCTACAGAAACCGATCTTAATACAGTACACTCTAACGCGGAAAACCCAATTATTGGTGTCCCAATAGTAACTTGTCCAGTCAATTATGGCAAAAACCAAATTATTCTTTCACTAGTAGAATTTGCCCCTGCAACCCCCTCAATCGTTATCCTCTATAAATCAAAACAAAGAATGCTTGTTCAATTGTCAAAAAATAATTTTGAACAAGATGTAATAAAAATTATGAAAGAATATATCGCCCCAAAAATTAAGTATTATGTATTTTTCGAGGATCCAATCTATGAACAATTTTGTGCTGTATTACAAACATATTTTAAAAATGGACAAATAAATTTAATTAGGTGTACAAAATACCTTACAGACGTAATAGGGGAGGTAGAAATAAAAAAAATTATAAAAAATTTTCACGAGGGAAAAACGAACCATCGGGGAATCGAAGAAACCGAAAAACGTATAAAAGAGTCGTACTATTTTCCGAATCAACGTCGTGTGATTCAAACGTACATAAATAACTGTGAAATTTGCCAACTTACGAAATACGACAGAAACCCCCTAAAATTAAAATTTAACTTGACACCGACAGCGACTAGACCATTCCAAATTTTACACATGGACAGTATCACCCTAGAAAAATCTAAATTTCTTACAATAATTGACACTTTCTCAAAATATAGTCAAGCGTATAAACTAAGTGCTGCTTCAAGCATAGAAGTAGTAAATAATCTCATAAAATATTTTACGCACCATTCCATCCCCGAACAAATCGTATCGGATAATGGTGGTGAGTTTAATAGCGGTGTGTTAAAAGAGTTACTAGAACTCCATAAAATCAAAATCCACTTCATAAGCTCGCAACACCCCGATTCAAATTCTCCAGTAGAAAGATTTCACTCCACCCTAATCGAGCACATAAGGTTACTTAATAACCAAGATATTTTTAAGATCGAGCCAATTGAGATAAAAATAAATTATGCAATATTGGCCTATAATAATACAATACATAGCACTACAAAATTAAAACCTTCAGAAATAATCACAGGACACTTAGGCACAGATTCACCCTTTAACTTAGAATTGAACAAACAATTAATGAATAACTATATATTTAACCATAAAGAAAAAACCAAAATTTTATATCAAAAAATAAACAAAGACGCACAAAAGACGAAAGAAAAAATTATTAACAAATTAAATGAAAAACGTGAAGAAATTCCCAAAAGTATACCCGAAAAAGTATTCGTTAAAAATAAACAAAAACAGTCAAAAACCAAAAATAAATTCAAAAAAGAAAAAATCAAAAATATAAACTGGAAATTAAAAACCGCAAAAATTGACCCAACCCATTTTAATACCATAGATAAAATCCACCTTTCGAATATAAAACGCCCTAGAAAAAACAGTAACTCAAAAACTCAACAAGATTTATCTATTCCAGGTTGCTCACATGCGGACGAGCAGCGGACATCCGCAACATAACAACAAACCTTGGTATCCTTCCTATAAATTTGGGCCCTGCAAAATTGCAGCGCACGGACCATACTTTTGTCCACTACTACGAATTACAACCACTTTTCGACCAATTCGAAAAACTTAACTTAGAATATAATAGGCTAGATTTACTTAAGATTAACAAAACTTTTTATAGTAGAGAATTAGATAATTATAAGAAAATTATTAACTATACACAGGGAAAAATTTATGAAAAAATTAATCATATTAATTTAGGGTATAATGAAAGTTTCACAAGAAACAAACGGGGACTTATTAATGGTTTTGGAACCATAATTAAGGGCATTACAGGTAATTTAGATGCAAATGACGGTGAAAAAATATACAAAATTTTAACCGACATTCGCAAGAAAAACGATAACTTTCAGTCGCAATTAAATCAACAATACTCTATTAATCAAAAACTAATACAAAATTTTAATGATACTCTACAAGAAATACAGCATAATGAAAATATTTTAAAAAATAAAATTTTACAATTAAATAACTTCATGAACGAAAAAGTTCAGAGCCAAATTTTTATGTTGTTTGCACAAGACCTCCATAACCAAATTTTAATTATATATAATACAATTTTAAATATTCTAACGGATATCGAAAACTCGATAACATTTTGTAAGTTGAAAACAATGCACCCTAGCATAATAAAAACAGATGAATTATTCCTCGAAATTAGAAAAATCGCCGAACACTATAAAAACCAACTCCCAGTGGAGTTAAAATACGAAAACATTTTAGAACTTGAAAACCTTATTCAAATTAACTGTCAAATTGAGCCTACAAGAATAACATATTTTCTATCCCTCCCAATAAATTACGAAACAGATTTTGAATTATACCGCCTCACACCCATCCCTACCCTGTTCAAATCAGAGTTTGTGACGATAATTCCAAAAACTAAATATTTATTAAAGTCAAAAGAAAATGGATTTGTACCATTGAATGACATTTGTAAAAAGGGCAAAAGGTTTCAATGCGCAAACTATTTGCAAGCAAGTCAGGATGTGACTTGTGAGAAGAATATTATCCTACAGGAAAACTCACACTCATGCTCGTATATAAAACTTGATATTACCGAAAATCATATGGAAGTCATCCCGGAAATTAACCAGTTTCTCGGAGTATTTCCCAACGAAGAAAAACTCCACATTAAATGCAACGAAGAAAGCGAAACTAAGTCACTTCAAGGAATTTACCTCATAAAAGAAGAAAACTGCGAAATTTTTTTCAAACAAAACAAGCTATTTTTCGAAGAAAAATCATCTGGAAAGCCTGCCCTCGTAAATAATTTAAACCTTGCCATAGAGGACCGACAAATACAAAATTTAAAAATAAACCTAAAAACGCTGAAATTAAACGAAATTTCGGAAAATGCAGTTATACCAATGGAGAAAAATCAACAAGATATTTTCACCCCAAGCATCATGACCATTTCCCTCTACGTGGTAATCGTCATGGCGTTAACATATTTTGGACTGAAATTCATCAGAAGCCGAATCCAGGAGAGAAAGAGAGAAACCATTCCACAGGAAGAGGAACTCCAACCACTCCCCCCCGGACAGAACTTCAACCTCCCAGGGGATGCTTCATTTTGAGGAGGGAGGAGTTACATGACCGGAGTCATGCTACTCAGCAACTTATTGTTTATATAATAAAATGTATATTGTTTTGTCAGCATAGTTTACCTATGTAGCTTTTTACTTTCTTTCAATCAATCTGTAATTATATTGTAAACTATTAACATTATTTAATAAATTTGTAATTCAATAAAATACTTCAAAAAACTTTAAAATAACTTTTTAAAAACTTCTTACGGCAAGGTTGCAACGTAATTTATATCTATCTCATCACATAAAAAAAGATAAAGTTACTGTACCATTTAAAAGAATATAGTAGTCTGGATAAAAACGCTTTTCGCTGTTAAAAACAGAGTTAAGTTGTCATTTTTCACATTTTTCCATATTTTTCGTTACTGCGTTATTGTGCAACAAGTTCAGTAGGTATTATTTTAAAGTCTGTGCTACAAAATATTTATACCTTTTTCCACTCTGTCAAGTATTCACACCTGATTTAAATAGTCTATTGGAATTAACTAGAATATTTTTTCCACTTTTGTTTTTGAACTGCAGTTTACATGTGATTTGCGATCAGTTACCCAATCTATTCTCTCACTGATTCGACTCACTGCTAACAGTGAAGTTTGGTTGTCATTTTTCATATTTTTTATATTTTTTTATGTTTTTCTTTACTGTTTTATTATGCAACAAGTTCAGTATTATTTTAAAATCTGTGTTAAAAATATCTATACCTTTTTCCACTCTGTAAATTATTGTTTTTGAACTGCAATTTACATGTGATTTGCAATCAGTTGCCCAATCTATTCTCTCACTGCTTCGACTGACTGCTAACAGTGAAGTTTGGTTGTCATTTTTCATATTTTTCATATATTTTTTATATTTTTCTTTACTGTTTTATTGTGCAACAAGTTCAGTATTATTGTAAAATCTGTGTTAAAAATATCTATACCTTTTTCCACTCTGTAAATTATTGTAAAGTAGGTATTCACACCGGATTTGGATAGTCCATTGGAATTAACTAGAATATTTTTTCCACTTTTGTTTTCGAACTGCAGTTTACATGTGATTTGCTATCAGTTGCCCAATCTATTCTCTCACTGATTCGACTCACTGCTAACAGTGAAGTTTGGTTGTCATTTTTCATATTTTTTATATTTTTTTATGTTTTTCTTTACTGTTTTATTATGCAACAAGTTCAGTATTATTTTAAAATCTGTGTTAAAAATATCTATACCTTTTTCCACTCTGTAAATTATTGTTTTTGAACTGCAATTTACATGTGATTTGCAATCAGTTGCCCAATCTATTCTCTCACTGCTTCGACTGACTGCTAACAGTGAAGTTTGGTTGTCATTTTTCATATTTTTCATATATTTTTTATATTTTTCTTTATTGTTTTATTGTGCAACAAGTTCAGTATTATTGTAAAATCTGTGTTAAAAATATCTATACCTTTTTCCACTCTGTAAATTATTGTAAAGTAGGTATTCACACCGGATTTGGATAGTCCATTGGAATTAACTAGAATATTTTTTCCACTTTTGTTTTCGAACTGCAGTTTACATGTGATTTGCAATCAGTTGCCTAATCTATTATCTCCCTGATTCGATCCACTGCTAACAGTGGAGTTTCGTTGTCATTTTTCATATTTTTCATATTTTTTTATATTTTTCTTCACTGTTTTATTGTGCAACAAGTTCAGTATTATTGTAAAATCTGTGTTAAAAATATCTATACCTTTTTCCACTCTGTAAATTATTGTAAAGTAGGTATTTACACCTGATTTGAATAGTCCTTTGGAATTAACTAGAGTAATTTTTCCACTTTTGTTTTTGAACTGCAGTTTACATGTGATTTGCAAGCAGTTGCCTAATCTATTATCTCTCTGATTCGATCCACTGCTAACAGTGGAGTTTCGTTGTCATTTTTAATATTTTTCATATTTTTTTATATTTTTCTTCACTGTTTTATTGTGCAACAAGTTCAGTATTATTGTAAAATCTGTGTTACAAATATCTATACCTTTTTCCACTCTGTAAATTATTGTAAAGTAGGTATTTACACCTGATTTGAATAGTCCTTTGGAATTAACTAGAATATTTTTTCCACTTTTGTTTTTAAACTGCAGTTTACATGTGATTTGCAATCAGTTGCCTAATCTATTATCTCCCTGATTCGATCCACTGCTAACAGTGGAGTTTCGTTGTCATTTTTCATATTTTTCATATTTTTTTATATTTTTCTTCACTGTTTTATTGTGCAACAAGTTCAGTATTATTGTAAAATCTGTGTTAAAAATATCTATACCTTTTTCCACTCTGTAAATTATTGTAAAGTAGGTATTTACACCTGATTTGAATAGTCCTTTGGAATTAACTAGAGTATTTTTTCCACTTTTGTTTTTGAACTGCAGTTTACATGTGATTTGCAAGCAGTTGCCTAATCTATTATCTCCCTGATTCGATCCACTGCTAACAGTGGAGTTTCGTTGTCATTTTTCATATTTTTCATATTTTTTTATATTTTTCTTCACTGTTTTATTGTGCAACAAGTTCAGTATTATTGTAAAATCTGTGTTACAAATATCTATACCTTTTTCCACTCTGTAAATTATTGTAAAGTAGGTATTTACACCTGATTTGAATAGTCCTTTGGAATTAACTAGAATATTTTTTCCACTTTTGTTTTTGAACTGCAGTTTACATGTGATTTGCAATCAGTTGCCTAATCTATTATCTCCCTGATTCGATCCACTGCTAACAGTGGAGTTTCGTTGTCATTTTTCATATTTTTTTATATTTTTCTTCACTGTTTTATTGTGCAACAAGTTCAGTATTATTGTAAAATCTGTGTTAAAAATATCTATACCTTTTTCCAACCTGTAAATTATTGTAACACACCGGATTTGGATAGTCCATTGGAATTAACTAGAATATTTTTTCCACTTTTGTTTTCGAACTGCAGTTTACATGTGATTTGCTATCAGTTGCCCAATCTATTATCTCACTGATTCGACTCAGTGCTAACAGTGGAGTTTGGTTGTCATTTTTCATATTTTTTATATTATTTTATATTTTTCTTTACTGTTTTATTGTGCAACAAGTTCAGTATTATTGTAAAATCTGTGTTAAAAATATCTATACCTTTTTCCACTCTGTAAATTATTGTAAAGCAGGTATTCACACCTGATTTGAATAGTCCTTTGGAATTAACTAGAATATTTTTTCCACTTTTGTTTTTGAACTGCAGTTTACATGTGATTTGCAATCAGTTGCCTAATCTATTATCTCGCTGATTCGATCCACTGCTAACAATGGAGTTTAGTTTCCATTCTGGTTTAGCGTTAGTTAGGCGGTAAGCCGGGTCATCGACTGAATACGAATCGGTATCAAACAAAGTAAAATGGTGTTTTTCACTCGGAGCAGCAATTTTAAATTTTCAATAGTCGCAAGGCTTTCACATCAGCCATACAATTTTTTACAAACGAGTCAAAACTATCCAATTCCAATCCAATTCCAATAATTCATAAAAAGTTAACCACGTGTACAACGAAATAAATTGAGTTTAAATTTAACATCACATATTAATAATCACGACTCACTTAAAACTTTACAATTAAACGAACACTTTCACGACATTACATAAAATAAAAATAAAATTAATCAAGTCCTGTGCATATCAATGAATGCTATGCTGATGCTGGAGTAAATCCGCCAAAGCTGTCACATCCCTCCCTTACAAAGATCTCGCTGCTACTGGAGTCAAAACTTTGTCATAATAAGGAAAATGGCAATAACAATAAGGAAAATTTTATTTATAGCTGGTACAATATCTCATTAACATTCATCCTTAAATGCACAGTAACCTAAGCATCCCTCCCTACCCCATCTTAAAACATCTAGTTGCGTACAGGTATTTGACCCATAAAGTTGGACAAAAATATTTTAAGGGTTTTTCGTGCTCTATATGTTATGAAATATGTTAAAAATGATACATAGATAATTTTTACGTGATTATGGTCTTAGAATCATAATTTTCTATGTCAATTTTTTTTTAGTGTTATATTTAATTTTTTTATAAATTATAAAGTTGTTTTATTAAAAGTAATAGTTAAAAGTAATTTTATTATTAATTTCTAATATGTATTTAATCCTTTATTTACAATATTAAAAAAGGAAATAAAAAGTAATAAAAGTCTAAAATAAAAAAATTTACTAAATAAATAACTACATACTTAAATACACAGTATTTTTTAAGAAACTTAGGCAAAAAGTATACTGCACAGATAGGCTTTGCCATTTTCCCGCAGTTTCCCTCCCCGACAGGTTGGATATTTATATTTTTAGACTCAGTTGCACTACCTCGGAAATTTGTATTTTTCTTTATTTGCCCCCCTTGTCCCACCTCAAAGTTAACCAAAAACTATCATAACTAAGAACTTTCGGTAACAAACCTGTGTGAAATATTTTAAGTCTCTGACCAACCAACCAACCGAAAAAAAAAGTCGACCGACTTTCTTTGCTGGAACTTTTTTTTTGACACAAAACGCCATAAAAATAAGACAATTTTTTTTTTAATTTTGGCTTTCCCAATTTTTTAAAATTTTAAAATGGAAAAGCAAAAAGGATTTTTTGTCATTTTTTTAGTTATTACATTCTAAATCCGAAACAGGAAAAAAAAAAGATGTTTTATTCAATTTTAAGTGGGTAAGTTAGTAAGTTATCACCCGCAAGAAAAATGTTGTGTGATGTCTGAGTGGTAAAAATCATTCGAGTGCACTAAGGACTTGTCGCGAACGAGTTGCGAACAACATTTTTCGTTCGATCTACAGTCTAGACTTTAAAAATGTATATTTTAAAGAATTACCTGTGTTTAATTTTGACATTTCAAACTTTTATAAACGTCAAACCACTTTTGTCAAAATCAAAGCTATGTGTACTCGTTTGGATAAATGAGTGTGTATAGTTGTCATTTCATTCAAATATGCACTATGGACTCGTGCGATAGAAATATATCCTAAAGAGGACATTTTTCTTTAACTCGTTTACACTAAACGAAAATAATATTTACTTCTTTGTGGCGAACGCTGTACTATTTTGTGATGACGTAAGTCGTGATTCTAACGTATGTACGGCTAATATTTCAGACGCGAAAGTCGCACTTTTCTTGCATTTTTCCGCTCTTCCATCGACATTGCTCATGTTTCATTCAGACGTACTTTCGGAAAAGTGTCTTAGCATAAAGCAACACCTATGTGTCAAATCGAATTCATGTTTTTTTGATGGGGTCTTTTAAAAGCCGCGGCCAATCTTTCCTGAAGTGGGTATTTAACCCAGATGTTTGCCCACTTTACCCTACTAAAACAGAAAATAGGCTTTTTTTCTGTATAAGGAAATGGAAAATGGAACAAAAAAACTAGGGTTATCGACCATTTACATTTTACCTACTGGGTGTTTCAAATAAGAGGTCTAATTTTCGTTTCTATGTTAAAAGTAATAATTTTGTGATTTTACTATTATTATTAATTTAAAAATTAAATTGTATTAAATTTTATTTCTATTTTTAAGTCAGTATTTTTTTATATGTATACAGGGTTATTCAGCAATAAGTTCGAGAATTTTAAGGGTTCATTCTACATTAAAAATATATGAATAAAAGTTCCTATAAAGGTTGGTCCGGAAATGAGCCCTAAGGGAGCTACGATCCTCCTAAGGGTACATCTAGAAAGTAGTTTTTATTTTAAACAACTCTGGAACACTATGAACCACAGTAACTAATTTTTGCACATGCCTTAACATTAATAAAGGTTATCATTTTATGCTATTCTTTTTTGGCGATTTTAACCAGGGATGTGCGAAATCTCCCCTATTTTGCACTTTTTTGTCTCAAACTTTTTTATCTGTAGTTTTTTTTGAATTTTCTTCAATAAAATATTAATCCTTAGTTAAAAATACATGAAAAATGCACTCTTTATGTAACACCGTTAGGCCAACCATTAGATCATATATCCCCTCCTAGATGCGCCTTGAGTCCACGTCAAACCGAAATGTTACCATTGCTATATCCAGGTAGATTTCACCTTCCCGCTTCTGCTCACCACCCACCGCTATTGTGGTTTGTTGACAAATATGTTATACTTCACCTCCTCGCAACCTCACCGCTATAGTGGTTTGTTTACAATTGGCTTTGTATATGTTCTACATAAAACAAATCAACATTAATGCCATATCTATGTATATGTGATCTAATGGCCAACCATCCTCGATAAAATTGACTTTTTGGTCTTTGCCGCTTGGGCTATCCATTTCTAAAAATTAAATCTTTCCATTTTTGGTTAAGTTAAATGAAACAATAAAGCGGCTGAGAAAAATTGTTAATATTTCTTGCACGATCCTAAGGGTATAAATATATTTATCGATACTTATTAATAGTATTATACAGATTAACTTTTTATTATCAGGTAATATAAACAAAAGGAGAAATGGTAAATGCTTTCATTGCATACAAATAGCCTCGCGAATTGTCGAAACAAACAATTACGACGAAACGATTACATTAAATGGCTGTGTGAAGTTTTAATTGCGACAGATATGCGAACTTCCGCAAGAAAAGGGCTATTGTTTGAACTAGAATGCAAGATTAGGTTAAGTATTATATCGGCACTTAGTGCTACTAAGAGTGCCAAAGTATTGAAATCTTCGCCGAAAAGTCAAAATCTTTGACCTCGTTTTTTTTTCACATTTCTCGACGTTTTAGACCATTCTGAGTTGAAATCAGTAAAAAAAAATTGCGTTCGTCTGTCTGTCTGTCTGGGTGTAAACTCTCTAACTCCATTTCTTCATGAGATATCGACTTGCGGTTTTTTGCATATTGTTTTTTATCGTATTCCGAAGAGCTGATTAGATTTTGGGGGTAAACGATTGAATAGGGTAAAACTCCTATTTTTAGCGTTTTTTGTTTATAATTAAGGCAATTATTATTGTATTTGGTTAATTTAGCACTTATATAAAAGATAATTTTAAATTAGTCAAAAATGTTATAAACAACGTTTTCTTAAAACGCATTGTTTTCGAGATATTGGCGTTTATAACAGTAAAAGGTTTTTTTAGCATATCTCACATATTTATAACCCGATTTCAAAAAATTATATTTTAAATAAAAGCTCTTTTTAAGCCCTATAAAAAATGTTATATGCAGTTTTTTGCTAGAATATAATGTTTTAAAGATACAGAATTTAAAATCAAACAAAACATCTAGTTTGAAATTTGCAAACTAGATAGTGCCGATGTTTTGACAGGGTGCTTGCAACGTTTCATCAAATTTGGATTTGGATGTGTCTTTGTTAACAACATATTGAGCAGCTCAACATGTTGTTAACAAAGAGGATGGGACAATAAGGAACTACATTCAGAACATAAAAAATGCCTTTGTGGTTAAAGGCCTATCCAGAAGCTTGCATAAGAACATAAAACATAAGAATGCGGTGCCGTGATTAGCTTACAAGATACATGGCGGCACAGCCAGCCAATAACGGCATCGCATTGTTACGTATTTCGTTCTTATGCGAGCCTGTGAATTAAATCATTTTAATTGCGACCTCTTCTTATTATTATTATTGCCGACCCCGGTAGCGCAATGGTTAGTGAGTTTGATTACGGATCCTGGGGTTGTGGGTTGTATAGTGGTGTAAATAGTCGGTAGATGGAACTACGATGACTAACTGTAATGTGGGTTGCAGGTGAAACTGTAAACACATTTCAGGGTGGATGCGAGTTCTGTTAAGGACCGCGCTTCGGAGGGCACGCAAAGATGGCGGTCCCGTCAATTAGGCCATAGCAGCGAAAAACGACGTTAAACAGTAAAACAAAACAAAAACAACATTATTATTATTATTCTTCCTCTTCTTCTTCGGTTTAATTGAAATTAGGCTGGGGAGGGAGGCGGTTAATTAAATTTTCCAACTTATCTTGAATTTACCAACTGTCACGCAAAAGACTAAAAAAAAAGTCATCAACCTTGAAAATTTCCAACTACAAGACCAATTTTCTCAACTAGTTTGACCAAATAAAAAGTGACGACTAAAAAAAGTCATTAACTTCAAGGCCCAATTTTTCCAACTAGTTTAACACCAAAAAAAGGTCATCTCTCCAAATTCCCAAGTTCAAGGTTAAATTCACAACTGCTCGGCATTGGAGGGTATTCCACCCATATGCCCCCATTGGCGACGTCCCTGTTCATTTTTGAGACTTATTTCTTTCCCCATTAGTAAAAAATAAAAAATGTTATTGCTTTTTTTATGTTTCTCGACGTTTTATGTCCATAAAAGGTGATTTCTGTCAAAAAAAAATCTGTGTGTCGGTCTGTCTGTCGGTCTGTCTAGGAAATTTGTGACTACGATTACATGGATAGGTTGTTTATCCAAAGTTATAGGCTGTGATTGTTTTTGGTCGGGTAATAGGGAAAAATAGGGTAAAATCAATTATTTTCAAAAAACATTTTTTTTCAATTTATTTTTCGTTTTTCAAAAAAGAAAAACTGAATAAAAAATTAAAAATTTTTATAATAATAATATTTCCTACAGGAAGCTTCTTGAAATTTATTTAGGGTTATTTGTGATAAACATTCGGAAATGGAGCAAATAAAAACTTTATTGCATTACATAATCATGCCAACGTTTCACCTAATATTTAGGCTTCTTCAGGGCTAAAAAGACATAAAAATTATAAAACTTATTGGAAACAACTTGGACATTATAAACTGATTTTTTTAGAAAAAATGTATATAAACAAAAATAAAAGAAATTAACAAAATAAAAAAAAATTGGTAAGTTTTTAATTTATTAATTTGTTTTATTTTTGTTTATATACATTTTTCTCCAAAAAATTAGTTTATAATGACAAAGATATGTCCAAAAAGTTTTATAATTTTTATGTCTTTTTAGCCCTGAAGAAGCCTAAATATTAGGTGAAACGTTGGCATGATTATGTAATGCAATAAAGTTTTTATTTGCTTCATTTCCTAGTGTTTATCACAAATAAATAATAATAATAAATTTCTATATTTTATTTATTTTTTGCTTTCCCATTTTGAAAAATTTCAATTTTTTTTTATTTTCGTTTTTAATTTTAATGAACTATATAGGGAAAAGTATCACTTTGTTGACAGCAGTATTTTTGTATATTTTAGTAAATTTTAAGCTTATTTGTAATAAAAAGCTTTGTACTATACAAAATTATCATTTTTATGGTACATTTAAGGCAAGTATACAATAGTATTAAAAAGTCTAATAAGCTTGATGCAAATTAAAATGCAAAAAAAGGAGAGAAAACTTTTAAAAGGAAGTTATTGCTAAAGTTCAGAGTTAATGAAAGAATTCCCTTTTCACTCCCTTTTATAGGAAAACAGAATTCGTCTTAATTTTTCAGTTGAAAACATTGAAAATTTGTCAGTCATAGAAAATATCAAAACAATTATGATAAAGACGTTGGTTCTTTTTTAGTCAAACTTATTATTATAATTTTAAATTTTTTATTAGGTACACTGCGAGCAGAGACTTTTTTGACTACACTTAAAATGTTGCAAAAATTTTCAATTTTTTTGCATATTTTTGCGTTTTATGACGTTTTATGTCAATATAAATCAATTTCAAGCAAAAAAAAAATTGTCGCTCATTCGATCGGTCGGTCGATCGTTCTGTCCGGAAAATCTTGTAAGCACGATAACTTAAGAACGCTTTAAGCTAGAGACTTGAAATTTGGCATACAGGTATGTTACCAAAAGTTCTCGCTCGGGATTGTTTTTGGTTTGAACTTTTTGGGGAAAAATAATAAATAATTATTTTTTACAAAAATTTGAAAATTGCTATATAGGGGTTTTTAAGGTTGCTGAAGTTGAATCTAATAATAAAATTTTTCTAACTCCACCCTCGCAGGGGTGAGAGGGTAAATATTTTTAAATATTTTCAATATTTTCGTCAAAATTGGTATATAGGGGTTTTTGGGGTCGACGAATATGAATCTGATAATTTTTTTTTCTAATTTTGTGAAAACTGGTATATTGTGGTTTTTGAGGTTGCTGAAAGTGAATCTGATAATACAAAAATTCTAAATCCACCCCCTGCAGGTGAATATGAACATTTTAGTACGCTTGAAGAAAAAAATATTTATTTTACCTATGACACGGACTTTTGAGATTTTCATATATAATTACACAAGAGGCTGAGAATTATGCGGGAAAAATTTGCTGTTTTCATGAAAATTTTCTGTCTGGAAATAATTACGACTGTGAGTTTTTCCCGATAATTCGAAGAATCATGTGTAATTCGGAAGATTATTATTATTATTTTTAACGATTTATAATACTATGTATGTCAAACCAAATTTTATATATTTTTTATCGCAAAATGATATAAATTGTTTTATTACTTATCTTAATATTTTTACAGGCATATTCTTTAATTTGGTTAATTTAATTCCATTCTCAATTGCTAAACTAAAACCGTTTTTGTCCATTTTTAAATTGCAAATTATGGTTCTGTCAATAGTTTAGTCACTTAATGCAGTACTGACTAGCGCGGTACTACGCTAGGCTTGTAACATGTTCATAAAAATCAACCTATAAAACCTGTCATTACATTTTATAAAAAGAATATTTTGTGGTATTTTTTGGTAAATAATAAAGTAATAACAATAATTATAAATAGTAATATATTCATATTTTATTATTAATTAGTTTAGGTATGAAATCTTGTTGTACTTGAAAGAGAAATACTGAAAAACTAAATACTACAGCGATTCTCACTAGAATTTTCCACAGTAGAAAATTCCAGATATAACTGTAATATGATTGGACAGAAATAAACACGTGGTCGGAAATATTGTTAAATGATTGGTTGATAAAAACGTTAAAACATAACATAAAAATCCATAATTTTTAAAATTTTCGGTAAGATTTTCGAGATTTTTGCCAAGATTTTTAAAAGACTTTTGAAAATTTGTACTCAGACTTGATGGGATTTACCTCTTTTCTAAAAATCACAAAGAATAGAAGGGAAAATCTCATATCCGATAAGTAATTTTTTTAAAAATATTACTTTTCATACCAGTATTAAAAAAAAACTCATTAGAAAGAAAGAAAGATTACCTTATTGAAAATAACGGGTCTGCGCGGGTATAAATGGTGCACAAACCGGACTTTAACGGGTGATTTTCATCCGCTCAAGTCCGGTTTGTGCACTATTTATACCCGCACAGACCCATCATTTTCAACATCATATTTTGGAAAGTCTTTAGAGAAAAAAAACGCAATATACGGTGAAGAGTATACCATATAATGCAAAGCATTGTATACCTTCAGGGCTTGTTTTTTTTGTTTTTTCTATTTATTTTGTAATTTAGGATCCTTTGATAACAAAAACAATGTTTCTTGTGTTTACTAAATTAGTTTTTTAATGAAAAATACTGCAACTCCGTCATTGAAAATAAAATCTTTGCAAAGCTATGTAATCTAATTTTTTATTATAAATAAAAAAACTGCAAAAAAAAGTTGTTATACACTGAAAAAAAAGCGTAAATAAATGCAATAATTATTAAAGACGAAGGGATTAGAGGGTGTCATATCTGCTAACAAATTTTTAAACTTTTTTATTATTATTACCGTTTTTTACCATAAAACCATGAAAATCATTTTATTAGACGTTTTTTATTACATTATTTTATATCTGGATATATATTATTCCCCTTTTCCACTATTTTATCAATAATTCTGAATAATAAATAGTTTTAATTTTGATGAGATAACAAAAGTTTTAATAAACAAAACCTAATTAATTTTAACTGACAAAGCCTAATCTAAGAAAACAAAAGAAAGAGACCAAAGTAAACTTGAATTGATTTATCAAGATTGACGCATACAAATTCGGGAATTTTATTAAAATTCAGCTAAATTATTTATTTTTCTGTAAAGTACTAATGTTTTTTAATATTTACTTAAGTGAACGTTCAAGTATTATGTAACGCAAATTTTGATCATTTTGGACCCTCGCCCCCCCCCCTATAACGCTATTTTCCTATACCATTAACATGGGCGTAACACTCCAAAATGACCCCCCCCCTCTAGGAGCGTTACGTAATACTTGATCGTTCCCTAATTTTAACCAATCTAATAATTTTAAATAATAATTTTATTACTTAATTTACAGAAAATAATATTTATTTAAAATAATTTTATTTTCATTGGGGTCGTAGGAAAAACAGTGAACATAACTTGTCGGAAAGTGTTTTTCTTGCATTCGCGACGTTTTTGCACTCGGCACAGTGCGGCTCGTGCTCAACATTCGCTTATTTATGTTATTTCGATAGCATTACGGCTACTCATATATTGTCATTTTTCACGACAGCTGAATTTCTAATAGTATATTGTTTTACTAAGAGGAAAACTAAAGCTTTTTTTTAATAGTCTTTAGAATTTACGGACGACACGAAGCGAAGTCCGGAAACTACAGACGAGTAAAAAAAGCACTTTCCCTCTGAGTGAAACATACTCTTTTTTCTTCAGGCATCCTATATATATTTTTTTAAATATTATTTTTTGAATTTAATTTATTCAGTAATAAAGTATATTTTTTTTATTAAAATAGGCCAATAAAACCCTTTCAAAATAAACTTAAACCTTCCTTAGCTTATTTTAAATTTTTTTCGTAGGCTAAATCGTAAACTTTTCTTGATTTGGATGGTAACTTGTCTAATGTAGCATTTGCAATTTCGGAGTGATTTGTAGGTGTATAAACTATATATTCTTCTTCAATCATTTTTAATTAATTTCACACAAGGTTTTTGCACAGAATCTTGAGTCAACCACCTGTTTACATAATAAACAAACAAGTTTAAAGTATGGCTGTCATCAAAGTCAAAGAGTGCTGCCACCAGTGGTGGCTAACTTTTTTTTACGGCGTACAACAATGAACTCATTTTGTTTACTGTAAAAAAATAGATCACTTCTAACTAGTGTGCAGTTATAAAATATGAACATTTCAGTACGCTTGAAGAAAAAAATATTTATTTTACAGGTACACGGACTTTTGAGATTTTCATATATAATTACACAAGAGGATGAGAATTATGCGGGAAAATTTTGCTGTTTTCATGAAAATTTTCTCTCTGGAAATAATTACGACTGTGAATTTTTCCCGATAATTCGAAGAATCATGTGTAAGATTATTGTTTTAACGATTTATAATACTATGTATGTCAAACCAACTTTTAAATATTTTTTATCGCAAAGTGATATAAATTGGTTTATTACTTATATTAATATTTTTACAGGCATATTCTTTAATTTGGTTAATTTAATTCCATTCTCAATTGCTAAACTAAAACCGTTTTTGTCCATTTTTAAATTGCAAATTATGGTTCTGTCAATAGTTTAGTCACTTAATACAGTACTGACTAGCGCGGTACTACGCTAACCTTGCAACATGTTCATAAAAGTCATCCTATAAAACCTGTTATTAAATTTTATGAAAAGAATATTTTGTGGTATTTTTTGGTAAATAATAAAGTAATAACAATAATTATAAATAGTAATATATTCATATTTTATTACTAATTAGTTTTAGGTATGAAATCTTGTTGTACTTGAAAGAGAAATACTGAAAAACAAAATACTACAGCGATTCTCACTAGAATTTTCCACAGTAGAAAATTCCCGATATAACTGTAATATGATTGGACAGAAATAAACACGTGGTCAGAAATATTGTTAAATGATTGGTTGATAAAAAAGTTAAAAAATAACATAAAAATCCATAATTTTTAAAATTTTCGGTAAGATTATCGAGATTTTTGCCAAGATTTTTAAAAGACTTTTGAAAATTTGTACTCAGACTTGATGGGATTTACCTCTTTTCTAAAAATTACAAAGAATAGAAGGGAAAATCTCCATATCCGATAAGTTTCAAAATTTTTAAAAATATTACTTTTCATACCAGTATTAAAAAAAAAACTCATTAGATTGAAAGAAAGATTACCTTATTGAAAATAACGGGTCTGCGCGGGTATAAATGGTGCACAAACCGGACTTTAACGGGTGATTTTCATCCGCTCAAGTCCGGTTTGTGCACCATTTATACCCATCATTTTCAACATCATATTTTGGAAAGTCTTTAGAGAAAAAAAACGCAATATACGGTGAAGAGTATACCATATAATGCAAAGCATTGTATACCTTCAGGGCTTGTTTTTTCTGTTTTTTTCTATTTATTTTGTAATTTAGGATCCTTTGATAACAAAAACAATGTTTCTTGTGTTTACTAAATTAGTTTTTTAATGAAAAATACTGCAACTCCGTCATTGAAAATAAAATCTTTGCAAAGCTATGTAATCTAATGTTTTACTATAAATAAAAAAAATGCAAAAAAAAGTTGTTATACACTGAAAAAAAAGCGTAAATAAATGCAATAATTATTAAAGACGAAGGGGTTAGGGGGTGTCACATCTGCTAACAAATTTTTAAACTTCTGCTAACTTTTGAAACAAAATACACAATTTGCGAAATAAACGAAGCTTAAGTAAATTATTACCCTTTTTTACCATAAAACCATGATATGAAAGTTAACATTTTATTATACGTTTTTTATTATATATCTGGATATATAAATTATTTCACTTTTCCACTATTTTATCAATAATTCTGAATAATAAATAGTTTTAATTTTGATGAGATAACAAAAGTTCAAATAAACAAAACCTAAATAATTTTTACTGTCCAAGTCTAATCTAAGAAAACAAATGAAAGAGACCAAAGTAAACTTAAATTGATTTATCAAGATTGACGCATACAAATTCGGGAATTTTATTAAAATTCAGCTAAATTATTTATTTTTCTGTAAAGTACTAATGTTTTTTAATATTTACTTAAGTGAACGTTCAAGTATTATGTAACGCAAATTTTGATCATTTTGGACCTCGCCCCCCCCCCCCCCCCCTATAACGCTATTTTCCTATACCATTAACATGGGCGTAACACTCCAAAATGACCCCCCCCCTCTAGGAGCGTTACGTAATACTTGATCGTTCCCTAATTTTAACCAATCTAATAATTTTAAATAATAATTTTATTACTTAATTTACAGAAAATAATATTTATTTAAAATAATTTTATTTTCATTGGGGTCGTAGGAAAAACAGTGAACATAACTTGTCGGAAAGTGTTTTTCTTGCATTCGCGACGTTTTTGCACTCGGCACAGTGCTGCTCGTGCAACATTCGCTTATTTATGTTATTTCGATAGCATTACGGCTACTCATATATTGTCATTTTTCACGACAGCTGTATTTCTAATAGTATATTGTTTTACTAAGAGGAAAAGTAAAGCTTTTTTTTTAATAGTCTGTAGAATTTACGGACTATGCGAAGCGGAGTCCGGAAACTACAGACGAGTAAAAAAAGCACTTTCCCTCTGAGTGAAACATACTATTTTTTCTTCAGGCATCCTATATATATTTTTTTAAATATTAATTTTTGAATTTAATTTATTCAGTAATAAAGTAAGTTTTTTTTAAATAGGCCAATAAAACCCATTTCGAAATAAACTGCTGCGTTCTGATTGGTCAGCCGTCAATTTAATCCAAGTTTAAAGTTAAACCAGCATTGGTGCAAGTGGCCCTAAATCGTACACTTTTCGCGATTTCGATGGTAACTTGTCTAATGTAGCATTTGCAATTTCGGAGAAATTTGTAGGTGTATAAACCATATATTCTTCTTCAGTCATTTTTAATCAATTTCACACGAGGTTTCTGCACAGAACTCAAGTCAACCACCTGTTTACATAATAAACTAACAAGTTTGAAGTATAGTTGTCATCAAAGTCAAAGAGTGCTGCCACCAGTGGTGGTTTCGCTAACTAACTTTTTTTACAGCGAACAACACTAAACTCATTTTTTTACTCTAATCACTTCTAACTAGTGTGTTTAGTTATAAAATATGAACATTTTAGTACGCTTAAAGAAAAAATATTTTTTTTTCTTATTTAAGGCTGGAGAAATGATTAAAGTGGAAAAGGAACCTTGTGATACATCATTTGAAAGCTTATAAAATTCTCTATTTAACTGTATTAGTATTTAGTGGTTTGTCTGTACCTTTAATTAAGAAAAATGTTGACCTACTAGCAGGACCTATTACCAAATTAATAAATAAATGTTTTCACTCGGGTGTTTTTCCGGATTCTCTAAAAATTGCCAAGGTTATACCAATTTTCAAAAAGGGTGACAAAAATGATGTGGCAAATTATCGCCCCATTTCTCTCTTACCCGTCATTTCAAAAATATTTGAAAAAGCTGTGGCTCGGAGAATATTGGACTTTTTTGAGGTTAATAAACTTTTCTCATCAAAGCAATTTGGCTTTCGGAAAGGAAAGAATACTACGGATGCAATAGCGGACCTTATTACCCGTACCCTTGAATGTTTTGAAGAGGGCGAGTACTCGCTTTCGTTATTTTTAGACCTAACTAAAGCCTTCGATTGTGTGGATCACCCTACTCTACTCAAAAAACTTGAAAAGTATAACTTCAGCGAAATGTCTCTAAAATTAATAAAATCTTATTTAAGTAACCGTTATCAATCTTTTTTAATAGACGGCAAAATGTCATCAGAAAAAAAAATAACAATAGGTGTCCCACAAGGGTCAATCTTGGGTCCACTTTTTTTTTAATTTATTTGAACGATTTTATTGATTACATACCAAATAACACTGAATGTATTCATTTCGCTGATGATACTAACTTGACTGTTAAAGGTAAAAATTTAGCACAGGTTCAGTACTGGGCTGCATTCGCACAATCGATGGCTGCCGAATGGTTTGCTTGTAACGGACTTTCTCTAAATGCTTCAAAAACAGAGCGAGTGCTCTTTTCTTTAAGAGATTCAAGGGGTTTTGTGGGAACTGAAAGTGTGAGGTTTCTGGGTGTAATCCTTGACCCGACTTTTACCTGGAGGCCTCATACTGACATGTTGGCATCAAGGCTTGCTAAACATGTTTTTTGCTTAAGATCCCTACAAGGTACTGTGTCTGGTGCAGTTCTGCGTACAGCATACTTCGGGTTAATACATTCAATCCTAGAATATGGTATAGCTTTGTGGGGAGATTGTGCTGACAGTGAAAGAATATTTAGCCTTCAGAGGAGAGCTGTTCGAGTTGTTGGGAGTTTGGGATACAGGGATGAATGTAGAGGTAAGTTTATAGAATTTAGCATTCTCACTCTTCCTTGCCTCTATATATATCACTGTCTCCGACATGCTCACATCAACCAATGCAGCTTTTCTCGGAATGCTGATGTTCATCAGCACAATACTCGAGCAAAAAATGTTTTGCGTCCTGGATTCTTCAGGTTAAGGGCATCGCAGAATGGTCTGAATTTTCATTCTCTTAAGTTTTTTAACAAACTTCCAGAGACCGTTCGTGGTCTTCCGGTGGTAAGTTTCGAAAAAGTTATAAAAAAACACTTATTGGCAAACGCTTTCTATTCAGTTTCTGAGTTTATGAACTTTGATTTTTCAAACATGGTGTCCAACTAGTGTTTTGTTTTTGCTCAATTATGTTTTATATATTACTTTTATTCCTTTTTGTAAACAAATGTATGTTTTGTCTATATATATATTTATTATTTAAATTATTGACCTGTGTAAAGATCTTTGTAATCTATTAGCATTAATAAATTATGACTATGACTATGACTATGACTTTATTTTTTATTTATTGGTGGTTTCTAATAATAATCAACTTTAAAATTTCTTACTTTAGTGTTTTTATGTAAACTTTTGGTTAAAATTGCCTGTGGAGAAATCTGAGTGCTACCACCATGTGTGTCTTTTTTCAAGGCGTTTGCCTATGAGTATAACTCAAAATGGGTCTAACTTGAGTTACATCCTCATTGCATGGGAGTGTCGATTTTTTCCACATTAAAATTACATTTTTTTTTCAGGTCCTATCGTCAGTAAGTGTCGTTTCCCATCGTGGGTGGCCGGTTTCAACCACTGGCACACCTTGGACTACTCGTCCACCTACAGCTTCCACCACAGGAACTCCACCCTTCGGATAACCAACTCCAGTGGTCTGGAAATGCGCGTCCTTTGCTCACAAATCAAATACACATCGAGGGACGAAAATTTGGTAATTGTGCTCACGCATTTCACAATGGGATGGTAAGTTATTTTTTAATATTTATATGTTTTAGACTGGGGGGGGGGTATAAAGTTGTGACGCTTACGATATCAACAAAGTTCTCGGCCGGGATCATTGTTGTTATGTGACGCAAAAGTATCCCAAAATTATGTGACGTAAAAGTGTAATCCCAAAATTATGTGACGATCCCATCCGAGAACTTTAAGTTTATATAACGCTTCACGGTGTGCCTTAAATATTTTAAATGGAAAGTCAAACAACCCCGGTTTTTTTTGATTTTAGGTTGTTTTTGGGACATTTCCAAACAGTTTTTGACAAAAATTGAAATCGCTCACGAAGCCGTTTTTAATTAAAGTCATTCTTCTTCTTCTTTAAGTTTTTCCTGACATCACAATAAGGAGTTTTTTGAATGACACACCCTATAACATAGGTTAACCCATGATACTCAATATAATCACGACCATTCACACGCCAACTTTGTTAATGTCCAAAATAAGATGACCCATTTATTACCTAAGTTTGCGCCGCAGGCGAAATTTTTTGCGAATTATGTTAATTTCTGATTTTTTTTAATTTTATATTTTAAACTTAACTTTGTATTACAATTTTAAATGAAAAAAAAAATAAGAAAGTCGCAGGCCAAAATTTTTACAATTTTGATTTTAACACGTTTTTACAGTGTTTCAGATTTTATAAAAATGCAAGCTCCAGCGCCGCAGGCAATTTTTTTAACAAACTTTGGTGCCGCAGGCAATTTTTTTTTTAATTTTACGCCGTAGTTTTACAAGCTCAAATTAAAAAAAAGTGTAAAAAAGCGCTATCGCTACAAATTTTATACCTAGTCTATTCTAATTTTAGAACAGTGTAATGCAAGTGCACTACAATATAAAGTTTTAAAAAATGCAAGAAGGCTTAAGCGCCGCCGGCGAAAATTTTGACAATGTTTACGTTTAAGATTTACAATCTTAAATAAAATAAACCTAGCGAAAATTTTTACGAATTTGAGGAAAAAGTATCTTCGTATTTGCTCGTTTTGACGCCCTTATCATTCTGGGGGAGTATAAATAAATAAACTGTTCATTTTAAACTTAAAGAAACTTCCGACGCCGGGCCCCAGCCTCGGGGAACCGTCCCCTCCTTCCCCCCCTGAATCCGGCCCTGAGAGTAGTTGGTAAAATTATTTGGCAGTGTTAAGAAATTGGTAGAGGTGAAGACCTTTTTCTGATTATTTCGTTAATTAGTAGGGAAAATTTAAGTGTTACAGTTGGAAATTTTGTTAAAGGCGAAGACTTTTTTTAGTCAACAAAATATTTCAGATGTAAAACTTTTTTTTGAGTTGGGAAATTAATCA
This sequence comes from Brachypterus glaber, assembly GCA_958510825.1. Lineage (NCBI taxonomy): Eukaryota > Metazoa > Arthropoda > Insecta > Coleoptera > Kateretidae > Brachypterus > Brachypterus glaber. Next base: position 47,921,810 of record OY294044.1, read on the forward strand.
ATCTCTATTTTAGGAAGAAATATGCTTTGGAGCATCCCTGATCCTCTCCATATACTTATTTTCTAAAATATATATTGACTTGATAACTTAAGTGGTCTGAAAAGTGAGTTCCATGCTGGCAAGTTCACATTCAGTGAAAATTTCATTATTATATTGTTCTCGCGCATTTCAAGACGAAATGGAGTTTTTTTCTTTATTTTCTGTCAGTTTTTGTCAATTTCTTATTTTTAATAAAAAAGTATTATGCCTTGCTGCAAAAAAAAAGAAAATTGTTTTTTTTTTTAATTACATGTATACAGTAGTTCACAAAAGCTTTAGCACTAAAAATTTTAATTTAGAAAAGTATTTTGTTAATTTGCCACGGTGTATTTGAAATAGGGTCTAAAATTTTAAGGGGTGAGTCTACATTAGAAAATATTACAAAAAGTTCCTATAAACGTATGTCTAAACCAGCTAAACAGTTGCAAGCACCTTGTCAAAACACTAATTTGAAACGTTATGAAAGGGAAAGTTGTGTGATCATGTGAATAGGCAACCATTAATACACCTGCATAATTTATTAAAGTTTGAAAGTCTGTATGAAATCAAATTTAATGTGAAATATTTAGGCTATTAATTAAATTTGTCCCTCCATAAACTTTATATTATCTTAGTTTCTTGTGGACGAATAAATCTTATTTTATTACTATTATTATGTACCTCCAAAACTTTATATTCTAGCAAAAAAACTGTATATGGCATTTTTTATAGGGCTTAAAAACAGCTTTTATTTGAAATATAATTTTTGAAATCGGGTTATAAATGAGATATGCTAAAAAAAACGTTTTACTGCTTTAAACGCCAATATCTCGAAAACAATTCATTTTAGGAAAAAATAGTTTGTAACGTTTTTTGACCAATTTAAAATTGTCATTCATATAAGTGCTAAATTGATAAAATACAATAATAATTATCACCAAAAAACGCTAAAAATAGGAGTTTTACCCCCATTCTTACCCCCTTACCACCAATCGTTTACCCCCAAAATCTAATCAGCTCTTCGAAATACCATAAGAAACAATATGCAAAAACCGCTTGTCGATATCTTGTTTAGAAATGGAGTTATCGAGTTTACAGACAGACAGACAGACAGAGATAGGCGGTCGAAAAAAATTTTTTTTACTGATTTCGATTAAAAGTTTAATTAGTATTTATTTCCAAGAAATGTTTCGGGGTCTGTCCTATTTTTAATTATAATCAATATATTTTTAATATTTCAAATACTCATATCTAGTTGCTATCTTTCGTTTAAGTTTCTTTAAAACTCATTAAGGTAAAACACCCAATAGTTGACACTACCCAAACAGTTGACAGTTTTAAATAAAACAACCTAAAATAAGATTACATTACATTTATTAAGGCGAAATAAATAATAAATGGGCACCTAGTACCATCTAGTCTTAGAATTTAAAACTGAAGATCAAGTGATGAGTTGCGTTTTAATATGGCAGACAATTTTTTAGTGGAGTGTTTTTGTTCGCAATTTTTTTTACAGTTTCTTAAGGCAAGTGCTAAGAAATTGGGTGTTTTTAATTTTCAGTATTTAGTGAATAATACGTATTTATGCATGCTAATCTTAATTAAAGGCTTTTATGGTTTCAAATCAAACTTTTTCTGATTATTTACAACTCAATAAGACAGTTTTTGCTTTTTACATAGGGGGTGTCAACCACTAGATTAAAAAATCAACAAATTTCAATAGTTGACAGCTAATTTTACGGCTCTTGGGGATCGTTTAAAATACTGTATTATACACCTCAGGGTGACCACAGGTTTTTTCAAATTAAGCACTTTTACGGTTACAAGTTTTAACCTAAAGCTATTTATTTATTTGTTAGTTACAGGTAGCTACAACTGATTTATGCCAAAATATGAAATCTCTAAAGCCTTTGATAAAACAAGAAACGAGGTGTGAAGTGTATGAATTTTGGTACAATTTGCGTTACGTAATACTTGAACGTTCCCTTTTCTTGTTTTAAGATTGTTAAAAATTAAATAATTTTAAATACTTTGGCCCAAGAAATTTTCTTTTGAGACAAGACCACTTGAATTTCACACAAAATCTAAGAATTTTAAGTTAAAGAATCAGAAAGGTCTTGGTAAGTGACTTATATTTTCATGTTAAGAGAAGGCGCTTTTGGACGTATTCAAGAGTGCGAAGCATTTGGCCTAATTTCATATGCCGTTACCGCAAAGGATCCTTTTTTTCAGTGTACTCAAATTTAATTAAGCAAAACATTTGATTAAAGCACCTTTAAGTTTTGCTTGATTAGATGAAGTTGAATATGAATCTGACTTGTTGAAACATGCTCGTGGCTATACAAACTTTTGAGCCACATAACTACGTTCGTTTTTTTACGTAGGTACTTTTTTAGTAATCATTCCACTGCGTAAACTATTCAACATATAAAAATTAATATAAATCGTATACTGTTATATTAGGAATAAAAATGTACATTTTCTGACGATTAATAGTTATTTATATACCAAGGGACTATTTAGTTTTAGTCCCGCTGCATTATTGTTTCCTGAGCGAGCGTAGCGAGCGAGGGAAACAGAAATGCAAGGGACTAAAACAGCCAAGTTTAGTCCTGAGGTATATACACTATTTTTTGCAGGACCAAACATAATTTAGGTAGGTAGATAAAATTAAAATTAAAAACCACGCGTCTAAAATCGGTTGTTTTATTTTCGTAATTTAATCAAGATGCCTGTAAATTGCGAAAAGTCAGTTCCATGGCTATCGCGATTTCAATTGTTTTTTAATATGGTTGACACAAACGTCAAAAAAATGGACGAAGATGATAAATTTTAAGTTATGTATAAATTGTTATAACAATGTTATTTTTAAAGGTTTTCTTTGTTAAAATCAAATAAATTGGTTTGAATCGCTAATTTATTACGAAAAACCACCAAACCTAATTTTTGAACCAGCAAAGCACATAGTAAGTATAATATTTTAATATTATCAAGGTTGCCGTGATTTTTATTCCCTAGGGAGAAAAACGGCAAGTTTAGTCCCGAAAATGAAAGCGTAAAATTAGGTTTTAGTCTTGGTCGTGCAAAAAAATATTTTGGCGATTTTCTTGTGTTATCTTCTACCAATCCAAATTAATTGTGGATCGATTGATACAAAAAAAAAACTCTTGAAGACATTTTTCTATCTGATCGGATTCTGGAGGAATTAGCGCAAATAATAAAAACAAATCAATTACTTGGCCTATTGGTGGTATTGACGGGTATACACGTCATGTTTCAAGAACACTATCCACTTTAATTGGACAAGATAAGAGTGGATTGACACAACGGGAGTATTTATTAGAAAAAATATATAGATGTCATTTCATATCATTCTGATAATGCTGAGATAAAGTTAACGTTCTATAAGTCAATTTTATTTTATTGTATTTAGGGCCACTTGCACCAAATTTTGGTACGGGATTAACTCAGCTAAACCGAGTTTAAGTTAAAAATGCTGCGTTCTGATTGGTCAGCTGTCAATTTAATCCAAGTTTAAAGTTAAAACAGCATTGGTGCAAGTGGCCCTTAGGGTTATTTGTGATAAACACTCGGAAATGAAGCAAAAAAACTTTATTGCATTACATAATTATGCCAACGTTTCACCTAATATATAGGATTCTTCAGGGCTAAAAAGACATAAAAATTATAAAACTTTCTGAACATAACTTGGACATTATAAACTATTTTTTTGGAAAAAAATGTATATAAACAAAAATAAAAGAAATTAATAAATTAAAAACTTACCTAAATTACTAAATATGCATTAAAACAAACAAATTAAACAAAAACATTACATCAACAAAAAAAATACACTGGACATTTTTCAACAGGAGAATTCTCACTGTAGAACAATTAAATAATGAAATAAAAAAAAAGTATGTATCTATAAATTTGGATAAAGTGTTGTTCCAGTGTTTAAAATAATTATATTTTGATATATTAATTAAATATTTTTGTAAAATTATTTAAATCCACAAATAGAACATATATCATTAATTATTTTTAATTAAGTTAAAGTAAATACTACTTAAATTGCAGGTGTCAGTTTTATAGTTAATGGAGCAGGCATTACATAGGTCAAAGTACAATGTATTTAAAAAAAACGTGTCAGTTGTAACAAATCGTCATGTAAAAACATTGTTGATGGTAAGACGGCCCTGACTTATCACCATTTGGAAACAGGCCACCATTTTAATTTATATATAGAAGATATAGAAATTTTAGAGAGGGTTAGTAATAATAAAAAAAGAAGTTTTCTTGAAATGGTGCATCCAAAAAAAGGATGCGGACTCCATTAACTATAAAACTGACACCTGCAATTTAAGTTGTATTTACTTTAACTTAATTAAAAATATTAAATGATATATGTTCTATTTGTGGATTTAAATAATTTTACAAAAATATTTAATTAATATATCAAAATATAATTATTTTAAACACTGGAACAACACTTTATCCAAATTTATAGATACATACTTTTTTTTTAATTTCAGTATTTAATTGTTCTACAGTGAGAATTCTCCTGTTGAAAAATGTCCACTGTATTTTGTTTGTTGATGTAATATTTTTGTTTAATTTGTTTGTTTTAATGCATATTTAATAATTTAGGTAAGTTTTTAATTTATTAATTTCTTTTATTTTTGTTTATATACATTTTTTTTTTCCAAAAAAATATTTTATACTGTCCAAGTTATGTTCAAAAAGTTTTATAATTTTTATGTCTTTTTAGCCCTGAAGAAGCGTAAATATTAGGTGAAACGTTGGCATGATTATGTAATTCAATAAAGTTTTTTTTGCTCCATTTCCAAATGTTTATCACAAATAACCCTAAATAAATTTCAAGAAGCCACCTGTAGGAAATATTATTTTATTGTATATAAAAACGGTAAAAAAGTCAACATTCAAAATCAATCAAATATTAAAACTGATGATATTTCAATTTCATTTTTTTTCTTTTTCAAAAATGCAAATTTAAATTCTCTTCACGTACCGCTACATCACTTCCCCTCCCGATCTCCCCTTGTTAGAGGCTGTCTATACATTACGTAACCTAGTTTTTCAAAAGAATTAATATTAAAATCCGTTACTTTACATTTACCTAAACTCCTTCCCTCCCCCTGACACAAGCTGTCACATTTTCGGTGACTCTCTCTCGCCCCTAGGCGCGTTACGTAATATATGGACAGCCCCTAGCGTTTTGTAACGCTGAGCACTACCCCCTCCCCTTAAGTGCATTACGTTACGTAATCTACGTTACTTAATTTACGTACGGCCCCTAATATTATTTATTACTGAATTATTATTCATGCAACCTGTATAGTTAATTATATTTTAAGAGGAATTCTTGTTTCACAAAGAATTCCAAATATATTAAAAAATATTTAATAACGCAGGTATATTTTAATAAAAAAGGGTTTAATAACAGCTAGCTGTGTGATAACATTAAACATAAAGCATGTATAAATTTTGAATAAAGGAGGACTATCTAGCTAAAAATTTTTTTAAAATAATTGCTATTTTCGCTAAGAAAAAATAAATATATATAAACATAACCCTTCTTTTAAAAATTTACTGTAACTGTTTATATAAACTATACTTTTATTTTTTTGAATCTAAATTAGTCAAATTAGGAACAACGCGCGATTTTCCCCTAAAGAACGAACCCTCTGAGATTTTCGTCTTCAACTTAGGCCCATCTGGTTATCTGCGCTCTTGTCTACTAAATTATGCTACGACAAGAATCTACACTCGATAACGCTTTGTTTCCAGAATATTTAGAAATATTATTTAAAGAAGTATTCGTTGTAATTACAATCTTTGAACAAGTCGTGAAGATATACAGGGTGTCCCAATGAAGCCGAGTCGGCCGATATATGGTAAAGTATCCACTTTAGAGAAAAACTTTAATGGAAAAAGTTGTATGGTTTGAAAAATGCACATTTTAAAAATATTTTAAAATATACAGGTCCTCTTAGGGTGGGTAACATCTGACTTATTTTTTTTTAACGGAATGGTATATTTTTTATTATGTCATCTTATTTCTCATTAAAATCCCTTTATTTTGATATGATATTGTATGGGTCTCTTATTTATAGTTTTTGAGTAATATATATATTTTTTTTTTGAGAAAATGCACTTTAGTGATAAGATAAAACTTTCTCCAATTTCTTTATTTTTTGTCAAAAATTAATAAAATTTTGCAAGCTTATCTTAAAAGGGTGTATCTAATTACTTTATGTGCAAAAAATAAAATATTTTATACAGGGCGTTCAAAATAAATAATCAAACTTTTGGATTTTCAAGCATAAAAAACTCCATTTTTTTAAATGGAATGCTATATTTTTTATTCACTCGTTAAATGTAGAATGAAATTCTGCATAAAATGATATTAGATACTTTAGAGGTTTTCTTATATCATTTTATGCAGAATTTCATTTTACATTGAACGAGTGAATAAAAAATATAGCATTCGATTTAAAAAAAATGGAGTTTTTTTTATGTTTGAAAATCCAAAAGTTTGAATATTTATTTTGTACGCCCTTTATAAAATATTTAATTTTTTGCACATAGAGTAAATAAATACACCCATTTTAAGATAAACTCGCAAAATTTTATTAATTTTTGACAGAAAATAAAGAAATTGGAGAAGGTTTTATCTTATCACTAAGAATGTACTTTTTCTCAAAACAACAATTATATCTCAAAAACTATAAATAATAGACCCATACAATATAGTATCAAAATAAAGGCATTTTAATGAGAAATAAGATGGCATAATAAAAAATATACCATTTCATTTAAAAAAAAATAAGTCAGATGTTACCCACTCTAAGAGGACCATCCTGTATATTTTAAAATATTTTTAAAATGTGCCTTTTTTATAACCATACAATTTTTTTCTCTAAAGTGGATACTTTACTATATATCGACCGACTTGACTTCGTTGAGACACGCTGTATATTGCTTCGCACACCATAGTATACTATTCACAGTGGATATTATATTTAATTTTTCCAAATAGTCCAGGAGATAGTGAATTTTTTTGGTACTAATTTTCTCAGTCAGCAAACATGGATAGGATTGATCAGTGAGTGATTCTAATTAAGAAATCATACATTCAATGAGGGTTAAGGGGTTTTTTCTACCTTCAAAATTTAAAAATAATCTTTTATTAAACATTTTTTTTTATATAGACAGAAAAAAGATATCATTGTGAAATTTTGTAGATATATTTATTTATATTCAAAGAATACAAAAAAAAAATAAGATTTTTAAAGTGCCATTTTTTGGCTATTTGAAAAACACATCAAAAAACGGTAGTTGCCTTGATTCCGGTCGTTTGGATCGACTAAAAAAAACAAACGGGAAATTATTCAGTATTGGACTTTTTGGACTGTAACAACTTTTACCTGAGGTTCCAAATAGCCAAAAACGTTCAGTATTTACTAGGATAACGAATTCAGTGTGATTGCTATAGTCCCTATAATATTTTTGGCGGGCTAAATATATGCTCTATGTTATAACAAGTGTCCCAGAAAATAAGTCCATATCTAAGCATCGATTGTTCGTTTACATAATACTTAAGTTTATATTCTGGGAGAAAGATACTGTATTAATAAGTTTTTTAACATTTAATGCTCGATATAATAGCGATAGTACATAAAATGGTTGTTTATGCCAGGTAAGTTTCTGATCTATGTAAAAACCTAGAAACTATCAGTTAAACTATTACTTAAAGTGAAATCAAGTCAGTTGAAGGCACCAACTATTTATAGGTTATAACCTCTGTAGGAGGCGCACACATGTTAAAAACCGCTGAATTAACCGCCAAAAACGCTACGCCAGCACTGATTACTCTAGTAATCATTTCAGAACGTAAATTGTAGCAAATATCATTAATTCCCATTCGGAATATGTGTACACGAATTTTGCATATCTAGATATGCATACATTATAAGCAAAGTAAATTGTAGTAGACTGCTGGGTCGGTAAGAAGGAGATGTTTGTATTCAAATGTGATAAAATAGACTTTAATTATGGGGCCATTCTCCGAGATAACTCAATTCAGGACAATTGTGTATTTCCAACAGAAAAGGTACCACTTACAGCTGTTCTCATGTTTTAGGCTAAAAAACTTTTAGCCATCAACTGTGGAGCATGCGGGACTGCTCTATTAAATCTATTTTTCACAAAAAAAAGCACGAATAGAATATGTTCGTTACAAAAAAAATAGCACTGACCTTTTTCTTCAGTTTTTCTTGATCCAAGGGCGCCCTTGATGTGGTTTCCAGTCTGGTGTCTCACGATGCACAAAATGTTTATAAAATAACAACAAATAGCGGAGATTATATCAAAAAACGAAATAATTTTAAGCGGAGCGATTTTAACACGTTTCAATGGTTTTGAATTCTATACAGAACTGTCTGTTTCTGCGGTTGCGCAGCAAAAAAAGTAAAAATGTCGCAAAATGAAGCGCGGAATTTTAAAGTTTAAATATAATTTGATTTGTAACAAATTATAAAAGTGAAATAAAAAATATTAAAAATAGTAAAAAAAAAATGAAAATCGACCAAACTGGCTATCTGTTCTTGTTTTGAGCGGATTTTTCCGCCTGATATTTCGTAAATATGGGTGGAGCCGAGGGGTCTATCAATGGGAAATTTTCTGCAGAAAATGCATGAAAAATTCATGTACTGCACGACTGCACGATATTTTTAATTTAGAGTAATGCAGGCACTGCATACAAAAAAAAATAAAAAAAACGCTCATCACCTAAAAAAAAAGGTTTGTCTCTGACTTTTTATACTAACAAAAAAACAAAAAAAAAACACTTTTTTTAACTGGGATATCATATATCTGGACTTGCTTAGCCTTGAGTAAACTGTATGAATGTGATCACTCCAAGTTAACTATGTATCTAGAACAATGCCTAGAAACTTTGAGCTTTCGCAATTTTTAGGTGTTATATTTTTAAAGTTTGCGTTAAGCCTAAGAAGTGGTTTTTGAATATATCCGAATTCAACATAGACAAAGAACATAGATGAGCTGTCATCTCAAGATTATATAAAAATTTACGATCGGCCATTTTGATTATAAGTTAACCGGGAAATTTAAATTAATGAATTATGGTCATAAAAAAGTTACATAGGAATTCGTGCAGTGCAATGAAGATCATAATTTTTCAGTAGTATACTAGGACATAAACTCCAGTGTGTAGTCAAGTCATGTCATTTATGTATACTCGTACATCATGTAAGCATGAAAATAACCTAAAACATTTTAACTAAACACTGTTAAACTAAGCCAGAATTTAGAAACTAGGTACATTGCACGCTTTTAAAATATCTACTATGGTAGATTTTTCAATTTTTTTTCAATCTTTTTTCACTCGATATGTTATTTGACATTATTACTACCTTTACTATGTACTATTAAACAATTACCTCTTAAATTCATGAACACTGTACAATGTATTTTATTTACTTTAATAAAAAACAATCTAATATTAACATGCAATTTTACAAAGGTAACTTTATTGTTCGAAGCCTAGTTTTCAGTAAATCTTTGATCGATGAGAGAAAAAGTGTTATTTAACAAGAGATCTAAGTCTTGTGAGTCTACTGATCCTAAAACTAGAAGCATATACCTAATTAATTTTAACTAGAAAACATAAAATATTAAGACAAAACAAAAATATAAAAAAATGAGGTTATGTTAACTTCAAGTTTCATGTTAGAGGTGTGTGCAAATAATTATATTTTTATATTCAAATTACTGTTAAAGATAAATTTTTTTATGTAAAGTATAACATATTTATTTAGTTTTTTTCATATATGTACATATATAACCAACTGTGGCGACGAAACAACGACAAAAAGAAACTTTTACTGAGTACTGAAGTGAGATGGAGAGTTACAAAGAAAATAATGTTACACAGTGTTACCAACATAAAATATATATTTTTTTTACTTAATGTTGGACATTTAGAATCAAAATGGAGGACGCATTTAGTCGGGACTCACAAGTATGCGCAGACGGTCAAAAATCATTCTAGTTTGTTATTTTGTCTATGGAATTCAACTATTACCGTTTTCTCAATATTCATTATCAGGCGGTTTTGGTAACACCAGTCATAAAATTGTTTTAATACGTTATAAAGTTTATCTAGTTGGTAGTGAGAAAAAAAAACTAAATGGCCACATGGGACTTTTTCAGTCGAAGGCACCCATTTAGCATGCAATTATTTATGCCTATAATGATATATTCTCTATACGTGAACATTTTGAATACATTCGCATTAAGTTGATTCATTTTGAATGCGAGTCACTAAGTTTTTTGACATCTTGCACAGGGTTATTACACTTCTCGTCAGGCCCGTAACTGGAAAAAATCCAGGGGGTGCTGAGCCCCTGACATAAATTTTTTATAATATTTTCAGTTGTGCTCCGAAGCATTTTGGGGAGGGGGGGCAGAGCAAATATTTCCTAACTAAAAATTTAAAAATTGAGAAATTTCCCAAATCAAAAAAAGAGCTATACCCCTGACCGCAAAATTTTGCTGACTAAAAAAAAAGGTCCTCATCTCTGAAAAATTCCCAACTCAAAATCCGATTTTTACCGAAACAATTCCAGCCTAGAACTTTGGATAATCAACCTATGGTCTAAATTTAAAGTATTTAGCTCAAATGAGTTATCGTGGTCACAACACACAAACCGACACACAGACCGACAGACAGAATTTTTTTTACGGAAATCATATTTTTTGGATTAAAACGTGCAGAAACGTAAAAAAAAGCCATAAAAATGTTTCGAAGTTTTTTTAATATTTTTACTTTCCTTGGGTAAAGTAAGAATCTAAAAATAGTGGAAAAAATTTCCAATCAAGTTGCATTATTACACTTCGTTGTCTGTTTTTTTAACAACCCCCCTGATATATAAAAGTAAGTACACCAAAATTTAAAAGACGAAATAAAATTATTTAGAAAGTAACGAAATAGTCGTTATGCGACAAACTTTAAACAGTAAGAAAATAAAACAGGATGATACAAAAATTTAAAATGCACACAGAGAAAAAATACTGCCATTAAGAAAATAAAACTTTCCACTGTAGGCCCAGGTTCAATAAAACAACAATATATTTTTTTTTCAACGAAAAAACGAAAGAAAATTAAAAAAACACGCAAAATAATTCTTTTTTTTTTTTTGAAAAACTAAACGAAATGTTAAAAACAAATATTGAAAAAAATAATTTTTATCCCATTTAACCCCTTTACCTCACCACAAAAATAATCCTAAAGAGTATACATGTATGGTCCATACCGACAGACAAGCAGACTGACAGATAGAATCTTCTTGACAGAAATCAATATTTTTTTTATAAAATATCAACAAACGTAAAAAAGCAATAAATAATTATTTATGGTACTAGTGGGTAAAGTAAGATATTGCCTATGGCTGACGCCTCGCAGGTTAATTTTCGAGAGGGCAATATCGGTTTACCCATGAGTGCCATACAAGGTTTTATCCAATAAATAGCTTAGGAATTGATATTTTTATTAAAAATTTTAATGACATTTACAAGAAAATAATTTGACAAGTGAAAGTTGAGGGTAAAATAAATAATTATCCACTCGATAAAGTAAAATACACAATAATTTTGTTTTTTTTTTTTGTTTTGTAAATGCTGTTTTTAATGGTTAATATTAATGTTATTTTTTTTTTCTTTGTGCATAATATGTATATTATATAGCATAATCATGCTGGAATAAATAAATAAATAAATAAATAAAATAAAATAAATAAAAGCCACGCGGGGGTTATTATTGAGTTTGTCTATTTAAAATAAAGCTGGTAATTGTCTATTATTATCTGTATTTATTGGATAAAAATATATATGGTTAAGGGAACGTTCAAGTATTACGTAACGCAAATTATACCAAAACTCATACACTCCATACCACGTTTCTCGCGTTATTAAAGGCTGTATAGATTTCATGTTTAAGTCCAAGCCCCATTTGACCCCTTTAACTCACCACAAAAACAATCCTAAAGAGTATACATGTATGGTCCCTACCGACAGACAAGCAGACTGACAGATAGAATCTTCTTGACAGAAATCAATATTTTTTTATAAAATATCATAAACGTAAAAAAGCAATAAAAATTATATATGTTTAAGGGGACGTTTAAGTATTACGTAACGCAAATTGTACCAAAATTCATACACTTCATACCCTGTTTCCCGCGTTATTAAAGATTGTAGAGATTTCATGTTTTGGCTTTAGGTGGCCAAAATATGAAATCTCTACAGTCTTTAATAACGCAGGAACCGGGGTATAAAGTTAATGAATTTTGGTACATTTTACGTTACGTTATACTTGAACGTTCCCTAATAGGGACTTTTACGTAACGCTCCTAGGGGGGTGGGGGTCATTTTAGAGTGTTACGCCCATGTTAATGGTATAGGAAAATAGCGTTACAGGGGGGGGTCCAAAATGTTCAAAATTTGCGTTACGTAATACTTGAACGTTCCCTTAACCACATATATTTTTTATTGCGCCTAGTAGCACCTATAGAAAAGCATTCTAAAGGAAAAAAATGGGTTTTTTTCAAATGCAGTGTTTTGCGAAAATGTTAAAGATACAATGGTTAGTTACTAATTATGACTCCTTGATTTCTTCTTCTAATTTGGGAAAAGGAATCAAATGATAAGTCCCATACTAAGACATGAAATCTTACTTAAATATATTCTGGAGAGCAAGTTGGCTTTGTAATATTTGGTCAACCTCCCCGGTTTTACGTGATGTGACGTCATTTTTTTAATAGTTAAATCGGAATTTCTATTTCTTTTTTGTTGTACTTAAAACCGTTTTATTTCTTATAAACTAATGCCTATTTGAAACTTTAAAAAATGGTCAATAAAAAGATTTTTTAATTTTTTTAATTCGAGTTGTGGGGGGTAATGTATTTTTTTAGGCGGTAGAAATCAAAGTTACAACGACTGACGTGGGTAAGGGGTTTAAAACAAAATTTGCGGTAACATGGTTGTTGAACAGCCTCCTATATGTTTAGGATTAAGTACAGTTGGACCCACAAAAAACGCAAGATTTAAATATGCTAAAATGTCAATTTTACTAATTATTTTATAGTTTAAGTAAGATTTTAAGAAATAGGTTAGGTTAATTTGACAATTAATTGTCAGTTTTTTCAAAGTTTGTTAGTAATAACAAATTACTACAGAAAATAAATGCGAATAATGTCGAATATTAAAAAAATAATAATAATAAATAATAAACTGAAAAAACATTTAGAATATTTAATCAAATCAAAAATTAAAACAAAATATTTATTAAATCTTATGAAAAAATAAAACTTTGAACTCTACTAATCAAACATATAATTTATGAAAATTATGATTTTCGTTTAAAAAAAGTTTTTCCGGAGGTTTTTTTTCGCTTTTTTAATCTTGGAACTATCAATGCGGCGACGGGCGATGGTTTTTAACCCAGGAAAATTTGTATTGTTTATAGCATGCACCGCTTCTTGTAAAAGGTATTCTCTCTAATAATTAAGTAAATTTTCATCCTGTATTTCATTTGATATCTTCTTTCATTCCGAGTCTGCACGCCCTTTCCTCCCCCATCTATTTTTTCTTCAATCTTAACCATTATTCTTTTTTCTATGATCTTAACACAACTCTCCGAAACACTAAATAACCTTGCAACAATTAAAGGTCTCTATAGAGATCACTAGCCACAATCACTTCCGTACATACTTTTTTTAATTTTGACAAATATTGTCAACATGACAACGGCTTTGTTTGTATTGTAATTATTGAATTTACGCAACTAAATTTTCAATCTTGTTTTTTTTTCGGATCCAACTGTACTACATTTTGTTAGATTTCTAAACTGTAGACTTCTCAGTGTATAATGTAATATTTACTAAAAGATGCAAACAAGTAAAATTAAAATAAAAATTCGAGGTTTAATTGTAATATTCTTTAAAAATTTAATGGTTAGCCACAGGGGAAATTTTCTAGTTTTTCACTTATTATGCTTAGCATATCCCTAGTCGGCAGAATGGCCTTTAGGTATGACATTTAATAAGACAAACACAAAAGACCTAGTGTGAAATATGTCAGGAACACTACATACATTTCATATACAAATCTTTCCTAAAACGACAATGTGCCGCACATGACAATGTATAATATGCATTAATCGGAATAAATTCAGTTATGACTCATCAACGTTAAAAATAAACACAGAAACATAGGCTTACGGAATAATTTTGCCGAATTATGAGGGAAATTTTTATAAAGGTCACTAAATCGAAACATTTGACGACTAATTTGTAACACACAACAATATTGAATATACATATTAACTATAAATATGTAAATATATCGGTGCTTTTCGAAGAAAATAAAAATGTAAATATTTAAAACCTCGTGTCAACGATAGAATCGACGCGGCGCCTATGCAAGCACTGGAAATTCGCCGATGACTGATAATATGGGACTGTTTAACAATTAAGTTACCAACTTGGGGACTCTATGGTCTGTTTCATCAAGCAAGAGAGTAAATTAAAAATCGCACATTGAAAATTTTCAAAACAGATTCGAATATTGGATGTGCGAATATACTGCGTAGTTTATTTTATAAAACATAACTATATTCTATACACAAACATATACTATTCAAACCTGATGTAAAAATATTTACTGTGCGATTTTTAATTTACTATCTTGCTTGATGAAACAGACCATAGCTGAAAATGACGGCCACATAAAATTTTGTGTGATTTTTAAGGATGGGGGTGACGTAATTGTTAGACAGCCCCTATAGATTTAAGTTTCCCCCTAGGTAATTCATATTGAGTTGACAAAATATTTGGATAATTCACTCAATTCTAGAGTTATACAGGGTGTTACTAGTTACCAGTTGTAGATAACTAATATATTCTATACTTATGATTAATTAGGTTAATACCAGAATAAAATAAAACCTTCCATAAAATAATACTGCGTTATCTGCAGTTGTTTATAATAAATCATGTCTTTTAGGGTAGGATCACCGGTTTTAGCCACTGCACCGGTTTTAGCCAGTCAGAGTAGTTTTTTGGATATAGCTAAGAAATAGGAGACTTTAGATCAAAATGATCGTTTAAATCCGATTTGAATGATAAAAGTTGGGACAACAAATATGTTAAATAAGTTTTAACTGTAGCGAAACGAATACAGCGCCTATTTAAAATTTTGATTTTGAAAAAAATTTAATTTCTTATCACTTTTCTTAAGAAACCGCCAGAAAAATAATTTTAAATATCTAATTCAGGTAAAATTAACTTCGTAAAACATTTATATTATATCAAGTTAAAGGTAAGTTATTAAACAGTTACTTTATTATTATTTTAATATATTTTTTGCAGAATTTATTCTTAAATTTGCATGGCGATAACTGGGACACTAATATGCTTCTCTTTCTAGCTATAGCCACAGAATTGGCTAAAACTGGAACCTAAGTAGTACCAGTTATAGCCAATGTCAAAAAATATTAATATGTCAAAGTTACTGTACAAATAATAAAAATTTTAGCGAAAACCGCCTTTAAATGTTAGCCAATAATACATTTAAATTAAAAAAGGAGGAGTATTATACAAAATATAGTCGAGAACGGGCCATCAAAATGACTCAAATGATTCAAGACTAAAGCTAAAAACTAAACATGTCACAATGTGAAATTGTCACATACATATAAATTTTTTGTAAAATTTATAGTGTCGAATATGGTATAAACTACCAGCTGGTTCAGATCCCAAAAAGACAAATAAATAAAAAATAAATAAAATTAATAAATATTTATAATTATCGAATATTTATCCAAGAAAAGATGTATGTAAGAAAAAATGTAATAAAAAACGAAATCTTTTTAAATATTGATTAAGAAGTATATATTTTTAAAAAACTATAAATTTTAAATGTTCTAAAACAAAAATATAAATAATTTATTTTTAACATCTTTTTAGTTTTTTTCTAATGGTGGCTATATCTGGTGAATTTTTATGGCTAAAACCGGTGCTTGGGTGGCTAAAACTAGAGAATTAGTATTATTTTGTTTGTTTTTTATTTTATAACATATCAGCTGAAGTTATATTGTTTAAACATTTATTTTATAGTAGAGATATACTGTAAGTTTCAGAAAAACCAAAACTTGCAACCTTAACATTATAATGGAACATAATAAAAAGAAATAAAAACAGAATTTTTCTTAAGGTGGCTATAACTGGGGTATCTACCCTACTAATATTTAGGAAGTGTCAGAAAAAAACATTGTCAAAATATTAAAAAATTTAAATTATTTGATTAAAGAGTGACCGCAGATTTAGCCTGTAATTTCGTTTGGAATTGATAAAATTTAACGTAGAAGTGCTCAAAATTTTTTTCTGGTCATGAACTTGTGCAAAAAGCAAGATTTATTATTCTAGAAGCTAAACATCCCCTTAAACAAAGGGTTAACTAGGGGTACTTGAATTGAATTTTATACCAAACTTTCTCACATTTTATTAAACATAACTGGCTGGATCCCTTTAACTCGATTTTTCTTGAGATATTTTATGATTTACTACTTTTTTTGGTGCTTGAGGGTAGTTTAAAACTCTTTGTGGGGGTGGATTTTTATCAAAGCCAAAGGTGATACCCCTTTACGTGTTTTTTATGTTTCATATTAAAGAAAAGTGTGTTTTCTTTTTAATATTTGGAATTTTTTATTTTTTAACCCCCAAGCACCAAAAAAAAGTAGTAAATCATAAAGTATCTCAAGAAAAATCGAGTTAAAGGGATCCGGTCAGTTATGTTTAATAAAATGTGAGAAAGTTTAGAGTATAAAATTTAATTCAAGTACCCCTAGTTAACCCTTTGTTTAAGGGGATGTTTAGCTTCTAGAACAATAAATCTTGAATTTTGCACAAGTTCATGACCAGACAAAAATTTTGAGCACTTATACTTTACATTTTATCGATACCAATCGAAATTACACGGAAAGAAATTAGTGGGCTCTGCGCTATACATTATAAGATATTTGGTAACAGTGGCAAATTATAGTGATTTAAGCTATAGATTATAAGGGACACAATAACTAATAATGTTAAAAATAAATTGGAAACGATTATATATATTACAGACACGATTATATTTATTACAGGCACTATTATAAATTTACAGAAATTTTATTATATTATAAAAATTATTAGCACGGACAATAATTAAATCTATTTAAGCTATAAATGCCATACTATTTGTTATATTTTATTATTCACTAAACAATTAAAGTATTTCATATAAATTTTTACACTGACTGCCATAATTGTAAGAGAAAGCCTTGTATTTATATAATAAGCGATTATAATTTGCTTGGTATGTGTGTTATAGCGCTCCTAGCTATAATTTTTTTTTCCGTGTACAGGTGTTGGAAAAACAGGCTAAAAAACCTCTTTTTTACGGTCACTCTTTCTCCTTGCAAGTTGTGAAACTTTAAAGATTGCAATCGACTGGTTGGAGTGTAGTTATTTTCAGCATAAATACAAATTGTAACTTGCAATAAAGGTACTAAATTTAAAGGGTAACTCTACATCTAAAAACATTAAAAAAGGAGATGAGCCCTAAGGGAGCTACGCTCCTCCTAAAGGTATCTGTGTAAACCTACAAACTACAGCAACAACATCCTGAATAAGCCAATAACATTAATAAAGGCAATTATCCTGTGTAATTTTCATTTGGTAACTTTAACCAGGGACCTGTTTACTCTTGCAGGTGTATGTAAAATAGGTGGAAATTATCACTTTTCTGCCCCAAACTTTTTATGTATGGTTTTTTTGACAATAATAGAATATTATGATCCAAGGACGAGAAATAATGTTTCGCATGCGAAGATTGGGAATCGAGGCGTGAGCCGAGATTCACAACCGCGTAAGTCCGAGATTTATTTCTCGTCCGAGCATCATACGCTATTTTTTATTCGCTTTTAAACATATTTTTAACAAAAAAAAAACTAAAAATAATAAGTAAAATTAGTTTAAATTTGGTTATGTCAGTAATAAGGGACCGCAAAATAAAAGACAAACTCTTAACAAAAGTGTCACTTTTAACTTAACAAATACATAAAAATTGTACTCTTTATTGCAAATGGCCTTTAAAGCTAAAAATGTTTCCGCTTATGATGCTATACCGTGTGAAAATGATATGTGTAACTTTAGATACGAGTGTTTATACAAAAAGATATTTTCTTTTAGGCAAAGACATTTATTTTTGTCTAATCAGATCTTAGCTTTATCACAATATGTTATACAAATTACTGTGTGGCGGATTTTTACATTTGTTATACAAGATAGAAAAAATACACATTAATCAACTTCTTTCGTAAGCAATATATTACGAAAACTCGGAACTAAACTGGCGTTTCAGAAGAAAACTTAAAATGCCGCAGTAATACATCCTCAAATAGAGAAAAAAAATATTTGACGTTAACCTTTAATTACACAGGACCACAAAAAAAATACACTGCCCAGTAAGAGCTTTCCCATTTTACACCTCCGTGCGTTAAATAGATTTTTTATTATCAGATTCACTTTCAGCAACCTAAAAAACCTCAATATACAAATTTTCATTAAAACTACCCCCACCCTCCAGGGGGTGTATTTTTTTATTATCAGATTCATTTTTAGCTCCCTCAAAAACCCCTAAATACTAATTTTCACAAAAACTACCCTCCACCCCTTAGGGGCTAGAGTTGGAAAAATTTTATTATTCAATTCAGTTACGTCGTCCCCTAGAACCCCTATATACCAATTTTTTATTATCATATTGAATTTTTTATTATCATATTGAATTTCAACAACCTCAAAAACCCCTATACAGCAATTTTCAAATTTTTGTGAAAAATGATTTTATTTACCCCATTTGCCCCCGTTGCACCACCCCAATGTTTACCAAAAACAATCCCGAGCGAGAACTTTTGGTAACATACCTGTATGCCAAATTTCAAGTCTATAGCTTAAAGCGATCTTAAGTTATCGTGCCCACAAGATTTCCTGGACAGACCGATCGATCGATTGAAATCGATTTATTCCGACATAAAACGTCACAAAACGCAAAAATACGCAAAAAAAAATTAAAATTTTGGCAAGAATACAAGGCTTTCCGAAATTTTGAGAATTTTTAAAATGGGGAAGCAATAAAGTTAGTTTTTAATAAACCAAGCTATATTTTTTCTACGGGTTTTGGGGTGCTGAAAAAGAATATGGCAATGAAAAAAATTCTTCACCCTCAAAATCTTGAGATATAGCGCACATTGGGTTTTTCTGTATGCACTCAAGGCTAAAAAAACGCAAGATTTCAGAAAAGTTTTTTTTTATGAAAATATTTCTAACAAAAAATGATTCATGCCATAACTTGCAGATTTTAAATATCTACACTAGTTAATTTTTTAAAGGGCTATAAACTTTAAATATGGCACTTTTTTCGTGTTTTTTCGATATATTTCATTAAAAATTTTATATAAATAATAAAGATACAGCCAAAAATTTATATATCATAAAAATTTTCCACTCTGTGTATGGTTTTGAAACAAACTAGGGAGGTCTTTTATTGTCAAATTTGTTTATATCGCTAAAAAACCTTAAGAAAAACAGTCTGGTTAAGGGTATCAGAAGATGTTATGATATATTTGTTTTAACATGTGCAACGTTTGTACTCCACACCACCGGACATCAAAAAATATGTGTAATTTTTTTATAAAGCACATGTAATAATAATAATAATAATAATTTATTAAATCCGTAAGAGATTATACAATCTATGGATACGTCACAAATTAGGAATAAAAATATATAAATAATATGTACTACATGTCACAAACACATTAAAATCATTTGTTTACAATAATTAATTAATTAATTGGGTAAGCCCAGGAAATTATTTTCCCTAACTTCATCATAGTACTCTTCCAGTGTATAAAAGGGGTTATTTAAGAAGAAAGCCTTAATTTTGTTTTTAAAGGTGTTAAAATTTGTTATTCCCCTAATGAAGGGTGGAAGGTGATTGTAAACCTCCATCCCCCTGTATCGCGTCCCTTTTTCGTAGTTTACTGTCCTATGTCTTGGTGTGGATATAGCATTATTATGTAGTAGTATAACATATATAAATTTTTGGCTGTAGCTATATACTTATAAAAATTTTAATGAAATATATCGGAAAAACACAAAAAAATTGCTATATTTGGAGTTTGTGGCCCTCTAAAAAATTGACTAGGGTAGATATTTAAAATCTGCAAGTTATGGCACCAATCATTTTTATTTAACAATATTTCCATAAAAAAAGATTTCTGAAATCTTGAGGATTTTTGTTGTGACCTTGAATGCATACAAAAAAACACAATGTGCGCTATTTCTCAAGATTTTGAGGGTCAAGATTTTTTTTCATTATCATATTCGTTTTCAGTGTCCAAAAATACGTAGAAAAAATATACCTATGTTTATAAAAAACTAACTTTATTTTTGTTTTGTGGTCCTGTGTTATTTTTAACGGAGAAACCCTAGTTCAAAGATATTCATTAATACATAAATGCTTTTTTGGTCCCAAATGATTTATTACAATTATTTTAAAAAATTGCAATAACTAAGTATACATTATTATATAGAGCGTGTCAAAAGTACGTCCCTCCTTTAATCTTGGGGAACGTTCAAGTATTACGTAACGCAAATTTTGATCATTTTGGACTTTTATGGACCCCTCTGTAACGCTATTTTCCAATACCATTAACATGGGAGTAACACTCCAAAATTTTTTGGTGTAGGTATATTTGATATGCTAGAGGGGTAAGGAGGGATATTTTTTTAAATGGAAATGGGGGTCGCGTGATACATCACTTTAAAGCTTATAAAAATTTCTTTTCGACCATATATTTTTTTATTATTTAAACTTTTTTTCAAGATTTTACTTTTTTATTTATTTTTTTCTTTTTTTTGCTAAAAAATTCGACATTTTAAGATTTTTTTTGTAAAATTTTATTTATATCATTAACAATTAGTTTAAAAGTATAATTGACGTGTTTGCATCATAAAATAAACCATTTTTCAAAAATTGTTTGATTTTTTTAAAGAAATTTTGACAAAAATTTCCATTTTTAACCCTATTTTAACCCCCCAAAAATTGTTCCAAAAAAATAAAACAATATGTGGTCCACTAGAAAACTTTATAAGATTTAAAAGGATGTATCTCACGACCCCCTATTCCATTTAAAAAAATCACCCCTTGCCCCCCTAGCACCATTGTGTCCCCTAAACATATAAAATACATAGCAAAAAATTGTTGTGGTTTATGTTTTCCAAATTTGAAGTTAAAATCTTAAGCCATTCAATAGTTCAAGGGGGACGGACCTTAGACATGCACTATATATTAGTTGTATACAGTGCGGTCCAAAAGTCCCCCTTCTTAACTTCTGAACGAATTGAGATATAAAATTTAACATTAAAATACATAAGACAATTTAAGCTATCTTTTGTTGTTATATCATTGTGGAAAATGAATTTAGTCAGTCATCTTTTATGTCTTCTATGATGTGAACGAAGAGATATGTTTAGCTTTTATTATAAAATGTGGGTTACCCCTACCCACTAGACACTAGAGATCAGTAGCGCAGCCACTAGAAAACTAAACTAGAGTTTACAGATTTAGTGTCCTTAGGTACGGGATATAGGAGGGAATGTTCTTGAATGAAAAGGGGGGTGATACACCATATTAAGGGCCATTAAATTCCCGGTAACGTTAATAGCCCCCAAATCAAATATATACCAAAAAATTATTTTGGTTACGTTATTTAACTGTTTTAATCTTCGAGTTGATATTTTAAGCCAGGCGGACTTAAGACACGTACTGTATAAATAGTGTTCTTAGATACCAAAAAATTATTTGGGTTACGTTATTTAACTGTTTACATCGGCACTTAGTGCTACTAAGAGTGCCGATGTATTGAAATCTTCGCCGAAAAGTCAAAACCTTTGACCACGTTTTTTTTTCACATTTCTCGACGTTTTAGACCATTCTAGTCGAAATCAGTAAAAAAAATTTGCGTCCGTCTGCCTGTCTGTCTAGGTGTAAACTCTCTAAATCCATTTCTACATGAGATATCGACTTGCGGTTTTTTGCATATTGTTTCTTATCGTATTCCGAAGAGATTTTGTGGGTAAACGATTTAAAAATAGGGTAAAACTCCTATTTTTTTTTGTTTATAATTAAGGCAATTATTATTGTATTTGGTTAATTTATCACTTATATAAAAGATAATTTTAAATTTGTCAAAAAATGTTATAAACAACGTTTTCCTAAAACGCCTTGTTTTCGAGATATTGGCGTTTAAAGCAGTAGAAGGTTTTTTTAGCATATCTCACATATTTATATCCCGATTTCAAAAAATTATATTTTAAATAAAAGCTCTTTTTAAGCCCTATAAAAAATGTTATATACAGTTTTTTGCTAGAATATAATGTTTAAAAGATACAGAATTTAAAATCAAACAAAACACCTAGTTTGAAATTTGCAAACTAGATGGCTCTAGTGTACAATAGTGCCGATGTTTTGACAGGGTGCTTGCAACGTTTCATCTAATTTAATCTTCAAGTTGATATCTTAAGCCAGGCGGACTTTAGACACGTACTGTATAAATAGTGTTCTTAGATTGTAACATTTTATTGCATATAAAGCCCTACTATGTTATAGGTATAAAGTTTTATGTTTTTTAATAGATCTATTAAAAAACATAAAACTTTATAAACTAGACCATTAATCTATTTGATCTCATAAAAAAGTTATAAAGTCTACAATTGTTTTCAGTTTCTAAACTATTCAAGATTAATCTATAATCAATATCTATTAAATATTGAGAAAATCTAATTTTGCTTTGCTGTTTAAAAGTTTAAAAAAAATCGGAAAAATTTATTCGGGCATTTTTTCTATGCATATTTTCATGAATTCGAAAAATTGTTTAGTAGAACGTAGATAAATATTAGTTCCAATTCCAATTTCAATAATGGCATTTTCCTATAGGATGGTTTGCCAGCTCGATCTACTATTATTTACGGCCTACACAAAACCGTCTCACTTTTTAGTGTTGTTTGCGCAGGCGCCAACTTATAAAACTCATAAAAAGTTATCCACGTGTACAACGAAATAAATTGATTTTAAATTTAACATCACATTAATAATCACGATTCACTTAAAACTTTACAATTAAACGAATACTTTCACGACATTACATAAAATAAAAAATAAAATTAATCAAGTCCTGTGCATATCTGCAAGGCTGATTCTGGAGTAAATCCGCCAAAGCGGTCACATCCGTCCCTTACAAAGACCACGCTGCGGCTCATAAACATTAGTTCGAAATTGTAAATCATTACTCTTTTGTTTTAATGGCAGTAAAATCATTTTATTTAATGGAAAAATTTGAATTAATTTTTTATAACTGTAAAAACAAAACGCATTTTTAAAACATGATGTTATAACGTACTTTGTTCATATTCTATATTGATTTTAACAAAAATAATAAAAATTTTCGTGCCAAATTTTTGTTTTTACAACGGTCAGTGAATATTTTATTAACCGTGCTTGTTTAGGTTTTTTTAACTTTAAAACAGATTTAATAATTTCACATAAAAACTAGATGAACAGTTAGTTACAAGAATCTTATCAAAACATTGGGCTTTTTGAATTGTTATAAAAAGGAAAGTTTTGTAAGTATGCAATCCACCTGCGCGTCACCTAAGTTGCATAATTTATTAAAGTATTATAGTTATTTATAATACAAGAGCAAAGTTAAAGTTTTTTTTAGTAGGTTTTTAGAAGTCGAGGGCCTCCGGCCTCAGGGTAACAAACCTACGAAATTAGAATTTAACTTTTCGATTGATTTTTTTATTCGATTGGACAATTAACATTAACATTACTAATCAGGAGTCCACACGTGCCCACAAACGGAAATAGGTTTAAAAAAAGCAAGATTAGATAACTATTAATTATGTAAGCAAAGGGTCTGTAAAAAGTCCAAACCTTTGAGAACGAAATCCTAATGAGCACTAGTTCTTAAATAGTGGTAAAAGTTCTTCTGCAGACTATATTCATCAGTAACAAACTGCAATTTCTTTTGCACAATTCTAATAGTGTTTTTGTTCCTGATTTCGATTTTGTTTAGATCAAATATATGTTTCCACTTTAAGAAAAGCCATTCCAAAATTTTATATAAATTAAAATTTGTCATTTTTGGAGGCTCATATTTAAATCATTATAGCAGCTACAAAAGTTTTTTCTACTTTAAATTAAAGTTACATTTTTGCTTTATAGAATAATTACGAAAAATGTGTGGAAATCATTTTAAAAGTTAAGTTGAGGAATAGCTTTTGATGCCTCTGCAGTGATGTTTAAAGGAAGGTGAATTTATCTTTGCTAAGCAGTTTTTATAGATTTAACCTCAAATTTATTATATTTGTCAAGCCCATGTGTTTGTCAATTTTGCTAAATATGACATATACTGCCCAAAATAGTCTTAAACAGCAACACTGAATCGTCATTGAAGATGTCTTGAAAACTAGTCTTCAGATGGACACTGGAAGTGAAATCCATATACTTTTCTTTACGATTTTATAGAGCAAGCATGTAACTTTAATTCAAGCTATAGAAAACCTTTGTAGGTGCTTTAATAAATTATTTATTGTTCACCTAAAATGATTTTTTTAAATTTTTTCAAATTTTCGGCAGGGTATTTCTCAAAAACGGAAAGAGATAGACATTTCCTCTAAACAAAATCGAAATCAGCAACAAAAACACTATTAGAAATGTGCAAAAGAAATCGCAGTTTGTTACTGTTGTTTAGCATGCATTCTGCGAAAAAAACTTTTACCACTAGTACTAGTGCTCATTAGGATTTAGTTCTTAGAGGTTTTGAAGTTTACAGACAAAGTAATAAAATTAATAACACTAGGCAACAAATCTCAACTTTTTTTTTGCCCCGATCGCAAAGTAAATTTTTCTTAATTCGAGGGCGTAGAAACCGAATCTGACCTTAGAAAAATTTCAGCACCTAAAATTTTTGAGATATACATATATATAAAAGTCCAGGAAATAATGACTTTTTTTTTCAAAATCTTAAAAAAAAGAGTAGGATTTTGAAAATTTTAGAGTATATTAAAAAAAAATACGAGGAAGTCAAAAATATATATGCCAAGGACCTACTGTCAGAGTAAGTACGCGAAAAAAAAATAAAAAGCTTAAAATGAAAGTGCAGAGTTTACTTAATTGCTCTTTTGTAGCAAAACTATCTAATCTGCCTAAAAATTTTATAGGATTTGTAGATTATAAAATTCTCTACAAAAATATTTATACAAATATTTTTTTATTTTGCTTAGTTTGTTCGTAAAAGGTAAATAAATGAAAAAGAAACAAAATTAAAGTACACAGTGTAAACTTTTTTCCCGAGCCCAAAAAATATATTTTTCTTATCAATTTAAAGGCACAGAATCCAAATTTGAACTTAAAAAAAAAACAGCACGTCTTATTTTTTAAATTTTAGTACAGGCAATTATGCAAATTTAAAAATAATTTATAAAACAAAATATTGTGTATTTTTTTTTTGTTTTTTTAATTGTTCTACATCATAAAAATGTTACTTTATTACATAAGAACCATATTACGTAACATTTTTTTAGTTCATAGAGATAAGCTTGTCCCCTTATGCACCCTTCTTCTTACCCTCCACCCCTACTTAGTTTTGTCACATTATCCATTTTTTTTAATATTTTTTTTTATAATATCCCTATTTTTTCTACCTATGAATTTAAAGTTTCCATGTTTTAAGTTGGGTATTTTTTAACTAATATTGAGTCGCCGAATCTAAATTGTCCTTGGAATATTTTTATCTCCCATGATTTTAGAACAAAATAGGGATAAGATAATGATTTTTTATCTCATTTTTCTCAGAAAACTTAGGTAATAGAAATATTCTGAGGCCAGATTCGGTTTCAGCGACCCAAAGTTAGTTAAAAAACATATGACTCCAATTAGGGCAAGAAACCGTGTTGCCTAGTGTAATTAATAGGCATCTAATATTGCTATTTTTTTAAAACCTATTTCCACTTGGGGGGACGTGTGTGCTGTTAAAAAAAATTATTCGGAAAAATGTATTCTGGAATTTTTTCTATGCATATTTTCATGAATTTGAGCAAAAAAAATTGTGTTTAGTAGAACGTAGATAAACATTATTCGAAATTGTAATTCATTACTCTTTTGTTTTAATGGCAGTAAAAAATCATTTTATTTGATGGAAAAATTTGAATTAATTTTTTATAACTGTAAAAACAAAACGCATTTTTAAAACACGATGTTACAACGTAGTTTGTTCATATTCTATATTGATTTTAACAAAAATAATAAAAATCTTCGTGTCAAATTTTTGTTTTTACAACGGTCAGTGAATATTTTATTAACCATGCTTGTTTAGGTTTTTTTAACTTTAAAGCAGATTTAATAATTTCACATAAAAACTAGATGAACAGTTAGTTATAAGAATCTTATCAAAACATTGGGCTTTTTGAGTTGTTATAAAAAGAAAAGTTTTGTAAGTAGGCAATCCACCTGCGCGTCACCTGTTCCATAATTTATTAAAGTATTATAGTTATTTATAATACAAGAGCAAAGTTAAAGTTTTTTTTAGTAGGTTTTTAGAAGTCGAGGGCCTCCGGCCTGAGGGTAACAAACCTACGAAATCAGAATTAACCTTTTCGCTTGGTTTTTTTATTCGATTGAACAATTTACATTAACATTACTAATTAGGGGTCGTTCATAAAATACGTCACGCAAGTTGACCAACATTCATACACTTCATACCCCGTTTCTCGCGTTATTAAAGGAAGTAGAGATATTATATTTTGGCTACGAATACTTTTGAAACCGTTCTATAAATATTTTAAATATTAAAACTGATTTTACAATTGAAATTTTGTGTTCGTGATTTATTTATAGCCAGATTAACCGGTTAACCATATATTTTGAGGTTATGTTATAGAAGAAATTTTAATTTATATGAAATGATTATAATACTTGTATCTGGTCATAAAGAACATATAGTTCAAGACCAAAAGTGTGCCGCAGGAGTTTAAAGTGATTTAAATTCAATGATTTAGAGCATTGGCGCACCCAGGATTTTTCTTGTAGGTGGGGCCAAGCCATACTAAAACAAAAAAAAAAGATATTTTATTCCTTCCAGAAAAATTGTTAAAACAAATGTAAAAAAATAAAATTGAAGGAATTTGGGAGGGGGGTGATACAGCCCTCCAAAAGGCCAATGCTATATCCCTTCCTCTAAATCATTATTTAAAATGTAGCTTTTTAAGATAGGTTTATTAGTACTATTTCAAAACTAAAGTTTGGTACAAACTTACCGGCCGGTTTGTACATTCGTTTGACTAGAGAGCAGATGGTGCCAGACTTAACATTTTTCAATAAAATCGAATTCGTCAACTTGCCCCTGCACCAACTAGCCCCGGTCTCCCCTACTTACATTATTAAAGGATGCCCGTAAGATTAAAATTGTAGACAGTTTTAGGGGTGTCCGTAACAATAGACACTTCCTAAATAAAATATTATATTCAAAAACTCATTTCGAATTTGCGCACCATTTCCTTTCCACAGGGTGGTCCAAAAAAAACCGGACATTTTTTAAACCCTTATAACTTCTTTGCCTTTTGACCGATCTATACCAAATTTGAAATGAATATACTAAAAACATGAAAGATTTGAAAGATATTTTTTTTACTTAAAATATTATTATATTGTTCAGTGATTAAGCTTTTTCCAAAGGGGTTATTTTAAAGCTTTGGGGATTAGACCAAAATGTATAATATGATAACTTTCCGTTTAAATTTTAATTTAAAATTGTAGATTATTTCTAATTCATATTTTTCCGAAAGGCTACAAATTGCAATAAGTGATTTTTAAACATAAAAAAACTGATTCAGTAGGTGTGTTATTTATCTGACATCTCTCAATATTACAAATAAATTAAATTATATTAACAACTGTCTTATTTTCTAACAATAATATAAAACCATATTATGGCACAGGATCTTTGTTGGTTATTGGTAGTAATAATTCCATATTGATTTACAAAAATTCCCATCATCCATTATTTTAAAAGCACTTTTTTTCGTTTTGACAAAAACTATATTTATTTCTTATTTTTCTACACAATTTTATTTTTAAACATTCATTCTTTATTGTTCATCTTTAAAATATATATCCACTACAAAGCAGTTTATTACGTTTTTCTCAGTTTTTTCAATTTGACATACTATTTTTTGAGACATGTCAAAATTACTTTTAGATAACCGCCTACTTAGGCCCAGTTTTAAAAACCTGGTTTAACTTTAAGCGAGGCTCCTTTACTATGGAAACATTTGTTGCAACAATCGTTTCCATGACAGACAGGGTAGGCTAAGATTTGAGCGAGGTTTGTACAACCGGGACTTAATCAAATTTTTCAAACCTAAAGGTCTATTTAACGCTATCTGTAGCCTTTCGGAAAAATAATTATAAAAAACAAATTTCAATTTTAAATTAAAAGGTAAACACACATAACTATTGAAGAAAGGCCATTTAACGTAACGCAGACGAAAAGTTATCATTTTTTACATTTTGCTCTAATCCCCATGGCTTTGAAATAACCCCTTTAGATAAAGGTTTCTTACTACTAAATTTGATAATAATTTAAATAAGTAAAATTATCCACCGAATCTTACATGTTTTGGACCATTCATTTCTAAGTATGTAAAGATCGCTCAAAAGGCAAAGAAGTTATGAAGTTTTAAAAAGTGTCCTGTTTTTTTTTTGGGCCACCCTGTATGTTGTCCAATTAAAGTTGATAATTGTCTTGGAACATGACGAGTTGTGTATTACACTGCGTAGTTTACACAATGTGTAATTTGTAATTGATTTATTGCAGCCAGAGCGGATTCGCCTGCATGTCATTTTATCGGAGGGACGTCCACGTCATCGAGGTACAAATTGGATCCCACACCAAACGTCAGGAGGATGCCTGTGGCCCGACATTTTTCAACAGGACCAATTTGCCATACGTCACATTAGTCAGTGAGTAAAAGGCTCATTCCAGGCCACTCCAGCATACCATTTTCCCTACCATCCCCGATTTGAACATGAATTTATATTTTTTAAATAATATTTTATATATTTTGTGTATTTTAAAATTTTGTGTTCGTTCTTGTATACCGAGAAGAAATATATTTATGGCATAATTATTTTAATTAGGATCTATAATATATTTAAGGCGTATATATATTTACAGTATTATTAATTTGAGGCATTTCGCTTCAATGATTATATCGATAAAAAATCTAAAACAGAAAATAAAATTAAAAGGTTATTATCAGGCGCACCTATTTCTAGATGCGCTGGTAAGGTATTGCGTTTAAAATAATACTTATCTGCTATATCTTCTTTACCTAAAAAATATTATTAGTTAATACCTTACCAAAGTTTAAAAATTTTGCCTAAATAAAGAATTTTTAATAAAATTCTTGATAAATCGTTAAAATAATTAAAAAAGAACGAAAAACTGAATAAAAGTTAACTTCTAACGTTTCGAGATCTAATCTGATCCAGTTTTCAAAGAAAATTATTAGTTTTTGAAAGAATTTTTGCAATATTTAGATTTATCAATCAAAATATGACAAATGTCAAAATATGTCCTTTCGAGGTAATGGAAACAAAGACACCCGTAACAATAAAAAGGTGTAGAGAAATTAATTTGGAAAAGGCGTATATTATTGATAAATAAGCGGGTTAAGGGTTAAAAAAAAATTATTATCAGATTCAATTTCAACAACTTTAATATATATATAGTATACCAATTTTCACGTGCCCATTGTAAACATTTAAAATCAATTGGCTATAAAAATAAGAATATTGCCTATAATAATAAATGGGCCCCCGCTGGATAGAAAAAAATTGTTCTAAAATTCAGTTTTAGCCACCTCAAAATACAAATTTTTAAATTTTTGTAAAAAAATTATTGTATTTTTCCTATTCTAGATAAATATATGCTATTTCCTTTTTAAAACAAGAATATCAATACATTTTAAATTTATTACAAAAAATATTTTTAGAGTACTAAATCAAAAGTAATATTTTTAAATTTAAATTTTATTCATAACAAATGTTTTGCCATACATTATATTTTTTAATTTAATTCAAACTTTGTAAGAGAAAAAAATTGTTTTAAATGCAACAGCAAATGGACAGTAATCCAATACGTTAGGCAATATTAATTTAGGTCTTCAATACCAACCCAAAAAGAAAATTCCCTAATAATATTATATTTGGATTTTATCACAGTGCAACAAAAAATGTGCATGATATGCAAAATTATTAAAGAATACATAAAACAGCTTATTAAACACAAAAACGAGTACAAAATCGCGGTATTTATTATTGACAGTCATATGAAATAAAAAAAAATCCCCAAAAAAAAATCAAAAAAATAGAACGAAACGTGCTATCATCGTATGTTTTTGATGTTTTGATGTTTGTTTGATGTAAATTTTAAATCTATTAAGGTTCAAAAAGTTATAGGGCACGCAACTTAAAAATAAGAAATATCCCAACACCATTTAATTAAGTTTAACTTAAAACTTCCCCATGAAAAAGTTACTTGTAACTGAGAGGATAATTAAAAAGTTCTTAATATATCTAAGGAAATAAAATTTAATGTGAAATATTTAGGCTATTAATTAGAGGTGTCCCTCCACAAACTTTATATTATGTTGGAAAGTGCGATAAGCGTCATTTATTTAAAAATTTAATTTAATAATTAAAAGTGTCAGTCATATGAAATAAAAAAAAATTCCCAAAAAAAAAAAATCAAAAAAATAGAACGAAACGTGCTATCATCGTATTTTTTTGATGTTTTGATGTTTGTTTGATGTAAATTTTAAATCTATTAAGGTTCAAAAAGTTATAGGGCACGCTACTTAAAAATAAGAAATATCCCAACACCATTTAATTAAGTTTAACTTAAAACTTCCCTATGAAAAAGTTACTTGTAACTGAGAGGATTATTAAACAGCTTGTTTTTTTTATATTTTTAATATAAAGTGTATACAGTAAATGGACTGCCGTTTTTTTAGATTAGATAAAGAAAGAAGTTCTAAAGAGAGAAATAAAAGTATAATTATTATTGTTTTAAAATAAAATTATGCATATTTTAGGTAAAAATAACATTTTAGATTATATTTTAAATTACATTAAGGTAAGATATTTGTTTTTTTTTTAAATAAAAAACTATTTTTTTTTTAATTTTTACACAAATGCGTACAGTAGGTCTTAAATTTCCTAGGGAACTTATGACCTACTCCTTAATTTGATAATAAATATCCCGTTGTGTAAAGATTTTGTACTTATTTTTGTGTTCAATAAGCTGTTTTATGTATTCTTTAATAATTTTGCATATCATGCCCATTTTTTGTTGCACTGTGATAAAATCCAAATATTATATTATTAAGGAATTTTCTTTTTGGGTTGGTATTGTAGACCTAAATTTATGTTGCCTAACGTATTGGACTGCTGTCTATTGTACAAAACGCACTTTGGTACAAAAATTTGTCATTTTGACAATTTTTTTCTTTTTGTAAAATGCTGTGAAGCTGTGAAGCTGCGAGGAGCATAATAAACGTTAAAATCACATAGGGTAGACCGGGGACAATTGAAACATTTTTTGTTTTTGTTTTTTTTTCTTCGCGGGTATCGCAAATTTCTAAATTACAAAGTGAGTTATAGGGAGTATATTCAATCGGGGTTTTGTTTATATAATATCGTTAACCCTTAATGATATTTAAATAAGATATTTAAAAAAATGTTGACCTTGTCAAACTGTTTCAATCGTCCCCGTGCCGGGGACAATTGAATCATATACCTGGGACAATTGAAACAGAATTTAGTTTAAACAAATTTTTACTCTAGTGCAAAATTTAAAATAATAATACTGAAAATCATACAAAAACAAATACAAAATACATAAAAACCGACCGTAAAAAACATTTACTCTGACAAGCAATTATGACAGATATAAAAATCTTCTTGTCGAATGCATTCCTCGTGTGACCAATGCTGACATTCAATGCACCGAACCCATTTCTCTCCAGAACGACTTCTGCCATATGGTTCTAGGCAAACTAGACAATAACAATCATCTTCGTCGCTGCTGCTCTGTGTCTGATTGTTCTGGGGGTACTTTGGGTTTAATGGGCTGTCGAACTTCTTTGGGTTTACTTTTTAACTCGGTAAGTTTTCTCTTAACTTGCTTTTTCTTTTTCGCTTCATATTCTCCTTGCTTATTCTTTTTGGTTTCATGCTCTTCTTGAATAGCTTTTTTCTCGGGAGTGTCTGTATAAATTGCAGACTTTCTACTTTTTCGTTTGCCAGCTATTTTTCTAGGAGGCGCTTTCGACAACGGTCTTACATTTCTGGCGAAAATACCGCCTTTGAGGTACTTGGTCCTGCGTCATCGCAAGCCTTTAAATTGCTGGCTGGTACTGGCAGAAAGAGAGCGCTTGGTGATTCTGTCGGAATGTGAGTGCTTGGTGATGTTGGTGGAGTACGAGTGCTTGATGATGCTAGTGGTTTGTTAGCTGAAAAAGGATCAGAGCTGGAAGATGGCTCAATGGTCTTTGCCTCTGCAGCTGTAGTGGTATTCGCAATTAAGTTTTCAGCTAGTCTATCCGTGACATATGACGGCGCAAAGTCTATTTCAGTAAATATGTCTCTATTAAAGGGACTTATTCCGGTGCAAATAAATCCTGATACAATGTTTGATTGTGTGAGGGCCAATGGTAGTATGACTATTCTGGGGATGTCGTAAATTGTCATTGTTTTGCCTGGATTATTTTTCATCCAGGCATCACAACTTGAATTTACAGCCTTTTTAAAAGGACCGTAGACAGATCGATCCAGCGGCTGTAACTTATGGGAACAGTGCGGCGGGGGAAATGACAAGACGACAATACCATTTTCTTTACAGAAGTCCAAGCACTGTATGTTTACGTGCGACTGGTGGTTATCAAGTAAAAGCAAAACTTTTTTTTCAATTGAAGAGTTAGTATGTTTTTGAAAATGTTTGAGGTATATCAAAAACTCATCTTCTTGCATCCAGCCGCTCGAGTTTCCTGCTCCAATACACCCCACTGGACCATCACTTATAAAGTGATCCTTGTATCTTAGCCGTGGAAAAATAAAAATGGGAGGCACACTGTTACCAATAGCATTTAAAGCTAAAGCTACGGTAACCAGCGTACCCCTTTCCCCTGATGTAAGTGCGCCTACCTGTTTGGTTCCTTTTTTGGCTATAACTTTAACTGGTTTTTGGACCGTCGTAACCCCTGTCTCGTCAATATTATAGATATCTTTCGGTTCAAATTTGTACCTGTCCAATACATTAGCCAGGTTGTCAAAAAAAACTTTTACGTTCGTGACGTTAAAGCTGGTTGCTCTGGAAAGACTTGTGGGTTGAGCACAGCGGATTGAAAGTTCTGGATTTCGCTTCATAAATCCAGAGAACCAATCTTCTCCTGCCATGGCATTTTGTCTCCATGTATCAGGCACGTTTAACGAATATTTTACAGCCAATTGATAGGCTAGTTTTCGAATTTCTTTCGGCGGTAATCCGTAGAATATATTTGCTGTTTTAATAATATATTCAACAAAACTTTTTTCTTGGTTAACGTCGAATACCCGTCTCACACAATGATAACCCATCTTGACAGGAGTAGTGGATCCTTGATCAATTGCCTGCTTTTTCTTTTTAATAAATCTACCCAATGATACGTGGTTTAGTCCAAATTTACCTGCCGCAGACCTTATGGATGCCTCATTCTCGGCAACTTCTTTATAGGCATCTTCATAATCCAAAACGGATATTAAAGCTCTTTCCTTTTTCTTATTCGTGTTCGTGGCATTCTAAAACAAAATAATCGCTCTTAGATCCCATGACATAACGCATTAGATAAACAATATGAAAAAAATCACGACGGGGACGATTGAAACACGTTTCAACCATCCCCATGTTATTTGTTTCAATTGTCCCCGCAACGCATTTTTAGGTAAACACTCAAATATTTTCTTACTTGTAGAAAACAGATATAATTTAAACTGCTCCGACTAAAGGAGATATACCAAAAAAACTAATTAAAATAGTGGAAACTAGATACTTACTTTCGTATTTCTTGTGTTACATTTGTTTGATCACTGGAAAAGTTTACTTTTATAGGGCAAAAACACGTTATCGGGACGCGCACATCCACACTCAACTGATGTCAGTGACCGACTGATTGCTACATGCGGCATCTAAAGGCGCTTTGTTTGATACATGTCCGCGTGATTTAGGCCTCGAAATTTTTAGAATATGGCGGTCGTTTCAACTGTCCCCTGTGTTTTAATTGTCCCCGGTCTACCCTAGGTAGTAATTTTAAAAAAATAAACAAACCTAGATAATAATTCTTATGAGTTGGCAAATATTTCAAAAATAGTTTATTTTAAGGAAAAATGATTAAAGTCACGAATAACATGCATTATATGTATTGCCACGATGACAATTGAATGCCTTTACGCACGCAGTTATCATTAATAATAATAATTAATTATAATTGTTATAAATTGTATAACAAACCATAAACGGAGATTGTCACGCATACAAAACAACACTGTCAAAAATAAAATAAAATTAGGGCAATAGAAATTTTGTGCTTGATATTATATCAATGATATAGTCATGGGTAATGTCAATTGTTTTTACTATATGACATCCTTGTACCTAAAAAGTTACATAACCTCAAATAATTATTTATTTTTTTATTATAATTATAGAAGGCTGACAGAATTGACAAACAATCTGCCGGCAAGTCAAGCCAACCTAAAAATTTTCATTTTAACATAGACTTGGGTACAATATTTTTTTTGTGCTGGCCACCCCTACTGAAAATCTCTAGTAGAATCGAGTAGAACCGAGTAACATTTTTACTGGGTTTTACTCGGTTTTACTAGGAAACTGATTTACCCGGTTTTACTCGGGAAAATATTATAATTTCGAGATTTTTACTGGTTTGAGCTAGGGTTTTAAAAAGCAGTAAAAATTTTTCATTAACCGACCACAGACCAGTAAAATTTTATACTCGGTTTTGGTCGAATTTTACTAGATAGTAAAATCCGAGTAAATTTTTTTACTCGGTTTTACTAGAGATTTACTAGACATTTTCAGTAGGAACGTCATGCAACATCATATTCACTTGTTTTTACAATCTAAAATTTATAAAAAGTCACATAACCTCAAATAATACAGGGTTATTCACGGAAGTGGCCTATTAAACGTTTATGGAGAACCAATAACTTTGAAAGTCTGCTAATTTGCACTTTGGGGTTTTTGAATATGGGCAATCGATTAAAAATGTTTTCATGCTTGTGCCACTTCCGGTTGTACCGGAAGTGGCACTCAACTTTAATTTTTTAAATGGAACACCCCATATATTTTTTAATTTTTTAAATTTGCATAAAATTTGCTTTATTTTAATGTATAACACGTTATGTCCATCTCCAGTAGTTTTTGAGTTATTCAAGTTTTTAGCGAAAATAAGCAAATTCAAGCACCCCTGAAAACAATAATTTCTCCTTGATTTTTTAAATTGAAGAAAAGTTGTTTTGTATTTTGCTCAATGATGGTTAAGCGAATCATTCTAAGCTAAAATGGAATCCAAAATTTATACAGGGTGTCTGGAAAAGCAGGTCAAACTTAACAAAATTAAAATAGCCATAACTCTTTTTTTTTAATGACACCCTACATTTTTTTGTATTTCTTTAAATAGAGAATTCAATTTTCTTTAAAATAAGTATAGAATACCCTATACCTAACTTTAACCGTTTTCGACCTATTTGCAAATTAATGTGAAAAAGAAGTATTTTGCAATATTTCTGCAATTACGTAAATTTTTAAAATTGTATTGTGTTTTTATTTCTTTTAACCTAAAAAGTCCAAACCTAAATGTTATCGTTCTTATCGTGATAAATTAGTGTAAAATAATGGCAGAGGCTTATTCTTACCCTGTTATTTTGGATTTATTTGCTATTTTTGGTGAAAATGATAAAATAATTAGTAGAACCTGCAGAAACTTTAATACAAAATATCCTGATTTACCAAGAATGTCATGTAAAAAATTTAGAAGAATACACAAAAATTTTTCGCAATTTGGAAAAGAAAATGCAGTGAAATCTCTTACGAAACCAATTACAAACAACGAAAATAACGAAGTCAATGTTTTGGGTTACTTTTATGCATATCCACATGCCTCAATTCCTGCAGCTAGTTACGACTTGGGAATTTCCTATTCAAGCATCCAAAGAATTTTAAAAAACCACAAGATGCACGATTACAAAAAGCAAAAAATACAGGCCTTAAAACCTAATGATTTTCAAAATAGAGTGGACTTTTGTGAAAATCTTTTGATAAATATTCAAGAAAAACCAAACTTTTTAAAAAGAATAATTTGGACGGACGAGGCTAAATTTTCTCAACAGGGTATTTTTAACAGAAGAAATGTACACTACTGGGCGCATGAAAATCCAGTTTTAAGGTAAATATAATGATCTTTGAGGTAAATAAATAAAAATCGATTAATTTTTCTGGCCTATTTTATAAAATATAACAAATTTTAACAGAAATACGGCTGTTTCACAATAATTTGCAAATAGCTCAAAAACGGTTAAAGTTAGGTATAGGGTATCCTGTACTTATTTTAAAGCAAATTGAATTCTCTATTTAACCAAATAAAAAAAAATGTAGGGTGCCATTTAAAAAAAATGAGTTATGGCTATATTAAATTTGTTAGATTTGACCTGCTTTTTCAGACACCCTGTATAATTTTTGGGTTCCATTTTAGCATAGGATAATTCGTTTAAGCATCATTGAGCAAAACACAAAACATCTTTTCTCCAATTGAAAAAATCAAGGAGGAATTATTGTTTTTAGGGGTGCTTGAATTTACTTATTTTTCGCTAAAAACTTGAATAACACAAAAACTACTGAAGATAGACATGAAGTATTATACATCAAAATAAAGCAAATTTAATGCAAATTTTAAAAATTAAAAAATATATGAGGTGTTCCATTTAAAGCTCAAAGTTAAGTGCCACTTCCGGTACAACCGGAAGTGGCACAAGCATGAAAATATTTTTAATCGATAGGCCATATTCGAAAACCCCAAAGTGCAAATTAGCAGACTTTTAAAGTTATTGGTTCTCCATAAACGTTTAATAGGCCACTTCCGTGAATAACCCTGTATAAGGAGCCTTCTGATTCTATTTCAACGTTAAGACATAAACTGCTTGAAAGTCAAGCTAACCTAAAAAATTTCATATAAAAACAAAAATAATTTAGTTTCATCCCAAATATAACAAAAAACACATTTTCCTACGATCCTCTATGAAAATGACATTTAGCACTATCTTTTGTTCTTTAGAAAACGCCTCATATCGCACTAGTTTGATATTTTTA
Organism: Brachypterus glaber; assembly: GCA_958510825.1. Lineage (NCBI taxonomy): Eukaryota > Metazoa > Arthropoda > Insecta > Coleoptera > Kateretidae > Brachypterus > Brachypterus glaber. Next base: position 47,959,518 of record OY294044.1, read on the forward strand.
TATCACACTCGTGTGATATTTATGTATGGAGGTTTGCCTAATTTTATTTAGATATTTACCTCGTAGATTCTACGAATTTTATTCACCTTCTTTTATAAACCATTTTCCACCTTTTACCACAGCCTTTTATATCTTTTAAGTGTTTTAATTCAAATATTTCTGTTTTTCATGTCAAAAATAGAAACTATAGTTATAACGTTACTATTTTGACCATTACTTTCTAGTCTAGACAGTCTAGATCTTATAAAAATTACTTAATATTTTATTTAGTTACCTTACCTTATATGGCAGCATAACCACAGAAATCTGATTTAATAGGCAAACTCAAGTTTTAATTTATTTAGGAATACGCAACCCATTAAACATTGTATTAAATATAAAAATAAGAAAACTAAATCTAAATAAAAATCATATTTCCTGTTTGACATACCTACATATATAAATTTGTATGCTATTTATAATTATTTTGTACTAAAAATTAATAAAAAATAGAAAATTTTAAAATAAGAAACTTCATATTTTTTCGGGATCGTAGGAAAAATAGTGTACATAACTCGTTAGAAAGTGTATTTCATACACTCGTGGGGTTTACTTACTCGCCTGGCGGCTCGCGTGAAATATACACTAGTTATGTAATATACTATTTTTGCGGGTAAAGCTTTTTACACTTTTGTCAAATATCAAGTTTCTAGCTGTGAAACTAATTTAATTCAGTAGATTTTTCTTTTAAGCTATTTTTTTAATGCGAAAAATGCTTAAAAAATACATTGGTAAAAGGGACTAAAAGTCCATTATTGTAAAGAAAGTCCGCTGCGCACTGTATATTGATTATTTTACCATTAAAATTATCTGAAAGAGAAACTTAGAGTTTGGTACTTAAAAATAATGGTTTCCTTGTTATTACCAGTCATCGGCGAACTTCCAGTGCTCGCATAGGCGCCGCGTCGATTCTAGCGTTGACGCGAGGTTTTAAATATTTACATTTTTATTTCATTTTATCTTGATTTTTTTAAACGATTCCATTTCCAAACGAGTTAGGTGGGAAAAAAGTTATAGATAAATAAAAATTAAAAACTTTCGTAAGATAAAAATCGAATATGTATAGTCAATATTGTTGTGTGTAACAAATTAGTCGTCAAATGTTTCGATTTAGTGGCCTTTACAATAATTTCCCTCATAATTCGGCTAAATTATTCCGTAAGCCTATGTTTCTGTGTTTATTTTCAACGTTGATGAGTCATAACTGAGTTTATGCCGATTACTGGTTATTACATTAGAAACTATAAAAATTATTTAATGTTCAATTCCTTTTTCAAACTTTTTACATTTAAATAGAAAAATTTTCTTATTTTTTTGCATCACTATGTTGTTTGCTTAATATGTATAAGCAGGGCTCGGTGAAAAAAAGAACAACATTAGAAAAAGACATGGAAAACATGTTTTTTCCACTTTGAGTTTTCGTTAAAATTTGTATTCTAGGGGTTTTCAGATTGCTGAAAGTGAATCTGATAATAAAAAAATTCTTACTCCACCCCCCGAGGGGCGGGGGGTAGTTTTTGTGAAAATTGGTATATTGGGGTTTTTGAGGTTGCTGAAAGTGAATTTGATAATAAAAAAATCCATTTCACGCGCGAAGGTGAAAAATGGGAAAGCTCTTTTACTGGACAGTGTATTTCAAAAAAATTCTGAAATTAATAAGAAAGTTATCTATCTGTCGTCAAAATCAAATTGACAGGAAACATACATGGAAACATACAGGACACACAGTGCTGATGATTCCCAAAAAGGATGAAATGGTACTATTCACTGTTTCCTGTCAATTTGATTTTAACGACAGATAGATAACTTTCTTATGTATATATGTTCTTGGTTATTAACCGACAATCGTGCAGTATATATTTTTATAGACTGTCAATTTTTAATTTATTTAATTCTTAAATATTTTGTTTTTTTTTCTTGAGTCACTGAATCTAATAATAAAAAAGTCTTTATCCACCTTCAAAGAACGTTGAACAAAAAAAATGTGTTTTTAGATTATTTTTAAGAATAATCTAAAAACACATTTGGATGGCTAAAATAGAATTTGTAGTTAAAAATTCCCCCATATCCATAACATTACGAATTTAACCCAGGAAATTTAAAAAATAATAAAAAAAAGCAGAAAAGGACAGGAACGTCCAGAAAGACAGAAAAAACAATTATTAAGGTTATGTCAAAATAAAAATTTTAGGTTATCTTGACTTGCAAGCAGGTTCTTTCTTAATACGATTCACTCACCGCAGTAATGAGAAGAATCCAGCGCATGCGCACTGATTCTGTTTTGATGTATGCCTAAAATTATTTTAAGGTTATGTAACATTCTTTTGCAGAATTTTACAAAAATATCTACTTTTTTCTTATGCATATTGTTACACCAGGCAACCATTTATTTTTTAATTAGCTAAAGCTAAATTATTTAGCGTAAATATAATCCTATTTGATTCTTAAAATATATCGCCTTCTAAATTCTGAAATATCGTATCTGAAAAACGCCTCCCATTAAAAACAAAACACCAAACCAGCAAACTACCAAACCAAACCATTATTAACGTTAACCAACGCCTCCCATTAAAAAAAAAACACCAAACCAGCAAACTACCAAACCAAACCATTGTTAACGTAAACCAATGCCCCCATTAAAAAAATCAAACAGAAATTCGTGAGTATTTTAACAATATTTTGCTATATATTCTAACAAAAAAACTAGTGTACTGGTAGTAGTAGTTTGGCAGTTTGCTGGTTTGGTGTTTTTTTTTAATGGGAGGCGTTGGTTTACGTTAACAATAGTTTGGTTTGGTAGTTTGCTGGTTTGGTGTGTGTTTCTTTTTAATGGGAGGCGTTGGTTTACGTTAACAATGGTTTGGTTTGGTAGTTTGCTGGTTTGGTGTTTTTTTTTATGGAAGGCGTTGGTTTACGTTAATAATGGTTTGGTTTGGTAGTTTGCTGGTTTGGTGTTGTTTTTTTAATGGGAGGCATTTTTCAGATACGATATTTCAGAATTTAGAAGGCGATATATTTTAAGAATCAAATAGGATTATATTTAGGCTAAATATTTTAGCTTTAGCTAATTAAAAAATAAATGCTCGCCTGGCGTAACAATATGCATAAGAAAAAAGTAGATATTTTTGTAAAATTCTGCAAAAGAATGTTACATAAGCTTAAAATAATTTTTGGCATACGTCAAAACAAAAATAAGAAAATCAATGCGCATGCGCTGGATTCTTCTCATTACTGCGGTGAGTGAATCGTTTCTTAATTAACGCTGAGCTGAGCACCAGAAACGTCCTTCAATTATTTAAGGTTATGTGATTTTTTCTGAATACAGTTCTGTTACATTGTAAAAACAAGTGATTGTCCCCAAGCGTATGTCACGCGCCATAGACCTATAGTTTCAGTCAATTTTTCATAAAATAGTTTTTTTTTTCAAAACGCGAAAAGGGTCATTCCTTCGTTATGTAAGTTACATTCGTACACCTTAATTTAGGTCTCAGAAAATTACTCGATAGTTCATTCATTTGTATTTCAGGTTATTATCCTTACAGGCACTTTTTTACATCTTTTAGTTTACTTGTACAGTTGGACCCACAAAAAACGCAAATTTTAAATATGCTAAAATGTCAATTTTACTCATTATTTTATAGTTTAAGTGAGATTTTAAGAAATAGGTTAGATTAATTTGACAATTAATTGTCAGTTTTTTCAAAGTTTATTACAGAAAATGCATGCGAATAATGTCGAATACAAAAAAAATAATAATAATAAATAATAAACTGAAAAAATATTTAGAATATTTAATCAAATCAAAAATTAAAACACAATATTTAGTAAATCTTATGAAAAAAATAAAATTTTGAACTCTACTAACCAAACATATAATTTATTAAAATTATGATTTTCGTTTAAAAAAAGGTTTTTCGAAAGTTTTTTTTCGCTTTTTTAATCTTGGAACTATAGATGCGACGACGGGCGATGGTTTTTGACCCAGGAAAATTTGTATTGTTTATAGCATGCACCGCTTCTTGTAAATTATATTCCCTCAAATAATAAGGTAAATTTTCATCCTTTATTTCATTTGATATCTTCTTTCTTTCCGAGTCTGCACGCCCTTTCCTCCCCCATCTTTTTTTTCTTCAATCTTAACCATTATTCTTTTTTCAATGATCCTAACACAACTCTCCGAAACACTAAGTAAATAACCTTGCCACAATTAAAGGTCTCTATAGAGATCACTAGCCACAATCACTTCCTTACATCCTGCTTCCAATATACTAAAAGTTTGAGATTTCTTAACATTTCTTAACGCATTTCTAATTACTTTATAATTATTAAAAGTAATTTTGACAAATATTGTCAACATGACAAGGCTTTGTTTGTATTGTAATTATTGAATTTACGCAACTAAATTTTCAATCTTGTTTTTTTTTCGGATTCAACTGTAATAATCAATTAGACAATAAAAATAATGCAGGTTATATGCGCGTTTCGTATGTTACAAAAGTAAGTAAGTAAACTAAGTAAATGATAATGAAAATCTGCTAATCTTATTTGATTTTTTTTTAATTATGTTTGCATAATTTTTAAAAGATTTACTTTTTAATAAGTATATGGGATAATAAAAAAATAAATAAATATGATTTTCAGAAATTATTATAGTTGTTACTTACGTTACCAAAAAATGTTACGTATGTTACCTGAGGGTTTTCACCAAATTTTAAACTGAATTTGGGGAAACTACCTATACGTTAAATTATTCTCCTGTAGGAAAATATACTACAAAAAAATTCAGTTGATCGTGGTTTATTTAGGGCAGGGGCGGATTTATTTCATTTTAAGGGGAGCCATCCATAACGAAAAACATTGCGCATTCACAAAAAATATAAGTTTGAAGGTATTTCTATGCTAATATATCTCGCTGGGGGGGGGAGGGGCATAGCCCCCATGCCTCCCCCCTAAATCGGCCCCTGATTTAGGGGTCGTTTACGGGACCTAAACTTTCAATTTTTTGTATTTTACAATTTTTTTTGGACTTTTTTTGTTTTACTTTTTTATTTAACCTCGACAGTTTTGGAAATGCTGAATGAATTTTAAGCTATACCCTGTTGAAAATGACGGGTCTGGGCGGGTATAAATGGTGCACAAACCCGTCATTTTCAGTAGGGTGACCTTACCCAATATCTAAATAAATATACAATAATAATATTTTATTTTTTTATGCTGTAGTAGCAGTTGGCACGGAATGACCCAAAAATGCATAGAAAATGCATTGATAGAAGTGTTTAAAAGTCCATTGATGTGGAAAAAAGCCCGCGGCACACTGTATATTGATTATTTTCCGATTAAAAGTCAGTGATTACACATGCATGCTTTGATTGATTATCGAACACCTAACCCTTTTTCATTTGTTTCACTTCATTTCTTTATGCTGTTTGTTTTATCATATTTGATTGATTCATTTTTATACACACATCGCCAAAATTCTTGACCCCTCCCCCATTAATTTGACAAAAATAATTCTAACAAATATGTGGGTTCAATTCTACATTTTATTGAAATGCTCTATGACATGTAAAAGAGAGAGAGAATTAGATCAGCGGTCTAAGGCATCGATATATCATTGACACTGAGCTAATAATAATAATAATAATATAATTTATTTTTCAGTACTCCTGAACAAAACTTAAAAAATTTATTTTACAATAAACACTAATCCTGAACAGAAGCTAGGGAAAAAAATAGTCAAAAAAGAGAAACTTTGTCAAGAATTTAGAAAATCGTTTAGGCTCCATGTTAACTAAAAACGTATGTAATGCCTTTTTGAAAGGTTTAAGGGTTTCAATAGTTTTTACTTCACTGGGTAAATGGTTAAAAAAACCAAACAAAGTAAGCATGTTGTTTTCTTTAAATTTTCCTCTACAGCTTTCCAGATACCCCAAGTCCAATACACAGCGCAATGTTTTCTTCTGAATAACAAATAGATCATCCATGCATGAACTCTGATCCCAAAAGATAATGCCATATCGAAGAAGCGACTGGAAATAAGAAAAGTATACAGTTTTAGCTGTCTGTTTGTCTAAATATTTTTTAATTACTCTAATTGAGTAAAAAGCTTTGTTTAACTTGCAAGTTAGATTATTTACGTGTACAGACCAGTCCAGTGCTTCGTCGATATGGATTCCAAGGAACTTAGTTGAATGTTCCAGACCAAACTCGCGGCCTACCAAACGAATTGTTTCTGGTGCAATAAACGTGGATCTGTTAGTTTTGAACAGAATGCAGTGCGTTTTGTCAGCATTTATAAATAGTCCATTAGTCTCAAACCATTTCAGAATTCTCTCCAAAAAGGCATCAGCTTCTTGGAGAAGAGACTGGAACGAGTCTGACTTAACCAACAGGTTACTATCATCCGCAAAACTCACGACATCCTGCTCCCCTTTCCAGACCACGTTTATCAGATCGTTCATAAAGATGATAAAAAGAATGGGGCCTAATATGCTACCCTGTGGGATTCCAACACTGATGTTTCTACTGTCCGATAAGTACTCTAAAAGCTCCTCTATAAGTGAGACTCTTTGTGATCTATTTTGTAGATAAGATTTTATTCATGCTAATGCAAGGCCAACAACTCCATAGCTTTCCAATTTTTTAAAAAGTACATTATAATCTAAGCAATTAGGCCTTACAAAGGTCTAGGAAGATGCCCTAGCTAATGATCGTGAGTTCAAACCTCACTGGCGCCGATTGCCTTTTTCAGTTAATTAATAATTGAAATTTGGCGAAGGCGTACTCCCTGGATATATTGGTTCGAAAGTCAATTAAAGCCGGTGGTTCCCTCTACTACTAGCCCACATAAGTCCTGGACTTAGGAGATGCTTAATTAAGTAGAATAGTACGAGGCTAAAAAACAAACATAAACATAATTTTCAGAAAATAAGTAAAAGGCCAGGAATTAAATTTAAAAAATTGTATTCATAAATTTTTATTGAAAAAAATTAAAGTCGTCACAAAATGTGAGAAACAAAGATGTCAATAACCAGTCCTCCTCTGTTCCTAACCAAAACATTAACACGTATGTGGGTGCCAATAAAATTGTTGTTAATGGCTTCCTGCGATATGTTCTTCCATTCTTCTTGAGCAGCAAAAATTTGCTCCTGAAGAGTGAACGGTGGATTATCTCAAATCAAAATCGCCCTTTTTAGCATATCCCGCACATTCTCACAAGGATTCATGTAAGGTGAGTTTGCTGGCCAGTTCATTATTTGGACATTCTCTTGCGGTAGGAAATTGGTAGCCCTTCTTGTGCGGTGAGAAGTGGCGTTGGCTTTGTCTGTGTCTTTAAACAGTTCGACATTTTTAATAATAAACTTCACAAATGAACAAAAACTTAACAGATCACATTAATTTATTAAAAATTCAAATGTCGCTGCAGCACAAAGTTTGTATTATACCATTTTGGAATATTATTCTTTAATTTATACCAGTATTTGTCTTCTAATATTTTACGATTTACGTTTAGGTATATTTATTTATAAATTACGTCTTCCAAGTTTATACCAAAACGCCTTTATACAACTTAATAAACAATTTTACTTTAAAGTAAATAATTTTGTATAAATTACCACCATTTTACCTCAATTTACTCCTGAAAACTATCCATCTCATAGTTTATATTTGGTAAAAAAAATAAGACTTTTAATCCACAATTTTACCAAGAAATATACCTGAAAGTAAATAAAGTAAATACAGACAACAATTGGTATAATTTTTTGCTAAATCTTACCAAATTATTTACCTTTTTAAACTTAAGAGTATAACAGTGTTTAATGACATAATGTCAGTATATTAGTCGGTTTTTACCAATTTTGCAACTCTAAGGTAAATTTAACTTTGAAGGATAAATATTTGGTATAAGAGACCATTTTTTACCAAATATTGGTAAAAATATCATGAAATGGTATATTTTTCTTACTTTGTTGCTTGGGAACTATCTTAGACTAATCTGGGTACCCGGTCACAGCCATATCCTCGGTAATGAATTAGCCGACCAACTTGCTGGAGAGGGTTCAGCCAGTCCATTTATTGGACCCGAGCCTTCGCTTGGGTTGTCGAACTGCGTCATTAAAAGGGTTATAAAACCCTGGCTTAATCCAAATTTTATCCAACACTGGGCTTTCCAGCAGGTTCAAGCAAAATTACTCATCAAAGAGCCCTCATTTTCTAATTATTAATTATTTATTATTAATTATTAATACAAAAACACTTATTCATTTAAACAAGAAAAAACCCAGAACTGTTACCAGTTTTCTAACTGGTCATGTACTTTTAACAATCTTCTTTATAAAATGAAAATTTTCCAGAGCAAACGCTGTGGCTTCTGCGATTATTATAAAGAAACTGCATCCCACATTTTGGGACAATATTCTGTCTTCTCACAGAAAAGACTGCGATTCGAGCTGCGATTATCCCCCTCATTTCAAACTTTCTAGATTACGATCACGAAATACACAATACTCACAAAAAGATCAGAAACGTCCTCAACCAGTAATGGTACCCACCAATCCAGGACAGATGCATTCCCAGCATCAGTGAGCTAGTCTCACTCCTCCCGCACATCCCTCCTCTCCCTATCCCATCCATCCTCATCCCCCTCCCACCCACTCCCCAGCGCCAAATTATGACAGATGCAACTCGCATCAGTGAGCAGAGACTCACTCCCCCCTAAATTATGACAGATGCAACTCGCATCAGTGAGCATAGACCCACTGCCCCAACTATCAATTCAGATTAATTATTTTTTAGATAAATGAGCCATAGGCTGCGCCTGTCTCTTAAAGACCCAAACAAACTACTGATGATGAGCTGCGACTTTTAGGTTCATCATCAGTGCAACCTAGCGATTTTGTCGATCTTTCATTGGGGCAGATCATCGCCTTTTTAGATACCTGCCCCCATGGAATATCATCCTAATCAAATGATGTGTCATCCTAGATGACTGCGGCATGCACAATGGATCTTAGGTTTGAGTGCCGTGGCTATTACCTTGTAATAATTACACCGTTTCTGATGATGATGATTTGATAAGGTGCGAAATATCATGTAAGCGGCTTAGAAATGTTATTATATGCAAAAAGGAAATGCTCAGTTTATAATTTCATTGTGAACTGTTTTAAAACCACATTGGAATTTTTATTTTCTGTATTTCGCCAATAAAATCTGTCAGTGACAAATGATCCCAACAATTGTTTATTAACAAGAAAAATACTCTTCGTTTTCATGCAAATTAAATCTGCATATTGATTGTTTTTCCATTTGAAGGCATTGATTGGAAAAATCAGCGAACAGCTTTTCATACTCTGCTCAGTCTTGAGCTAGAGGAGAACCTATTACCAAATTTTCAAAACCGTCAAAAATTATTTTTGATATTGCTTTCCCATTTTGAAAATTTTCAAAATTTCGGAAGCCTTTTGTTCAAAAATGTTCAAATTTCAAGCAAAAAAAATTGTCGGTCAATTGGTCGTTCTGTCTGAGAAATCTTTTATCCACGATAACTTAAGAATGCTTTAAGCTAAAGTCTTTAAATTTGGAATACAGGTTACCAAAAGTTCTCGCTCGGGATTGTTTTTGGTAAACATTGGGGTGGGGCAAGGGGGACAAATGGGGTAAATACAATAATTTTTCACAAAAATTTGAAAATTGCCATATAGGGGTTTTTGAGGTTGCTGAAATTGAATATGATAATAATTTTTTTAAAATATTTTTAAATATTTTCAATATTTTCGTCAAAATTGGTATATAGAGGTTTTTGAGGACGACGAAACTGAATTTGATAATAGAATTTTTCCAGTTCCACCCCCTAAGGGGTGGGGGGTAGCTTTCGTAAAAAATGGTATATAGGGATTTTTGAGGTTGCTGTGTAAGTCTCCAATATTGCTCAATATATTAAACCTTTAGAAAAGTCTTTTTTCGGAAGCCACTGGCTTTTAAAATAAAGATGTTATTATTCTAAGTAACTCAGTTAAAGTTCCATCTAAAAATCTTATTTGGCTCGGGAGTTATCTTAAAAGATGTATCCACAAAATGCCATTTTTGTTAAGCTCTAGTACGAAAACATAGGACTTAGAGCTTTGTGCCTATGAAGACTTTTTAATCAGTCAGTTGAGAACTCCAAGATACTTAAATTTCAGAAAATTTAACCAAGGCCATTTCCCATAAAAAATGTACGTGGTCCTTTATAAATTAAAATTGTTAAGATTGATTGTAAAAATTACATTTGGTGGAGCGGTGGGACTGTAAACACCTTAATAAGTTAATTTCGAAATAAAAAAAGACATAGAAATATCGAATGTTCAACATACAAGTACAATGTAAAGGTTATGACACCTACCTTCAGGACTCATCGGCGGCTGAATCAGAAAACAGGGTACCCTGACAATTTATTTGACTCCTGGCTAAACATCACACACAAAACAGTTGTTTTATAAATAGTTTGATTTGGTTTTTATCACCACATATCAGTATAATTTGATATAGAAAATTTGAGCTGCGTAAAATGCCGCTATAACCAACGGTTTTCGAAAGAGAGTATCTTCTTCTTCTTCTTGGTGCCAATTATCCGAATTGCACCTGTATGTTATTTGAACTACTATATGATATTTGAACTAATATATTTCTAATTATTAAACAAATTAAAGTTGTTTGTACAAATTGTAATATCAAATTATTGGCAGTCAAGTTTAGCTCCTGCGGCGCTAAAAATTTTCCAGTTTCCAGTTTCAGGACAAACAATTTCTAAGAATTTGAAAAGCAAATAATTTAATAATATTTATTTTTATAAAACTTCAAATAAGTTTGTTTGTTTGTTTATTTAACCTCGTACTATTCTACTTAATTAAGCATCTCCCAAGTCCAGGACTTGTGTGGGCTAGTAGAGGGGAACCACCGGCTTATACTGACTTTCGAACCAGTTTCTAGGGAGTGTCCGTTTCACTTATCGCCTTCGCCAAATTTCAATTATTAATTAACTAAAAAAGTTTTTGCATTTCCCAAATACCTACTTCAAAAGTTGACATTTATTAAAATTATAGTTTCACATTATTGCCAATCAAGTTTTAACAGTTTTTCTGGATAAGCAAATTGTTTTATAAAACTTCAAATGGGCAGGGAAAACATCTTAAAATACAACTTATAATTTTTAACACCGCATGCGAAAATCTTTAGAAATATTGATGCTTCACATTTTCCAGTTTAATGGAATAATATTTTACAAAATCTTTTAACAGAAACCCAAACATTAGCGCCGCAGGCGAAAATTGTTGAAAAGCTTACAAGCAAAATAGTTAAAAAATCATTTAAAATAATTTAAATTGCCTGTCTAACAGCCCCTCCTTGAGTGCACTACTGTTTTTGAGGCAAAAAGCCTCTATTTTCGGGATTATTCACAAAAAAATTTATATATATATATATATATATATATATATATATATATATATATATATATATATATATATATATATATATATAAATAAGTGCAAAGAGTGTACTATGGAATGCGCAGCGGTATATGTCTTTACAGCTTTTTTAATTTGATGCAGATCAGGCCATTTCATATGGTTTTGTGCTGACGATAGCACTGCTGTTAATTTCAATGGCACACGATACGTATATATTTACATATTGAATGTGAATGATGTTTATTTTTGTTATTGATTAATTAAAAAGATTTTTATGTTTGTATATCAACCGAACCATTAATAGATACTAAATTTTAAAATAAATGTATTGTTTTTAATTAATTTGTAGTGGGTTTTCATACAATGACAACGTATTAAATTATTTTGACAGTTGTGGCAGCGTGTTCTTTAAATAGGATGGGTATAACATTAGATCATATATGCATAGATATGGCATTGATTTGTTTTATGTAGAACATATAAAAAGCCAATTGTAAACAAACCACTATAGCAGGAAGTTGCGAGGAGGTGAAGTATTACATATTTGTTAACAAACCACTATAGCGGAGGATGGTGACCAGAAGCGGGAAGGTGACCAGAAGCGGGAAGGTGAAATCTACCTGGATATAGCAATGAAAACATTTCGGGATGACGGGGGCTCAAGGCGCAAACTAGGAGGGGATATATCATCTAATGGTATAACTTCAAAAATTGATGCAATGTAGAATTTAATTTTTTATGCAAGGTCGCAATCATTTTCAAAATGTATTGAAATCATTTAAAAGGCATTATAAGGTTTATAAATATTCAATATTCGACGCTTCATCATTTTTTTTTCTATTTTTTTGGGATTTTTTTACCTGTGTGCGACGGGAGTGAGCATACTGTATTGCTTTCCTATTTTAAAAATGTTCAAAATTTTGTGAAAGCCTTCTATTCGTGCTAAAATCCATAAAAATTTGAAAATTGTTATATAGGGGGTTTTGAGGTTCCTGAATCGAATCTGATTCTGACATAAGAATTTAATGATTTTTTTTAATGTTTAAAATATTTTCGTGAAAATTTATTGTGTAGGTGTTTTTGAGGAGCTAAAACTAAATCTGACAATCAAAAAAATGTAACTCCACCCCTGGAGGGCGTGCGGGAATTAATTTTAAATATTTATAATATTTTCGTGAAAATTGATATATAGGGGTTTTTGAGGTCGCTAAAACTTAATCTTAAAATATTTTTTGCACGACCAAGATTAAAACCTAATTTTACGCTTTCATTTTCGGGAATAAACTTGCCGTTTTTCTCCCTAGGGAATAAAAATCACGGCAACCTTGATAATATTAAAATATTATACTTACTATGTGCTTTGCTGTTTCAAAAATTAGGTTTGGTGGTGGTTTGTAATAAATTAGCGATTCAAACTTAAAAGAAAACCTTTAAAAAAAACATTGTTATAACAATTTATACATAACTTAAAATTTATCATCTTCGTCCATTTTTTTGACGTTTGTGTCAACCATATTAAAAAACAATTGAAAACCCGATAGCCATGAATCTGACTTTTCGCAATTTACAGGCATCTTGATTAAATTACGAAAATAAAACAACCGATTTTAGACGCGTGGTTTTTAATTTTATCTACCTACCTAAATTATGTTTGGTCCTGCAAAAAATAGTGATATACCTTAGGAATAAACTTGGCTGTTTTAGTCCCTTGCATTTCTGTTTCCCTCGCTCGCTACGCTCGCTCAGGAAACACTAATGCAGCGGGCCTAAACAGCCAGTTTAGTCCCTTGGTATATAAATAACTGTTTTTCTAAATCAACCCCCTCAGGGGCGGTGGTAGTTTTCGTGAAAATTGGTATATTGGGATTTTTGGGGTGTCTGAAAGTGAATCTAATAATAAAAATCCATTTCCGCGCGAAGGTGAAAAATGGGAAAGCTTTTTTATCCAATACATACAGATAATAAGACAATTACCAGCTTAGACAAACTCAATAATAACCCCCTCGTGGCTTTTACTTTATTGAGTGGATAATTATTTATACCCACTCAACTGTCACTTGTCAAATTATTTTCTTGTAAATGTCATTAAAATTTTATTAAAAATATGAATTCCTAAGCTATTTATTGGATAAAACCTTGTATGGCACTCATGGGTTTGGCTGACGCCTCGCAGGTTGATTTTCTCATGGGCAATATCTTACTTTACCCACTAGTACCATAAATAACTATTACCGATCAGTGTATTTTTTTATACTGTAACAAGATCGTAGCATTTACAATTTTGGCGAAGGCGCACTTATATACAAAACAACAAAAAGGTTAAAAATTGAAAAAAAAAAATACAAAAAAAAGGATTTTTGGATATTTTTTACCCAGGGTGGTTCCAGGAGAGTGGTTTTGGATATATTAATTAATTTTCTTTTGGGTACAATTTAACGTAAGGTAAGAAATATATTCTGGTTAAATTTAGAATGAAGTGTGCTTTCATATTCTTTAGTAAAATATGGGAGTGCTATTTAAAATTAAAAAACTAGCTGGAGGTGGTTCCAAGAGGGTGGGTAAATAAGGGGTAGTTTTGCATATGTCAGTAAATTCTACTTTGACTCCAATTTAATTTTATTTTTTTTAACCTTTTTATCTTTTTAAATAACGGAAATAGCCCCTCTAAAACATGGTGGGATATTATTATTACTAAATAATAATTGTTATTGGAAGCCCCTTAAAAGAATAAGATACTACTTATAATACATGGTTTAATTCAAAATGAAATGTAATTTTATATTCTTAGATAAAAATGGTGGTGGGAGGTGCTATTTGAAAATCAGAGGTTGGGGTGGTTGCAAGGGAGTGAGTAAGCAATGCGGGGCGGAGTTGAATAAGTCAATAAAATCTTCTTTGGCTCGCATTTAACGCTATTTTTTACAAAAAATTTACCTTTTCAAATAACGGAGATATTACTTGTCAAGAACCCGATGGGACCGTTTTGAAAAAAAAATGGTGGGAGTACTTGGGTACCATAGTGGTACCACTATGCCAAGTTTGGTCAAACTCCGAGACATCGAGGGCAAACCGAGTATGTTAGCGTGAAATATCAAAGATATTTTCTAAAAAAAACATTTTTTTCAAAAAGTCCAAACGATTTTTAAAATTTTGGTCTTGTTTTTTTTAATTAGAGCTCATATAGCAAATTCCAAAAAGACAAAAAATGGAAGTTGTCATGCCATTTAAAAGTTCTTCTAGAACACCGTGCCAATGTCATGACATCATATTTACATATTCCCCGGATCATTATAAAGATGGTCGTAGAAAAAACATTTTTTTTTCGAATACTCTCTACTCTTGTGTTTGCTCGAAAACTTAGACGTTGACGGTAATAAACGGTGATAAAAAACGACAAAAAGCTTTTTAGTTTTAATTGTACCGAAATCCATAAATTTCCGAAATAAACTTTCCGAAGTGTGTAATTGTCCTCCAGAGTAGTAAAAAAAAACTTTTATCTCGAGTTTTCTAAGAAATAAATTTACAATAAATTCTGAAGCAATGCCATTACTTTAAGTCCCGGTATAGCATATGTATGAACCACGACTTTCTTTGAAATTTGTCAAGTAAAGGCAAAAATTAGACAACTCAGAGTGGCTTGAAAATTAAAATACACATTTTAGTCCTAAAAATATCCGGTAAAAAAAACTAGTGAATTTCAATAGATTGTACTTTTTCTTCTATTTCCCATAACATAACAAGGAATCTTCCGTTAGTAAGAAAAAAATAAAAAATGTTTGTTATCATTCTAATTTCCCTGATGAAAGTCTACACTCTAAAAATTGTTTTGTGAAATTACTAACAATATCGTTGTTATTTAATGCCACCGATTTTGCTAGTAATATTACATATCAACTTTGTAATTTAACTAAACTGCGTTATAATTTTGTAAATTCATAACAATTATTTTTTTGTAATTTGACAACATTTACCTATGATATTACATAATTATTTGTGACATTATTTCGTATTTTTATAATATTACAACACGTCTTTGTAATTTTAAATGTTTTTTTTTGTGAAAAGCTAAAACATTTGTATTTTTTTTTTGTAAAATGTTTAAGTATTTTCGCAAAATTTCGTAAATCCATAATAATATTCCTTTTTTAATAAACTAACTTTTGATTTTACAATATAAGGATATAAAGTCGCTGCAATAATATAAGTATTTTTTTTTTTGTAAAAATACGTTTTTTTCAGTGTAGCTTTTTTTACGTTTCTCGGCGTTTTATATATATATATAAAAATGAGTAAAATTGATCTGTTTGTGTGTCTGTTCTATCTATCTGTCAGTCTGTCTCTCCGAAAAATTTTTGACCACGATAACTTTGTCTTAAAGACCTCAAATTTGGACCATAGGTTCCTTACAAAAAATTCTACGTTGGGACGTTTTTGGGTAAAAATTGAGGAGTACAAAAAATCTACAATTTTTAGTTTTTCAAAAAAATAAAGTTTTTTGATTTTTTTTTTATATTTGAAAATTTTGTTAACACTTTCACTGCGCACGGCATCCCTGAAGGATTAATGAGATGAAGTAGCTCTACAGAAAATTTTTATTATGGATCATGGTAGCAAAAGGTCTACACATTACAGCTAAATCCAGAAAACTTGTTTTGGTAAATAATGTTAAATAACCTTCTGCAGAATCTTTGACAATAAATTGCATATTTTGTTAATCGATTCCGATAGTATTTTTTTACCTGATTCCGAATATCTTTAAAGTAAATCTCTATTTTTCCGTTTTCGAGAAAAATGCACTTGAAATTATGTTTTTCCGTTTTTTTCCCATTTTTTAAGTCCTTGTAGAACAAATTCTCATAGTACCTGCAAGCTTTTATCAGGCTTCATTTAGAGCGAGGTTCTTACTCTTTAAAATGGTATAAGAAAAACTTAGGTGTTCTTGTTATGAGAAAAAGGAATAAAAAACATATACAGTTAATTTGAAATATGTCTACGTGTACGGTTCTATAGTTTTGTTTATTGTTCGTAATTGTTTATAAAATAATATTTATGTTAAATGTAGTGTTTTTAATATGCCAAGGTAAATCTTTTTCGTATTATCTAGGCTTAAGATTAAAAATAAGCTTTTTATTTTATTTTAAGTTAGTTCTCCACATGACATAAAGTCTCCGACGAAAAGGGGAGGTATTATGCGGGCTCTCTTCTTCCCGTCAAAAGCGTTTTAAGGCGTGCGTGCCTGCAACGGGCCTCTCACTTGCAAACACATTCTTCACATATTTTCCGTAGACACAGATCCGTGTGTCAAAGTATACACCTGTTTTTTGTGTTATTACATAAAGTTTTTTTCTCTCTTTTAGCTTGATAAAGTCTTAATTAAAGACGAAACGTCGCTAGTGCATAAAACTTGTTGTTTTTTATTTAAAGTCCTAGTCCCGATATTTGTTTATTATGTAAAATTATGTAAATCACCACAGTTTCGTTCTTATGGAATAAAGATTAATCATAATTTTAGGGGTATACATAAATAGTAGTCTAACTCAAAATTTACACAACACATTTTTGTTATAAGAAATTTAATAAAAACAATAAAGTTATCTATCTATTTATCATAAATAAAACTTAGCCGGTAAAGTAACATTTTGGTAGCAACAGTATTTTTTTGCTATTTTATCTAATTCGACTGGACTAATAGTTAAAGATAATTCCTGGTTGCATTAGCCCACTTTAACTTTTTTCGCGTTATCGGGAATTAATCTAACAGAAATCCTGGAAGTTTTAAATTAATTTTCTTATTTTCAAAGAATTTTTTCATCTGCGACAATGCCTATATGAAAGAAAACTAATTTTCATTTGAAAAGCGTTTTTACACTTTACAAACTAACTTTTTAACTTTTATTGGAAAAAATCTTTAATACAAGAAAAAATGACTGCACTGATTCCTTCGGAAGGAATAGGAAAAGTCCCTAAAAGTATTTGGTTTTAAAGTATTGAAACAAAAAAAAAATATATGCCTGGAGGAAATTAATAAATTCTGTCAAAAGTTTAGAATAACCCATATTTTAAACGAGTAGAAATTTTGACACGAGCAGCAAGCGAAGTATCGAATATGCATTATAGGCGAGTTCCAGACGATACTTTTTCTTCGACTACATTTTTTTTTGTCAGATTGTTTAAATTGATTATAATTTTGTTATTAATAAGAAATAAGGTGTCGCCACATATGCCCATTCCAACACAAGAGAGAGAATATAATATTCTCGTACAGTATGCTAGAATCTAACAATTCTGTCATGTATAATAATTTTAGCATGATTCTATTCTAAAACAGTCGTAAAAAAAGATTATATTACTGCATTTCAGATATTCCCTTTTCCATCATTGTCAAATTAATTGTTCTCTCAACATTTGCATTAATCTTAATAATATTAAGTTCTTATTAATGATTTAAATCGCGTAGTCTGTCAGACGACGCCGCATCGGTTAAGGGTTAACTATCGACTGGACTGGTTTATTTTCTTAAAATAAAAGTAGCAGCTGTTTTTTCTCGCAGCATTAAAACTTTTGGTTGGCAATAAAAGCCAAAATAAGTCCATAAAACACACTTAATAATAATTATTATTTGGTTCATTAGGTTTTATATAAAGTCGGACTATGGCGTAGTATTTTAGACTTGGCAATGTAACTTTTGTATTCAATTCTAGAGTCACTCTATCAAGACGCGATTTTAGCCTTAGCGATGTGTCAGAGTATGAAAAAATAGTTGAAAGCTATAAAAAAATTCATAGATCGAATATGCTAGAATCTAAAAATATTTTATATCCTTTGGCAAAGTTGACATTTACTACACATACTAAAGATAAGCATTCTCGGTTGTCTAGCTGTTAAACTTTTGAAATCGGTCAGGTTTATTCTGGACATTGCTATTTTTGCTTTAAATAGGTGATCACAGCCACTCAACGCCGTGAGCGCAACGAACCATTGAGGTACCTCAACGAACTAATAACTCTTTTCTCTAGAATAGGCATTTCATTTGTAAAAACTGAAAAAAACGTAGCCAACATATACATTTGTCTGTCCTACTCGCACAGCTTGGTTCTAACAGAGACAACAATAACAGTTACTGGTAATTGTTATTGTTCAGGCCTGAATATACCTACTATTTGTTTACAAACAAACCGAGATGTTGGCGATACTTTATATTAACGGTATGCGTATTCTAGATAGAAGAGTTGTTAGTTCGTTGCGTGGGCCACGCCCGTGGCGCGTTCAAACGATGGAGCAGAAATAAGGGTTTTACCATTCAAATAAAGGGAGATTTACCGCAAAATAGGTAAAATAGTTTAACAAATTTATTTTTATTATGTTGGTAATTAAAGGCATTTTGAAATTATTTTATTTATTTATTTGCTACAATATATATTTATTGCAATTTAATGCATTTTTTAACTTTTACTGAGATATTTAATTATTTTTTGCACACCCTGTACTTTTTTTCAAAAAAGTAAATATAGACCCTGAATTCGGACATATCCCCTAGAAAAAAAGAACTCTTTGGAAAACAGTCTAAGTGTGTGTCAATTTTTAGCATTTTTACCCCATAAAAAAAACCGTTTTATTTTTTTAGAGTGGCATAAAAATTGAGAATATTCCTTTATTATCCAGAAACATTTTTTTGTTGGCCGCTGTAATAGAAGGCAGCTGTGGTACAAAAAAACGCCGGGCGTGACTTGTAAATATTTTTTAAAAAATCTAAAAATAATCTGTTGTTTTTTTACCTCAAGGAACAATTTTGAGGGGTGGGACCCAAACAATTCCATAGGTCCTGGGCACCATTTTTATAAGCACTAATAAACTTATTCTGTTCTGTTCTATTCTATGAAGGAACCGCCG